>CM056836.1:65000-142500 GCA_029853015.1 Chelidonichthys spinosus | reverse complement strand
GGATCAATTCATGCTTGAGGGATGGAAACGACGGATTGATGGGAGGCCAGGTTATGGATTCGCAGTTTAACCGCCTGGTGTCTTGCTGAGGCGTTTAGTCCTTCAGTGCCACCTAGAGGCCAGAGTGGGAACTACACTCATAGATGAATTCAGTATAGATTTCACCACCACGTTGGGATTCAAACAGGACGTAGCATGATTTCAGATTTGTTTCCGATACAGAGAAAACACGTTTGCATCTTCATGCGTGGTAAAAAGAAACACATTTTGGTCTCTGCTTCAGCCCGTCTCCTAAAAAAACAACATTCACACAAAAAACTACGTTTGCAAAGGAAACTTTTTGTTGCCGGTTACGTTTGCTTTTAACGTATCGCAGATTAGTTGATGTAATTGATGGGTTTTTTATTAAAGCAAACCGAGTAGTTTTTGTTGTTGCCTTAACGTAACTATTTCGTTCTGTAGCATGTTTTTTGTTTCGGTCGTTAACCACGAGAGTTTACTTTAGTTTTATGGGAACGTCATTACAGGATTGGTTCCGCTTCAACAATAATAAAAAAAATGTTTCTCCTAAACTACGATGGTCGAGTCCCGCCTGAAACCAGAATTCAATGTTGATTTATTTTAATTTACGTCCTTTAAAGCAGTGGTCCCCAACCTTTTTATCACCACGGACCGGTCAACGCTCGCTGACTCTGGTCGCTATGGTAACGTTTCAAAATCTGATAGAGATACACCACAAAAATGAATATAAAGTGAAAGAAAATTTTAACTCACCATAACGCCAACGTCTGTTTCTTACTCATTTTGCTAGCTTGTGGGTTAAACTTTGGCGCTCAAGTGACCGAGACTTAACCGAGAGAATCCGGTCATTTTTCAAAATAAAATTTAAAAATAAAAGAACGCTTAGACACAGATAATACATAAAATGGAAATAATTATTTATTTCATGTGCGGCCTGGTACCGATTGATCCACGGACCGGTACCGGTCCGCGGCCCAGGGGTTGGGGACCACTGCTTTAAAGTAGGTAAATTATATTAATTCTTTGACATGCTATATTAACATTAATCACATGTTTAAAACATGTCATCGAGAATTTCAGAGACAGTTTTGTTAAATCCTCCAGTGTTTGTTGAGTCTGAAATAAACAACATGAAAAGTCCTTCTATGGAACAGAATATGATCCTCAGACGCAGCCACACACATGTCATGTGTTTAAACCTCTGAATTCATTGATTGATTAGAATGTAGTTAGTGGTAATTAATCACAGCAGCGTGATGAAATGGGGATTAAAGGAGAAACATTCACCATCTCTGGTTTCCTGGAAAGAAATCCCAGCAATGTGTTGCTGCATTTCAACATCGAGGACTCAATTTCACTGTCATTTATATTATTCATTATTTCACTGGTTTTTCTCTTCACTTGACTGGGAGAGTTTCAGAGCTCCGTATTCACGGGGAAACGAGGCTGATCGTCGTCCTTGAAGCAGGAAGCAGCAAAATGAGGGTCTGAATGAAAAATATAGTTAACCCAAATGTTTTAAATCTGCTGCTTTCCAATATTTCCGTTCAACACAAAGTCTACGAGCTACAGAACTACGTAGTTAAAAAAAAGTGAACAAAATAATACAAAAAACACAGCAAAACTAATTTATTTTCAACGTCAACGCTGAACTAAAAGGTATAAACAAGAGTCTCCAGAGGACAGACAGGCAGACAGTTAGCTGCAGATTAATTCATGGATGGATGTCATATTATACATTGAAATCAGTTGATATGAGCTGATGCAAACATGCAACATATTTGGTTTTCAAGGGAGAAAAATGATCTAAAAGTCTTTAAAGCAGTCTCCTGGGTGAAAGTCCTGTGTCCGTGGCTCCTTCCAGGAGGTGAACTTGTAAAACTAACGACGTCTCTTGAACTCGAGTGTTGGTTTCCTCGCCGTCTGCTTCAGGCGAGAGCTGCAGCTTCTGAAAGGTTAAATGCAAAGATTTCATCGGGAGCAGAGACAGAAGGTCAGATGGCAAAGATGAAGTCCTGCTGACGTGCCCACCCCCTCCTCCTCCTCCTCCTCCTCCTCTCAATGCTGTTATTTTTTTAAAAGCATGGAAAGCTCATTATGAACGCAACATCAACTCTATTATAGATTTAATAAATCCTTTCGGCCTAACGCGGCCATCAATCATCCTAAACGCCGGAGCATTATTCAAAGCAGCTCGGAGCCGGAGGCGCAGTTTTTAAAGGTTGATTGGATTTTATTTATGGATTGCGTGGAACTCTAAAAGACTGTGTAGGTTAGTCTGGTAATTGACCCGCCAATGTATCTGGGTCCAACCGCTGGTCCAACAACCAGGGTTGTGCACGTGGACCGGATATCTATCGATGATATAAATGATCGTTAAGTCTACGAAGAGCTACGCCCCCTCAACAGGAAGTACTGCCAAAACAAACACAACGTAGGAAGCAAGATGAAGCTAAAGGATCTGTTTCCCCTCAGCGGCTCTCATCTCGGATTTTGGTCATCTCCATCTTGGTTCTTGTTCATCTCCATCTTGGATTTCAGTCGGATGTTTTGCAACCCTTGAAGGAAGTGACCATATTGCACCAACTCCTGCCATTTAAAGGCTCGGGATCATCCAGCTAACCATCAATAACTCAATCACAGGTTTGGGCAACAGTTGCAGTGGATATGACATCATGGATATGACATCATCCGTCTCCGCCCTCGTTTTCCCTGTGAAACTCGCTCGGCGCGTCATTAAAAAGGAGCATTACGGAGAAAACAACGGAACAATTTCATCCTTGATCTCTGCCAAAAGGACACGAGAGATAAACTCCGTCCGGCTGCGAACCGAACCGTCTGCAGCCAAAAGGTAATGAAGTAATCCGAGCGTGAGTTCCAACCTGGGAACCTGCTTCCATTTTTGTTCCAGCGCTTTGATGTTTGAATGAGGGAACCTGCAATAAAGTATATGACGCGACTGTCTTTGAAGATGATCTCTGCATCAGAAGCAGCGGGTGAAGAGGTGACCCTCATTACGCAGCGCTGATAAAACTTTCATCTTGTTGCATTCGTTCCACATGAAAAATACAGCCGGCACATTTATGGACAGAACCAATGTTTCTCTATTAAAAAAAGTGAAACGACCTCCTGAGTTACAACGTGATCAACCACATTTAAAAAGACAAACATATATAATCAGCCAATCTGTTCCAAACACTTCTGCAGAAAAAGAAAGAATAAATATAATTTATTTTTTTAAACTCTCACATTATCCAATAAAGATAACAAATAAAGATGACGGAGATGACATGAAAATTATAATATTCAGCAGGGAGAGAAAATAGTACAAAATAAACACAGATATTTGTAATATCACGGGACCTTTCAACCGCATCTTAGTGATGGTGATCTGATAAAAATTTACTGGTAACTATAGCAACAGCTGAGCACTTATTTAAACATTTTAATGAATTAGTTCAAAGTCATGTGTGTGTGTGTGTGTGTGTGTGTGTGTTGTTGCATTTGGAGGGTAAAACAAACGCTCCCCGATGAAAAGTAATGAGTCGCGTCCTCCTTCCGCTCACATTCACATTAACAGCAAACAAACGAGCATTAAAACTAAACAAACTTTCCCGATGGCCGACATACATCGTCCTTAATGCCGGTTTCCTGCACCTTTCATCGAGAAACTTTATGCAAAGACAAAACTTTGTTCACCATTTTCACACAACATTAAGCCTCGTAACACGCTTGCAGAAACCAGGACGCCGAGTGGTTAATGTCCTGAAATGATTGGTTAAGTGTTATTAAGATTTAGATGTAACAATGTAACATAATGACATACCATGTAACGTAACAAGGTACAGCGTAATATAACGACATCTTGTAACAACGTAACCCTACATAATGTAGCAAAAAATCGGAATATGATTTAATGTAACATAACGTCACGTAAAAGAGCGTTAACAATGTAACAATGTAGCATAACAACCATAACTATTTAACTATCTTAAATAACTAGCTTAAATTAATAACAAAAGCCCTTTGCGGACTTTCTTATGTAACATTACGTAACAAGCATAGCGTCCGTGTTTACATTTACATGGGACACGAACAGCGGTCTCCAGGGTGAAAGTCCTCCACGTTTGACCCGTCCACCACACTGACCACCGGCCCTTACAGGACTTTCTTAATCATTTTGCTTGTTTTAAAAATAAAGTCCACACAGTGAAGTTCACTTTTATTGATTTACATAAGTTCATATTCCTATCAAAAAACAAAATAGACACACAATGTTTTATTGTCGTAACGAAGGTAATTTCTTGTTGCGATAGAATCGTCCTCGATGAGCCTGAAGTGATTCTCCAGTAAACGTGGCCTTCGCTGGTGTTTTACGGTTTCTGTGTGGTTTTCATGCAGCTTTCTTCCTCAGACCATAAAAGCTCATGAATCATACGTGTGTTTGATGCCCATCAGGCTGTTTTACTAGCATATGTGTGTGTGTGTGTTTTACAGCCGTGGGGTCGAGTCCACTTTTCTTTACTGCCGGTCTGATTGTGAATGTCATTCGCTCCGGCAGTTTTATTGAATCCACAACATGTTTGTTATGGCTTTTATAAATCCCACTGTGAAGGCACACAGAGGTCAGAGGTCAGGTTCGCTGGGCGGAATAAAAGGGTCGATCCGTTGGAGGTTTAACGTTGATGTGGCGTCGTCACTAAACTTACTGGCAACCTTCACGTTGATACAATACGAAGAACTTCCTTTTACGAGATGTCTTAGCGTGTTTTCCCCCAGAATTCAAAGCGTCCTGGTCGTCATGGACGCGCTGCATCGTGTGTTTGTGTCTCGTCTCCTCTGCTGCTGCTGCCTCGCTCCCCTTTTTATTGCAGCCGTTGGCAGATTGCCCGTTGCCTCGCATGCGTTCCCACATTGCCCGTCTACTGTCGACCATATGTTCCCTACCAGCCTGTGTCCGCTCTGCCCTCTGCCCGCATACGTCGCCCCCGCCAGTTGGTGATTTTGGCATAATGGTGTTAATGAGGTGCTCCTCCGGTGCTCCTCTACGAGGGAGGGGATCAGCCGATACGAGGGAGGAGATCAGCCGATACGAGGGAGGAGATCAGCCTCTAAGAGGGAAGAGATCAGCCGATACTAGGGAGGAGATCAGCCGATACGAGGGAGGAGATCAGCTGATATGAGGGAGGAGATCAGCCTCTAAGAGGGAGGAGATCAGCCGATACGAGGGAGGAGATCAGCCGATATGAGGGAGGAGATCAGCCTCTAAGAGGGAGGAGATCAGCTGATACGAGGGAGGAGATCAGCCGATATGAGGGAGGAGATCAGCCTCTAAGAGGGAGGAGATCAGCCTCTAAGAGCGAGGAGATCAGCCAATAAGAGGGAGGAGATCAGCTGATACAAGGGAGGAGATCAGCCGATACGAGGGAGGAGATAAGAGGGAGGGGATCAGCCGATACGAGGGAGGAGATCAGCCGATACGAGGGAGGAGATCAGCCGATACTAGGGAGGAGATCAGCCTCTAAGAGGGAGGAGATCAGCCTCTAAGAGGGAGGAGATCAGCCGATATGAGAGAGGAGATCAGCCTATACGAGGGAGGAGATCAGCCGATACTAGGGAGGAGATCAGCCTCTAAGAGGGAGGAGATCAGCCTCTAAGAGGGAGGAGATCAGCCGATACGAGGGAGGAGATCAGCCTATAAGAGGGAGGAGATCAGCCGATAAGAGGGAGGAGATCAGCCTCTAAGAGGGAGGAGATCAGCCTCTAAGAGGGAGGAGATCAGCCGATACGAGGGAGGAGATCAGCCTATAAGAGGGAGGAGATCAGCCGATACGAGGGAGGAGATCAGCCTATAAGAGGGAGGAGATCAGCCGATACGAGGGAGGAGATCAGCCTATAAGAGGGAGGAGATCAGCCGATACGAGGGAGGAGATCAGCCGATACGAGGGAGGAGATCAGCCGATATGAGGGAGGAGATCAGCCTCTAAGAGGGAGGAGATCAGCCTCTAAGAGGGAGGAGATCAGCCAATAAGAGGGAGGAGATCAGCTGATACAAGGGAGGAGATCAGCCGATACGAGGGAGGAGATAAGAGGGAGGGGATCAGCCGATACGAGGGAGGAGATCAGCCGATACGAGGGAGGAGATCAGCCGATACTAGGGAGGAGATCAGCCTCTAAGAGGGAGGAGATCAGCCTCTAAGAGGGAGGAGATCAGCCGATATGAGAGAGGAGATCAGCCTATACGAGGGAGGAGATCAGCCGATACTAGGGAGGAGATCAGCCTCTAAGAGGGAGGAGATCAGCCTCTAAGAGGGAGGAGATCAGCCGATACGAGGGAGGAGATCAGCCTATAAGAGGGAGGAGATCAGCCGATAAGAGGGAGGAGATCAGCCTCTAAGAGGGAGGAGATCAGCCGATAAGAGGGAGGAGATCAGCCGATAAGAGGGAGGAGATCAGCCTCTAAGAGGGAGGAGATCAGCCTCTAAGAGGGAGGAGATCAGCCGATAAGAGGGAGGAGATCAGCCGATAAGAGGGAGGAGATCAGCCGATACGAGGGAGGAGATCAGCCTCTAAGAGGGAGGAGATCAGCCGATACGAGGGAGGAGATCAGCCTATAAGAGGGAGGAGATCAGCCGATACGAGGGAGGAGATCAGCCTATAAGAGGGAGGAGATCAGCCGATACGAGGGAGGAGATCAGCCTATAAGAGGGAGGAGATCAGCCGATACGAGGGAGGAGATCAGCCGATACGAGGGAGGAGATCAGCCTCTAAGAGGGAGGAGATCAGCCTCTAAGAGGGAGGAGATCAGCCGATAAGAGGGAGGAGATCAGCCGATAAGAGGGAGGAGATCAGCCGATACGAGGGAGGAGATCAGCCGATACGAGGGAGGAGATCAGCCTCTAAGAGGGAGGAGATCAGCCGATACGAGGGAGGAGATCAGCCTATAAGAGGGAGGAGATCAGCCGATACGAGGGAGGAGATCAGCCTATAAGAGGGAGGAGATCAGCCGATACGAGGGAGGAGATCAGCCTATAAGAGGGAGGAGATCAGCCGATACGAGGGAGGAGATCAGCCTATAAGAGGGAGGAGATCAGCCGATACGAGGGAGGAGATCAGCCGATACGAGGGAGGAGATCAGCCTCTAAGAGGGAGGAGATCAGCCGATACGAGGGAGGAGATCAGCCTCTAAGAGGGAGGAGATCAGCCTCTAAGAGGGAGGAGATCAGCCTCTAAGAGGGAGGAGATCAGCCTCTAAGAGGGAGGAGACTTTGAGGACTTTGACTTTGAGGGCTTTTTGTCTGATTTGGAGTGAATTTTGTGTATTTATTAGAGAATCTTATATTCACGCGGTGTCTCCTGTGTCACCGTCGGACGCCGTGGAGGCTCGCAGGTTGCAGCTCCAGTTAATGTTGCCATGACAATCCACCGGAGTCTGCAGTCAGAAAAAATAGATGTGTTTATACATTGAGGCACAAATTCAAATTCAAAGGATTGCTTCACAAGTAAGACGGAAAGAAAACCATCCGTTTTTTGGGTCTGTTTAACAAAAGAATACATTTTTTTTGTAAGTGAGGAAAATAAAGTGTTAACAGAGAACCTGATCCAGACCACCAAGTCCTCCCTGTGGACCTCAAATGTCCATCCAGTTAATAACGTCCTGCAGCTCGACCCCTGTGGAAGGAAACACATGCAGCTGCTGATTGTACGTATTAAACGCTTGAAGAAGTTCTTGCAGCTCGTCGTGTGGATTCACAGTTTCTTTCTTCTTCTTAACCTCACGTAACCCCCCCCCCCGAGTCCTCACTTCAACTGTGTTCCTCCGTGCCATTTAAGCTGAGGCTTCATTTCTGAAATTGAATCTGTGGCTCGGCTCTGAGGTGACTGATCTGAGGTTGAAATCAGGCCGAGAACACATTAGAGTAAACGTTAGTCACTCCTGGGCTTCGGGCCCGGCTCCTCTAAAGTTAAACGCTAAAAGTTTTATGAATCAGACGGAGATCTCGGTTGAATCCAGACACCGTCGTCTCCTCTGCTTTTTTAAAAACTATTTCTGAGGCAGTTTGTGCTGAAAGACGATCCTTCACTCGAGTGGCAGCGATGCCGACCCACAGCCAAATAGCCTCCGCTGGCCGGGCAGCAGCCCAGAAACCCTCCAGTTCCTTTCTCCGCCGCGATCAAAGTCTCGGCAGCGCCGTCCACAGCCCATTAGCCGTGGATTGATGAGATCTTGTTACTTCCAGTTATGTGATCACCAGCTGGCCCAGGACCAGTAACGAGCTCCTCGCCGAGCCCCTCGGTGTTTCAGCCCGGAGGTTTCTGCTCAATTTGCTCGGGCGTTCAACACTTTGTCTCAGCCCTTTGCTTTTTTAAATTTCCTTCACTCAAAAGGTAAAGCAGCTTGAATTACGTTACCATGGAAACGTGTTTGGTTTGTCTGTGTCCTTGTAATGATACTCAGTGGATATCCAGGTAGGATGAGGGTCAAACACAGGACTTTCACCCAGGACACAGCTGTTTGTGTTTCACATCCCTGGTCATGTTGTGCAACTATTTAACATGCCAAAAGAATATTACAAAAACATATATTTAATATTTTTTATGAAAACCAATATCTTCTTTTTTGGAAAACCAAATGTGATGCATTTTCAACCAATAATATCTTGATATCCAATCATAGATCAGCTGGAGGAGGTTGCTTATCCTTTCAGCCGTCAAATCAAATCCCTCCCCAATGTTAAGTCCCGCCTCCTGTTAAGTTTGGAAATGCATCCCGATATGGAAGCTAGCTAGTTTTAAACCGCGATGTGTTTGTTTTTATTACTAAATCTAACCAAGTAGTTTTTTTTGGCTTCATTGTAAAACATTAGCCACAAAAAAAGTCTTCAAAACAGATCTGAGTGCAGCGCAGATGATGTTTTTGCATTTACTTTCATATTTTGACTGTAACTATTTTCTATTGATGTCTTGATTGTGCAGCTCTTGCTTACTCTGTTAATTTCATGCATCAGAAACAGAAGAAAAGTCCTTGTTTGTGAAACCGACACACACACACACACACACACACACACACACACACACACACACTGATTCAGAAACTGGACACTGAAGGATTTCTTTTCTTCTGCTGATCAAAAGAAACAGTTAAATCTGCTTTGATTCAACTTCTAAAGATGATTTCTTTCACTAATTTCTCCTCGTCCTCCGCCAACATTGGTGGCGTAATGAATGTTTACATTTGTTATTTCAGCGCGGCGACGTTACTGTAATGCTGCGTCATTTGCATTAATGTATGTACCACGTCTCCATTAGAGCGATTTAATTAAACACGGCGACATTTAACAGGAAGCTTTCGCTCTGATTCCTCCGCTGGATGTTTGGGACTTAACTCCATTCATTGTTTGCTTTCATGAAAGACGTTATCGTTATTATGCACAGCTTTTATATTAATATTAATGAATGGGTTGGGGTTAGGGTCCTGTCCCGATGACCTGGTTTTATTTAAATGTTGCTCTGTACGTCGCCTACACAAATAAATTATTTAGTTGCATAAATGATCCAAATATCAGTCCACATGGAAGAGTTTCCTTCAGAGAGACGCTGTTATCAAAGAATCAGACCATGACCTCACCGATGACCTCATCGCTCGGGCGTGTCATGTCTCACCTGCGAGTGTTTCCACAAGAAAACCGAAAAACGGTTTCCTTCACTTGGATTCAGTCGATGTGGGAAAATGAAAGCTGCTCCGAATGACAAGCAGTCATTACTGTGTGTGTGTGTGTGTGTGTGTGCGGTGTAATAATTTCTCGCAGCACGCCGCCTGGTCGAGCACCGCTTGGCCGCCGTCCTTTCAACAGTTTGTTGTGCGAGGCCGGGCCAGAGATCCGGGGCGAGACGGCGGCTCTTTGGTGCTTCTCCAGACCAGCTGGTGCTCGCCGTCAAGCTGTTAATGGCAAATTATCATCCGTTAATCTCCGCCAGCGCTGGGCCTTTGTCAACAAAAAGAGCCTCCGCCGCATGACATCGTCTTCCCGTCCGAGCCCTCAGATCGCTGCCTCCAGAAACCGGCCGACTTCCTGCAGCGGGAAAAAAAGCGGTCACGTTGTTTGAGCGCTGTCAGCCCGGAGGCCAGAATCCAACCACAGACCGTTCTTGATCTGATGTCACGGCGGGAGACGATCCCTCTGGCGGTCCGACTTCCCCTCTTAAATGAACACGTCGCAGTTTTGATTTATAATTTAACTTCAGAAGTCTTATTACAAAAAAAACACCCAGCATGTTATAATTAAAGAAAATCCCCAAATGACACCATCTATCACAGCCAGAGGCCATAAAAAACACATTGCCGCTTCATTTTCAAGCTTCCCGACGGTCCTTGAACACATCGCATGTGACAAAGGGTTTGTTCCATTAAAACCGCTTTGTCTCATTGAAACTGAAGCCCAAAATAAAAGCGTTTGCACAAACCAGATCTGGTTAAATAAATAAAATTCAACTTGCATTGTTGACTTGAGTTTCCTTGACTTCCAGACACGATTGTTTACTTTTATATACTGCAGTAAAGAAACGAGGCCACGGCGAGCAAAAAGGTCCAAAACTCTGATCAGAGAGTGTGGGTTTTTTATTCTTCATCGTTGCTAGGCAACCGAGGAACGAGAGCTCAAATTAGCTTTAACACAGACCATAAACCGTTTGCGACCTAAAAGTTCACTTAAATGGATAAATATTTATTTAAACATAACATTTGTTGCTGCTGTTTGTTGTTGAAATGATAACGGAAAAGTGACGTAACTCTTGATATCCGGCCAAAAAAAACAGCAAAAGAATGCTAACAAAATGCTCACGATAACGTTTTCTCAAGGCGTTCAGAAGATGCTCACGTACAGATATTCGATGTGCACTCGGCAACGCAAAAGCAGCCCACAAAACGCCTGGCGTACGATTCTCTCAGTAGAGTTAACTTTCACCAAACAACCGACTCAGCGGATCAGCTCCACCGCGTCCTTCATCCGCCTCAAAGACGAAAGACAAACCTCCAAGTGAAACATGCAAATAAATGCGACATTTACATTCCGTTCCTGTTTTCTTCCATTAATAAAACGTAAACATTGTTGTAGACTCGGTCGTCACATTCTGCTTCTCCTCTTCATGCTTGAAGCCGTTCTGCAATAAAATAGTTTATTCATTTAAAGACATACACTGCTTTTTTGTTATATAAACATTAACAAATTCGTCTTTCTAATTACTTATTTTCAGAGTCTGATACTTCAGCAGTTACACGACACAATGTGACTCCCCTCTCCCGTTTGGCACCTTCGGGCTACCGTACGTCCCTCTGTGTGTGTGCTGAAACGCTCGTCTGTTACCTTTTTTAAAACAAACAGACGCCACAGGCTTTTCGCCGACAGTTGGTGCTTTGAATTGTGATTACAGAGTTCAGTGGATCCACGCTGACGAGATTAAATATATATTTATTCTATTATGTCTCCAATTAGCTTTAAATTTGGGGAGTTTATTTTAATCTTGCCATACTTGCTCCCTCTTTTGGTCTCAGCCGCTGTGATAATTGAACCCGCTGACATTAAACACAAATATTATTAAGCGCTCAGACCGGCTGCCTCTTCGCCGCGCTATCGTCTCCGAGGGAAATTGAAGTCGCCCAAATTGAAAGAGCGGCGGTTGAGCTCCGCGGAGAAAAACGGAGCTTGAAGGACTATTATGTGATGGGATGACACACCGTAAAGATTCATCCAATTTTATGGCCATGAGACATTAACTCCGTTGTCCCTCTCATCCAGCAGACAGCGGTGTGTGTGTGTGTGTGTGTGTGTGTGTGTGTGTGACTCAGATTTGCTTACATAAATTGAATTATCTTCAGTCGTGGATCTAAATAAGTCGGTTTTAAACGAGGAGGCTGCGTTTCATCAAACCAGAGCTGCTGTTTCCTGTCGTGATGCTAGTGGAGCGTCTCGTAGTGACGCTCGACGCTGTTAGCGAGGTCGTTCTTAAAAATAAATACCTGAGCGACATGACGTTGAGACGCAGTAGTTTTTATTTCCTTCCAATGCAGTTAAAGAGTCATTTATTACCGAGACTACAAAGAGACACAAAAACAGCATCATCACTGCAATCAATTAAAATACACCTCTGCAATGTCAGAAAGATACTTCAAAATATAACCCATATTTATCGGTTTCAACCGATAATATCACAACATCCATCAATCCATCAATCCATCAATTAATCAATTAATCAATTGGAAGCGTTAGCTGATGATGACGGTGATACCTGATATGTACAGTAGTGCACCACATGTGTTGTCATCTCGTCTCCTAGCAACGCCAGCTCTCCGTTGTCAGTCAGCCGCTGCCATGGAAACGGCCACTCAGAGGCTTGAAGCTTTGACAAAAACGAGTTTATCCTCTTTTGAAAAGAAGAACTACAAAAATGCAGAGTCTGCCCAGAAAGAGGGAGCATTGATATTCCAGTCATAACTTCCTGTCACATTGTGTCACATATCTCCCGTTTGGAGGATTTCCATGCTTTCAGATGAGCTGAAGGATTACAAAAAACCTCGGCCTCAAATCCTTCAGATAAAATAACCATACAAAAGTCTTTTCAGAACTCCTGAAACCTCGACGTTTTAGTGATAAACCATAAACAGCGTTGACTTTTTATCGAGCTCGGAACGTAAAATGTGAACTTCAGATTAACGAGTCGAAACGCAGTTAACTATCTTCGTTAAAAGTCGGACCCTCCGAGACTCGTCAAGCTGCCGGTGTTTAGGTGCACGTGTGTGTGTGTGTGTGTGTGTGTGTGCATGTGTGTGTGTGTGTGTATGCACGTGTGTGTGTGTGTGTGTGTGTGTAAACTGTAATTAGTGTTTTACCTCAATGTGTCGGCCCTAATAAATGTGATTAACCTTTAATATGAGCTGGATTGCAGAACATGTGTACTCCTATATGTTGAGCTACAACAGGAGTAGTGAAGGAGGAGGAAGGAGGAGGAGGGAGGATGAGGGAGGAGGAAGGAGGAGGAAGGAGGAGGTCTACAAAGAGACACTTAAGGACTACAAAGAGACACTAAAGGACTACAAAGAGGTGTGAAGCAGCAGATTAAATGAACTCCCGGGCCTCGGGTTAGATAGTCCCGCCCCCCGTCTGTCGGCTCCTCTCAGCCTCCGGTCCTCCTGACGACCGCCGGCCATTAATCCAGGTTGTCTGCGGCCCCGGCTGTCACGGCAACTACACTCTGCCTCGTCAGGTGCTGATGACGGCGGCGAGAAGTCCGACGGCGGGTCGTCATCACCGGCTGCGCCCGTCTGACTGATTTACTCTGTGATTAGCGTAACGATCCATCATCTGACAGGCTGATTAGATCGGGGGCCGGTCCGGGGGCCTCAGAGGGCCCTCCAGAGGCTTCCTGGAGTTCACACACTAAACCAGGGAGAAGCTTAATCTCCCTTTAATTAAATCCACTTGGAATGATCCCGTAAACGGAATTCATAATGACTCCAATAATCTCAGGTGTCACTCAGTTTCTCATCGTCAGGCTCCTCCACGCGCTTTGAGTGATCAACATTTACACACACATATAATATATATATATATATATATATATATATATATATATATATATATATATATATATATATATATATATATATATATATATAATATATATATATATATATATATATATATTGGATTGGTGATTGGTCCTCCTGACCTCATGTCAGCTCAGCTGGTCTCGTTCCCAAATCATTTTGATCTAAAACTAAACAAAATGAAAACATGACGATCCGTATTTAGCACTTTTAAAAATATGAACAGGAAGTATCTTCCATCGTCGTCACATTTATGTCACGTTGTCTTCCATTCCTGCTGCTCGCCGGCGTCTCAACGGGAGGCCGCCGCCGCCACATGGCGTCTGCATACTGATGACGAGCGTGTGCGTTGGCATTTGAAGACTGTTGTCACATGATTAGCGTCTGATGTGTTAAACGCTTGGTGTGTGTGTGTGTGTGTGTAATTTATCTCTCATCAGTTCATGTCCTTGACTTTGCTGATAATTTCCTTGAAAGGATTTAAACGGCGGCCCGTTCTTACTGCCATTTACATAAACATGGCGAGATGAAAAGGAAGGAGAGTCCTCGGGAGATCAAACACAACGACGGGGTCAGTGAATGCATCACACACACACACACGGCGCCCGCCGGTTAATAAACACAAACGGTGGAGCTCATGCGTACGATATGAGGCGTTAACGGTGCTTCGCTTCACGCAGCTCGACGCTGCCCGCGGCTCTAATGGTGTCACTCCGTCCTCCGGCTGACAGGCGGGTCCATCGCTGCAGCCGGCGGCGCCGTCCTTCTCTGCGGGCCAACAACTCACACAGAGCCATCTGATTGGTCGAGCCCTGTTTAAGCTTCATGCGCCTGTAAAACAATATTCAAAACAACGTCTTCCATATTATTGGTTTTGGGAAGTCATGAAGTTCGGTCAAACAAACACAGGACTTTCATGCAGGAGACTGACGTTTGCGTCTGAAATCCTGTGACGTTTTATTTTGAAAAGACGTTATTTTATCATGTGAAGGATTTAGTAAAATGAATAATAGAAAGAGTATTCAAACCCTGGACTTTCACCTGGGAGACCCGTGTTAGTGTCACCACTTTGAGATTTGATTGTGTCAGGTGATGTTACCGTGGTAACGTGTGATCGGGGGTGATGGACGAGGACGTTGATCAGCTGTTGCGTGTTTCAGCAACAAAAACAACATTTCCACTTTTGTCCACATTCGACACGTGTGTGTGTGGTGTGGTGTGTGTGTGTGTGTGTGTGTGTTTCCATACATCTTCATTCATCATACTCACAGCTGCCCCCCCTCCTCCTCCTCCTCCTCCTCCTCCTCTTCCTCCTCTTCCTCCATCACTGCCCTTTATTTCCTCCATCTTTACCTTTTTCTCTCTTTCTCATCCTCCATTCATTCCTTCCCTCTCTCGTCCCCCCCCCCCCCTCTGTTATTCACCTTGTTGCCTCTCTCTGCCTCTCCTCTGTCACTCGCCCGTCTCACTCACTCATTGATGGAGGAGGCGATGTGACCAGCATGCCGAGCGGCTAATCGTTATTCTGCCGGCTGGCGGCGGGAGTGTCGATTCACCTCCACCCCCCCCCTCCCTCTCTCTCTCTCTCTATCTCTTCCTCTCCCCTCCCCCTCTCTCCCCCCTCTCTCTTTCTCTCTCTCTCTGTTCCTGTCTCTCGCCCTGTCTCCCCCGTGTGAACAGTAGGCTGATGTGGTGGAAGACGAACACACACACACACACACACACACACACAACATATTTTGTGCTTCCTTTCAAATGTATTTTATTGTAAAACTTTTTTGTTTATTAGAGTAGGGAAAGAAAAAAGGGACAGAAGAGACTTTTGGTTAAAAAATAACGTTATAAATACAATTAAAATTGAAATGAAATTAAATGAAAAAGAAAATATGATACAGAGAAAATATATAAACAAAACATTTTACCATCATAATTTAACTTCTTGAGATCAGGAAACAAGTAAAGTCACGGGTTGACCGTTTGGTTCGCTAAGTCCCGCCCCTCGGATGGCAGCGTGGCCAATCATAGCGTAGCATCGTAGACTCTCATTCTGTGGTTTCTTTATTCGGCTGGTTTGGTGGATTTCGAGCTCATTCTGGTTAAAAAGTTAGATCTGAAAAAAAAAACACTTAAGTTGACAAATGTCAAGACGTTTATTCCTTGTGGTGTCGCCGACGGCAACCAGACCGACCCGAGGCGTCGCAGTGGAACAAACACGACTTTTAAGTTGTTTGATCCACTTTTGTACAAAAGTTCAAAATGAAAAACCTCAATCGGAATTCAATCTGTGGTTTGTTGCTTTAATAATTAACACAATTATAATTACTTTTGTTTGTTTTTCTTAATGTTTCATTTGCTGTTTTCACCCATGAAAGGTGACTTTGAGAACCTTTTTAAAACACTAACAAATACAAATTCAGCCGACGGAGATACGAGGTTGTTCATGTCGCACGGGATTTATACTCGCCGGCTATTCCCTTCATGGGAATGCAGATCTGACTGTTTCAGACCAATCAAGGAGTAATGATTATGATCAGGCAGTTAAAGGGCAGTGTGTGTGTGTGTGTGTGTGTGTGTGTGTGTGAGAGAGATTCAGCTTTTTATCGTCTACGTTCTCTAAATTCATTTGGGGAAAAGTGGATATTTATTGTCTTTTTATGTGAATTTATGTCCCTTCACATTTTTTCGGGGTGAAGCCGACGAGACTGAGCTCTTCTTCGGTTCCAGTAACCATGACGACACAAATAAATGACATGGAAATCTGTGAATGAATATATACAGATGAGATGGGAGCGTTTTAAAATGAATCTCCACAAGGCTTTTAAAATAACAAACTTTCCCATATGATGACGTGAAGACGAGTGTTGTTATTTTGTGTTAGTGTCCTGAAATGTTGTATTTAAATATGCAAACAAGGCGTTATCTGATGGTGGATGTAAGAGAAATGTGAAGTTAAATAGACCAAACGTCCCGGCTGAGTGGATGGAAACCTTCGGAGGTTTGTGCAGGAAGCCACAGGATAAACAGATCCTGCCTGTCGTCGTTACCGTGGCGATCCCACATCGGCTCCTTGTCCCCTTCGTCACGCCTCATCATCCTCACCACCTGACTGCTATTGATCCCATTTTAAAAAACAGCCCCACTCAATTTGTTCCCATTCATTAGCTGCCCAGGGTTCCATTTTGTATTTATTTTTCTCAAACTCAGCTCCCGTCAGATCCGCCGGCTCTCATCCCGGATCAGGTTTTGTTTGTCGGCCGCTGTTCAAACAGTTCAAAGAGGCTCTGGTGGCTGCAGATTTACAGATAAGTCCTTCAGGGGATGAATCATGGACTGTATATAAGAACGTCATCAAGATCAACATCACACAAGCAGCCGAGGTTCAAATAGCTGGCCTTTTCTTTAGCCCTTCTAAGGCCGTAGCTCCACAAACCGGGCCGATTTCCCACAATGCAACTCCCTGCTCTCCGTCCTTTCTGGGGGACCGACATGGTACTTAACAAAGAGAATGCTTGTGTCATGAATTCCACGTTTGTTAAATTTAAATATGACTTTGCAAGTCAAGAAAGTCAAATTTGTGAAAATACGTAACTATAGAGACGTAGACTAGAATAGGTGACGTCGTCATGGTGACGTCACTCATTAGTCTGTGGACTACGGTTTTGAAACCGTCGGTTTGTCCTTTTGGCCGTCTACATCTTGGGGTTCTTGCAGCCGGTGTAGGAAGTGACCATATTTGGACCGTGGAGGAGTGATGTTCGGATCAGCACCCTGAATGGATCTGGATCCATGTGGATTCTGGTGTGCAGCTGTAGAACTGGAGAAGTTGATGAGAAGAAGTGGATGAAGGCCGAGCCGCTGCATCATAATTCATGTCACATGCTCAGCAAAAACATCCGAATGTGATTTTATTTGTCAATATTGTGCAGCAGGAGTCGTTTATCTTAACGGGCCTCAGACGTCATCCGACTGCTGCGTCTCTCACCCTCTCACTCCGAAACCAGTTCAAGGTTTAAAGTCATTCAGACTTCATCCATGTCTTTATGGACCTTGCTTTGTGCACAGTCATGTTGGACCAGGTTGGGAGCATGGAATTGTCCAACATCTCTTGGTATGCTGAAGCATTCAGAGTTCCTTCCACTGGAACTAAGGGGCCAAGTCCAGCTCCTGAAGAACACCCCCACACCATAATCCCCCTCCACCAAACGCTACACGTGGCCCAATGCAGTCAGACAAGTACCATTGTCCTGGCAACCGCCAAACCTAGACTCGTCCATCAGATTCCCAGATGGAGAAGCGTGATTGGTCCCTCCAGAGAACGTCTCCACTGCTCTAGAGTCCAGTGGCGGCGTGCTTTACACCACTGCATCCGACGCTTTGCATTGCACTTGCTGATGTATGGCTTGGATGCAGCTGATCGCCATGGAAACCCATTCCATGAAGCTCTCTACGCTGTTCTTGAGCTAATCTGAAGGCCACATGAAGTTTGGAGGTCTGTAGTGATTGACTGCAGAAAGTTTGTGACCCCTGTGACCCCTGTGACCTCTGTGACCTCTGTGCCTCAGCATCCACTGACCCCGCTCCATCATTCTACGTGGTCGACCACTTTTTGGCTGAGTTGCTGTCGTTCCCAATCTCTTCCACTTTGTTCTAATCCCACTGACAGCTGACTGGAATATTTAGGACGGAGGACATTTCAAGACTGGACTTCTTCCACAGGTGGCATCCATCACAGTACCAGGATATATATATATATATATGTATATATATATATATATATATATATATATATATATATATATATATATACATGCTATGACAGTACCAGGCTGGAATTCATTGAGCTCTGTGTGTAGAAACAGTCTGCGTGCCGAGGTGCTTGCTTTTATACACCTGTGGCCATGGAAGTGATTGAACACCTGGTTTATCTCATTTGGATGCTGAGTGAATACTTTTGAGTGTATCTGTGGTCCCATGGTGGAGAAAAGAATGCAGCTAAGAAAATCTGATTCTGGTTCTCAGAAATAGAGAAAATGAATTAAGATGGAGATTTTATGCAGTGACTCATACATGCATACACAAAGAGAATTACACACACACACACACACACACACACACACACACACACAGACTCCCTGGTGGGTGATTTCTCCCTGAAGCTCTTCCACTGTACTGGACTGTTTACCTTCACAGAACTGACTGTGGACTATTGGAAGTGTGTGTGTGTATGCGTGTGTGTGTGTGTGTGTGTGTGTGTATCTGGATGGTTCATGCCGTTTGGGAATACTTGAGGCAGTTTTCCTCTATGCTTTGAACAGTGAGTTTATCTGTATGTTACAGACGTGTTGTGTGTTTGATAAAACAGGAATTCATCTGTGAAGACGATGCTGCACAATAACACACACACACACACACACACTCCAGTAGTGAGGAAGAGATGTGTGTGCACATTTGTCTTTGCATATAAAAATAACTGAGGTGTCAGACGTTAAAACCACAACTTAAATAAATAATGAGAAAATAATAATGAGTTTCTCCACCTGTCATCAGCAGCAGGATTCAGATTAACCTGAACCTTCGGAGACTCTTTACCATGCAGACGATTAATTAGGGTTGAGTTTGCAGTTTGCAAGCGTAGACTGTTGAATGTACCAGGTTCTGGTCCAGTACCGGGTCCTGTCACTAGGCGGCGCCTCTCTTGTTGTAAGGAAGGCTGACCTGGGGTCCGTTTCACAAAGCAGGTTTAGTGAAAACCTTGAGTTAGTTAACCCTGAGATGAGGGAAACTCTGGTTTTTCTGTTTCACAAAGCCAGTTCAGCATAAATCTGAGTCAGTTACCCGGGTAACATGCTCCGTGAACCTAACCTGCTCGCTAGCAGGTTTGCTTCAACAAACCCTGAGTTTCTCCCTACATGTCTCCGCCTTTTTCCGGAATCTGAACCAACTCTGAAAAATTGTGCCGTCCTTTCATCGTCAACCTGATCGATACGGAAATAAAAGTGATTCTAGCAGCTTTGCATCGGGGGAGAATTTTGATTACCTTTCCTTTCAATCACATTAGATATTATCTAAACAATATTCTCCGACATTTTCAACATTTCATATCGCGGACATAATCCGCAACCAGATTCTTTGCGGAGGTAGTGTTTTTGCGAACGGGAGATTTATGAAATGTTTAAGTACATTCCTGTGTTGAAATACCTGCTTATATTTACTGTTTAATATGTGAAATATGATTAAAATCATATGCCTTAGTCAACGTATTTGCGCAATATTCTTATGCTTAATTTTCAACTGAAGCCACTTTCTTTCTGTGCCTGGGGGGATTACACCCAATGAAAATAATAATTTATGTGTTGCGCTACTTTGTGACTTACGGGGATTGAACCACTGTCGCCTGCACCATAGGCAGCGTTGCTAACCATTACACCACAGTGTCACTATGCATGTTTGAAAATAAAGAATTATTAACTTTAGATCAATAGACTGTTTCATTCAGTTATACACATTAGATCGGGCAGTAAATGTCTGCCACGCCAACTATCACTACTTTGCTGCAGTTACGGTGCTCCACTTTCTCAGGATGAGCTCGTTTTCTACATAAACACTCGGTAATATCTAATGACGCTCTCCCCGTTGCCATGGTGAATCGTAGTATCGGAGCTCCATTGATGATGGCTTTGTAGAGTCGGCAGGCACGCGCGTAACTCAGAGTTTACAGACTCAGAGTTGAGTAAACTAATTCAAAACCACTGTTCTGAAACTGAAAACTCAGAGTTGCCCATCTCAGAGTTGTTCAACTCAGAGTTCAGGGTTAGGTTCAGAGTTTGTTGAACCTGCTTTGTGAAACGGACCCCTGAATAAACAAGCTGCAGTCCAACTGGTTTTCGATCCCAGGCTGTCAAATAGCGACGCTTCGTAAACGCCGACACAACATGTAGCATCTCGTCACGCTTTACGCTAATGTACGACAAACACGTCACCGTCGTTATTAAACACTCGGAGAACAAACCTACACGGAGTCCGACATACACAGGACTTTCAACCAGGCAACCGCTGTTCACGTCATGGGGAAAACTAAACGCTGAGTCGACATTTTGTCACATGAAGCACAACTAACGTGAACCGTTAGCATCTTTTGTCATGTGACTCCATCAAACAGCCTCTTATTTCCTAAACCCAAGTAGTAACAAACACAGGACTTTCAACCAGGCAACCGCTGTTCATGTCACGGGAAAACTAAAAGTTAATTGGACATTTTGTCATGTTGTGCTGTTTTCCTTATTTCCGTGACGTTGTGTAATGTTTACTGAGTTCCCGTAGTCACTTTCAGTCTGAATTCACAACGTTAACCACGTGTTGTCGTCGTGGAGCGTCGTACTTTGATTCAGACGCATATTCTGGATGTAAGCAGCTTTTAATTACTTTCTTTCTTCAATACTTTATTACATTCTCCTGTATTTTATGGCTTTTGTTTAAACATATCGATTTTTTTTGCATCTTTAGCTTGTTTACCGCTAGTATTATTCCTATTTTTCATGACTTTTAATTAACTTTATTTCATCGCTCTGTGCTTATGTATTTTAATACGTGTGTTTCTGCTTTATTTTCATTCTGCACGTTGAGCTGCATCTCAGTAAAGTTTCTTATAATTATTAGAACGCGGTTCCTGCCGGAGGTTCAACCCCCTCAGGGTTTTTTTTTTACAAAGGCCGATCGTTAAGAAGATACGTTTGAAAATGAGGATTGGTGCATCTTTGTTATTTATGAGGGGGAAGAATGCTGTTTTTCTGCATTAATGATTCTTCCTCCTGGAAACACCATGTCGGCTGAGTGACGCAGCCGCTGAGCAGGAATTCAAATGCATCGCAGAAAAAAAAACAGGTGGACGGGACAACAGAGAGAGAGAGATAGAAAGGTGCAGCAGAGAGAGAGAGGGGGAGGGAGGAGGGGGAGGAGGGGTTGTAGGGAGCTGAATGCAGTCCAGCCTCTCCGCACTGTGGAGCAGCAGCAGTCCGACAGCGAAGGACGCCTCGCAGCAGAGAGACGAGGACAAGCACACCGGAATTAACAAGAAGAAAAGTAGTTTATCTGTCTCACTGTCTCTCTGGACCGAGAGGACAGACAGCTGAGGACAGACAGACAGCTGAGGATCAAACAGGGGAGGAAGTAGAGGAGGAAGAGGAGGTGTTGGAGGTCCGTGTGTTCGTTCCTCCTCTTGCACCGTCGGCCCCGAGGAGCGTGCACGAGCCGAGTGTGCACGAGCCAAGCGTGCACGTGTGAGTGTGTGTGTGTGTTGAACCAAGAAGAAGAAGAGGAAGAAGAAGAGGAAGAAGAAGAAGATTGGTCCCTCAGGTGGATTTGGAGTAAACCTGGGATTCGGATCACGAGGAGTTGCTTGCCGGTGTTTTGTCTGTTTTGCACCTCCTTTTTTTAAAATTCTCCCCCCTCCTCCTCCTCCTCTCTCTCTCCTTCCTGCTCCGGTGCAGACGTCTTGCTCGCTCTGTCGAGGGACTACCGCTCTCTCTCTCTCTCTCCCTCGTCCTTCTCAGCCCGGTAACGGTGCCGAGGCTACGACCGCCGCTCGCTGGCTCGCCCACGGAGAGAGAGCACAAGCAGATGGGTGAGTGTGTGATGGTGTGTGTGACTGAGTGTGTGATGGTGTGTGTGAGTGAGTGTGTGATGGTGTGTGTGAGTGAGTGTGTGATGGTGTGTGTGACTGAGTGTGTGTTGCTCTTTCCCTGCTCTCCTCTGCTGCTTTTTTCACCCCTCTCTCCCTGCGTCGCTTCCTCTCCTTCCACCTCTTCTTCTCCTCTTCCTCTCTGCGCTCGTGTTCCTTCACGTCCCTCCATCAATCACTCTCACCGCTCTCCCCCCTCGCCGCCTCCTCTGCCATCTTTTCACCATCCGTCACCCCTTCTCCTCCTCCCTCTCCTCCCCCGCAACACTCACCTTCCTCGCTCCTTCTTCCCCCGTTCTCCACGTTCCTCCTTTTCCCCGCAACCATCGCTCATTTGCACCATCAGCCGAGCGGCCGTGCAGAGCGAGGAAACGCACGCGCCGAGGAATCCTCGCAAAAAAACCTGGAAGTCACGGAGACGCGGGCGCCCCGAAGCCGAGCGCCGCCGCCGGGCCCCGACGAGAATCAACAGTCTGGGGTTTGAACCCTGATAATCCCTCCATCCACTCTCTTCATCCATCAGTCCTCCAGCCAACACACACCAACATCCCCATCATCCTCCACTTCAACTCTCACACACACACACACACACACACACACACACACACACACACACACACACACACACACACGCACACGCACACACATGCACGCACACACACACACGCACGCACACACACACACACACACACACACACACACACACACACACACGCACACACACACACACACACACACACGCACACGCACACACATGCACGCACACACACACACGCACGCACACACACACACACACACTCACACCACACACACACACACACACACACACACACACACAGACACACACACATGGCTGTTTCTGCTGATAAACGCCAGTCATGCTACAGTTAGCTCGGTGTTAACAGCTGAGTATCAGGGTACGCTGTGAACCTGATAGCTGCTGTCACACACACACACACACACACACACAAACACACACAGAGCAGGCGGGAAGTTGATTCATTAACATGATAAATTATTCATCAGATGAAAAGCGCTCACATCCTAAAACGTCCCATGTGGTCCAATTTGCAGGCGAAATGTTTATTAATTGTTCGGTCGGGTTTGAAGCAGCAGCAGGCTGATTGTTTGGAGGATCCTCCAAACCCGGCTCCGGGTCAGGGCCTCCGCCGGGTCCGCCTGGTGGACCACTGGGTCCAGAAGACCGAGGCGTGTTGTTGCCAGAGACCTGAAGGCCCGGTCTCGGTGTGTCGGCCTAAAATCATGAATCCATGAATCCAGTCACGCTTCTGAAGCAGATCTGATTTTTAACGAGGTGGAAACTGGACTCAAGGTCCACTTATTGCTTTCTTCTGGGCTTTCAGCTGCACCTCATGGTCCTTGGGGTTGTTTGACTGATTTCACAGTCGAGCCTCGTAATATTGTCAGAAAATGCTAAAAATCTATCGGTTTCGTGTACGAATGTTTATTTTCAAGTGTTGATGGGAAGTGAATTCGTTAATTGTTTAAGGAAAGACCACTTTTGGTGGAGGTGGATCGGTCCAACCACACAGGACTTTCAACCAAAAGACAGAAGTGACCCCGAAGTTTGTTTAGTGGTAAACCTAAATGTACGTAGTTTTTTTTAAAGCCCAACTGCGATGTTTTCTCCTCAAGATAACTTTGGTTTTGTCATTAAAAAGGCTCCAGTCGAACGACACGAAAAAAGCGAGAAATGATGTGAAAAAGGCCGAGAATTAAATCATCATCATTAAATGAAGACTTTTCTTATAAAACTTGTTGCGTATCTTCATTTTTATCAACCAACAGCTGTTTTATACTTCTAATAACCGCACAATGTTTTTCTGTCGGCCAAACAGGAAGTTAGCATCACATCGGTTGCGCCGCTGACGGCCTCTGGGATTTGGGATTATTGCAGAAAATAAACAAACGTTAGGGAAACTTTACAAACTCCACTTTTATAACCGACACGGCTAGCTCAGCTAGCATTGGTTCTTCGTAGCCACTTAGTTACAAACAAGAGAAACTATTTATTTTGGTGTTGATACTTTTGATGTATTTAAAGTGTGTGTTTACCCAGACGGCAGCTGTTTGTTTAATATTGCACTGATATTTGCTACAACCTACTGACGTTGCCACAGAGCACCTGAATGCACCGTGACATCACGCGACATGCGTCTGAGTGGCGAGGATCGATCCTCCGTCGTTCATGTGGATCGATCTTAATGATTCAAATGATCGATTCTCTTTCCGGGTCGTTTCATCGTCGTGTTGTAGTGGAACTCTTCGTCTCGCTGAGATCGGAGACGCGACGGGAACCGTGTCTCACGTCGACTTCTCACTATGACCTTTTGATTTTTTCCCCCACGGATAGATTTTTTTTTGGCGTCGATAATTTCCTTAACGCACTTTAAACACGGCGTGCGACGAGCACCGCGGCGTTCGCCTGAGGAGGATATTGACGGAGGACGTGGGTGATGTTGACGGAGGACGGGGGTGATATTGACGGAGGACGCGGGTGATGTTGACGGAGGACGGGGGTGATATTGACGGAGGACGCGGGTGATGTTGACGGAGGACGGAGGTGATGTTGACGGAGGACGGGGGTGATGTTGACGGAGGACGGGGGTGATATTGACGGAGGACGCGGGTGATGTTGACGGAGGACGGGGGTGATATTGACGGAGGACGGGGGTGATATTGATGGAGGACGCGGGTGATGTTGATGGAGGACGGGGGTGATGTTGACGGAGGACGGGGGTGATGTTGACGGAGGACGGGGGTGATATTGACGGAGGACGGGGGTGATATTGACGGAGGACGGGGGTGATATTGATGGAGGACGCGGGTGATGTTGACGGAGGACGCGGGTGATATTGACGGAGGACGGGGGTGATATTGATGGAGGACGCGGGTGATGTTGATGGAGGACGGGGGTGATGTTGACGGAGGACGGGGGTGATGTTGACGGAGGACGGGGGTGATATTGACGGAGGACGGGGGTGATATTGACGGAGGACGCGGGTGATGTTGACGGAGGACGCGGGTGATATTGATGGAGGACGGGGGTGATGTTGACGGAGGACGCGGGTGATGTTGACGGAGGACGGGGGTGATGTTGACGGAGGACGGGGGTGATATTGATGGAGGACGCGGGTGATGTTGACGGAGGATGCGGGTGATGTTGACGGAGGACGCGGGTGATGTTGACGGAGGATGCGGGTGATGTTGACGGAGGACGGGGGTGATGTTGACGGAGGACGCGGGTGATGTTGACGGAGGACGGGGGTGATATTGATGGAGGACGGGGGTGATATTGATGGAGGACGGGGGTGATATTGATGGAGGACGGGGGTGATGTTGACGGAGGACGCGGGTGATGTTGACGGAGGACGGGGGTGATGTTGACGGAGGACGCGGGTGATGTTGACGGAGGACGGGGGTGATATTGATGGAGGACGGGGGTGATATTGATGGAGGACGGGGGTGATATTGATGGAGGACGGGGGTGATATTGATGGAGGACGGGGGTGATGTTGATGGAGGACGGGGGTGATATTGATGGAGGACGGGGGTGATATTGATGGAGGACGGGGGTGATATTGATGGAGGACGGGGGTGATATTGACGGAGGATGCGGGTGATGTTGACGGAGGACGGGGTGATGTTGACGGAGGACGCGGGTGATGTTGACGGAGGACGGGGGTGATGTTGACGGAGGACGCGGGTGATATTGACGGAGGACGGGGGTGATGTTGACGGAGGACGGGGGTGATGTTGACGGAGGACGGGGGTGATATTGATGGAGGACGCGGGGAGATGACGAGGACCAGGTTGTGGACTTGTTTGAACATGTGGAGCAGAAGAACCCAGCAGAGCTGAAAGCATCGAGGCAGCAGGAGAGAAGAGAGCCGTGGAGGGCCGACTCTGGTCTCAGACAACGGGAGCTGGTTCCATGTTAGACCCCTTTGGAGGCGGCTGATCCACCACCAATGTCCACAGAGAGACATATCATCAGGACTAGTTTGTAATTTTGTTTGTTGGCGCTTGTTTGATTCGGTTTCACCATCAATGGATCAACTGAACAGAACGGTGGAGAGCAGCTTTGTCTCCTCTTGTATGAAGACGTTCTGATGACTGGAGACAAAGAGACAGTGAGGATGGTAATTTGTCCTTGAGTCAAAGGATCGCTGCGACTTGGAGAGCGAAAGGTGATAAAAGACGAAAGAGACTTTAAAAGAAATGGACGGACTGGCTGCTGCCTGATGGAGCTGTAAATCCTCCCCAGATGGCGGCGGATGATATCAGGATCCAGGATCTGTGTCCGCGTCCCCCTTTGTCTCTGCGTGACTTCGGTTTATGAACCTGCCGGACGCCAACAGCCGTATATCACCTCTCACCCCCGCCGTCTGTCCTCTGCTCGGCCCGGCTCGATGACATCACTCAGAAGCTCAATCACCGCCATTTGAAAAGCCATTCCCACAAACAGACGGGGCCGCCGTCGGAGGGCGAGAATGAGCCGTCAGCATTCATGACGGCTTGAGAGGGAGGCGGGGGGGATGTCAGACCTTGCACTTTTATATCGTAATTAAAGCGTGGGTGGGCGGCGACCTTTTAGGAAGTGAGTGTGTATGAGAGATGATTGGCGTTGCGGAGGGTAATAAAATGGTGGCATTCAATCGCAGGCCGTCTCCTTTCAGTGAAACTGGATGAAATAAAATTACAAAAGAGCAACAGATGTACAAAGAAGCAGGAGTTCATTCTCCTGGAACGGAAGAAGATCTGTTTTAATCACAGCCGGCATCGATAAAAAACCTTAAAAAGGAGAGATTTAAGGTCCATCATCCATGATTAGAAACAAGATGGCAAAGAGATGCAAACACCTGGAAAGACACACAAAACATCCACAAAACAACCACAGAGACACAAAACATCCACAAAACAACCACAGAGACACAAAACATCCACAAAACAACCACAGAGACACAAAACAACCACAGAACAACCACAGAGACACAAAACAACCACAGAGACACAAAACAACCACAAAACAACCACAAAACAACCACAGAGACACAAAACAACCACAGATACAAAAAACAACCACAGAGACACAAAACAACCACAAAACAACCACAAAACAACCACAGAGACACAAAACAACCACAGATACACAAAACAACCACAAAACAACCACAGAGACACAAAACAACCACAAAACAACCACAGAGACACAGAACAACCACAAAACAACCACAAAACAACCACAGAGACACAAGAACAACCACAAAACATACCACAAGAACAACCACAGAGACACAAAACAACCACAGAGACACAAAACAACCACAAAACAACCACAGAGACACAAAACAACCACAGAGACACAAAACAACCACAAAACAACCACAGAGACACAAAACAACCACAAAGACACAAAACAACCACAGAGACACAAAACAACCACAAAACAACCACAAAACAACCACAGAGACACAAAACAACCACAGAGACACAAAACAACCACAAAACAACCACAGAGACACAAAACAACCACAAAGACACAAAACAACCACAAAACAACCACAGATACACAAAACAACCACAAAGACACAAAACAACCACAAAACAACCACAGAGACACAAAACAACCACAAAACAACCACAAAACAACCACAGAGACACAAAACAACCACAAAGACACAAAACAACCACAAAACAACCACAGAGACACAAAACAACCACAGAACAACCACAGAAACAACAACACAGAGACACAAAACAACCACGAAACAACACAAAAACAACCACAGAGACACAAAACAACCACAAAACAACCACAAAACAACCACAGAGACACAAAACAACCACAAGATACACAAAACAACCACAAAACAACCACAGAGACACAAAACAACCACAAAGACACACAAACAGACACAAAACAACCACAGCGCCAAACAACCACAAAACAACCACCAGAGAACAACCACAGAACACAAAACAACCACATTAAAAACAACCACAGAGACACAAAACAACCACAGAAGACACAAAACATCCACAAAACAACCACAGAGACACAAAACAACCACAGAGACACAAAACAACCACAAAAGAAAGAGATGCTCGAGGAAAAAAGGCATCAAGCAGCCCCCTTCAGGAAACGAAAAAAAATTACAAAAACAACAGAGACAAAAACAGATCATCCCGAACGAAAAACTTTAACACAGCGGCACAAAAAAACCTAAAAAGGAAATTAAGCCACACCAATAAAACAAGATGGCAAAAACAAACACCGAAAGACACACAAAACACCACAAAACAACACAACACAAAACACCACAAAACAACCACAGAGACACAAAACACCACAAAACAACCACAGAGACACAAAACAACCACAGAACAACCACAGAACACAAAACAACCACAGAGACACAAAACCACAAAACACAAAACAACCACAGAGACACAAAACAACCACAAACAAAAACAACCACAGAGACACAAAACAACCACAAACACAAAACAACCACAAAACAACACAAAACAACACAAAGACACAAAACAACCACAAAACAACACAGAGACACAAAACAACCACAAAACACAAAACAACCACAGAGACACAAAACAACCACAAAACAAAAACAACCACAGAGACACAAAACAACCACAAACACAAAACACAAAACAACCACAAGACACAAAACAACCACAAAACAAACAACACAAAACAACCACAGAGACACAAAACAACCACAAAACAACCCAAAACAACCACAGAGACACAAAACAACCACAAAACAACAAAACAACCACAGAGACACAAAACAACCACAAAACAACCACAAAACAACCACAGAGACACAAAACAACCACAATACACAAAACAACCACAAAACAACCACAGATACACAAAACAACCACAGAGACACAAAACAACCACAAAACAACCACAAAACAAACACACAAACAACCACAAAACAACCACAGAGACACAAAACAACCACAAAGACACAAAACAACCACAAAACAACCACAGAGACACAAAACAACCACAGAACAACCACAGATACACAAAACAACCACAGAGACACAAAACAACCACAAAACAACCACAAAACAACCACAGAGACACAAAACAACCACAAAACAACCACAAAACAACCACAGAGACACAAAACAACCACAAAGACACAAAACAACCACAAAACAACCACAGATACACAAAACAACCACAAAGACACAAAACAACCACAAAACAACCACAGAGACACAAAACAACCACAAAACAACCACAAAACAACCACAGAGACACAAAACAACCACAGATACAAAAAACAACCACAGAGACACAAAACAACCACAGAGACACAAAACATCCACAAAACAACCACAGAGACACAAAACAACCACAGAGACACAAAACAACCACAAAACAACCACAGAGACACAAAACAACCACAAAACAACCACAAAACAACCACAGAGACACAAAACAACCACAGATACACAAAACAACCACAGAGACACAAAACAACCACAAAACAACCACAAAACAACCACAGAGACACAAAACAACCACAGATACACAAAACAACCACAAAACAACCACAGAGACACAAAACAACCACAAAACAACCACAAAACAACCACAGAGACACAAAACAACCACAAAACAACCACAAAACAACCACAGAGACACAAAACAACCACAAAACAACCACAAAACAACCACAGAGACACAAAACAACCACAAAGACACAAAACAACCACAAAACAACCACAGATACACAAAACAACCACAGAGACACAAAACAACCACAAAACAACCACAAAACAACCACAGAGACACAAAACAACCACAAAGACACAAAACAACCACAAAACAACCACAAAACAACCACAAAGACACAAAACAACCACAAAGACACAAAACAACCACAGAGACACAAAACAACCACAAAGACACAAAACAACCACAGAGACACAAAACAACCACAAAGACACAAAACAACCACAGAGACACAAAACAACCACAAAACAACCACAGAGACACAAAACAACCACAAAGACACAAAACAACCACAAAACAACCACAGATACACAAAACAACCACAGAGACACAAAACAACCACAAAACAACCACAAAACAACCACAGAGACACAAAACAACCACAAAGACACAAAACAACCACAGAGACACAAAACAACCACAAAACAACCACAAAACAACCACAGAGACACAAAACAACCACAGATACACAAAACAACCACAAAACAACCACAGAGACACAAAACAACCACAAAACAACCACAAAACAACCACAGAGACACAAAACAACCACAAAACAACCACAAAACAACCACAGAGACACAAAACAACCACAAAACAACCACAAAACAACCACAGAGACACAAAACAACCACAAAGACACAAAACAACCACAAAACAACCACAGATACACAAAACAACCACAGAGACACAAAACAACCACAAAACAACCACAAAACAACCACAGAGACACAAAACAACCACAAAGACACAAAACAACCACAAAACAACCACAAAACAACCACAAAGACACAAAACAACCACAAAGACACAAAACAACCACAGAGACACAAAACAACCACAAAGACACAAAACAACCACAGAGACACAAAACAACCACAAAGACACAAAACAACCACAGAGACACAAAACAACCACAAAACAACCACAGAGACACAAAACAACCACAAAGACACAAAACAACCACAAAACAACCACAGATACACAAAACAACCACAGAGACACAAAACAACCACAAAACAACCACAAAACAACCACAGAGACACAAAACAACCACAAAGACACAAAACAACCACAGAGACACAAAACAACCACAAAACAACCACAAAACAACCACAGAGACACAAAACAACCACAGAGACACAAAACAACCACAAAACAACCACAAAACAACCACAGAGACACAAAACAACCACAGAGACACAAAACAACCACAGAGACACAAAACAACCACAAAACAACCACAGATACACAAAACAACCACAGAGACACAAAACAACCACAGAGACACAAAACAACCACAAAACAACCACAAAACAACCACAGAGACACAAAACAACCACAGATACACAAAACAACCACAAAACAACCACAGAGACACAAAACAACCACAGATACACAAAACAACCACAAAACAACCACAGATACACAAAACAACCACAGAGACACAAAACAACCACAAAACAACCACAAAACAACCACAGAGACACAAAACAACCACAGAGACACAAAACAACCACAAAACAACCACAAAACAACCACAGAGACACAAAACAACCACAAAACAACCACAAAACAACCACAGAGACACAAAACAACCACAAAACAACCACAAAACAACCACAGAGACACAAAACAACCACAAAACAACCACAAAACAACCACAGAGACACAAAACAACCACAAAACAACCACAAAACAACCACAGAGACACAAAACAACCACAAAGACACAAAACAACCACAAAACAACCACAGATACACAAAACAACCACAGAGACACAAAACAACCACAAAACAACCACAAAACAACCACAGAGACACAAAACAACCACAAAGACACAAAACAACCACAAAACAACCACAGAGACACAAAACAACCACAGAACAACCACAGATACACAAAACAACCACAGAGACACAAAACAACCACAAAACAACCACAAAACAACCACAGAGACACAAAACAACCACAAAGACACAAAACAACCACAAAACAACCACAAAACAACCACAGAGACACAAAACAACCACAGATACATAAAACAACCACAGAACAACCACAGAGACACAAAACAACCACAGATACATAAAACAACCACAGAACAACCACAGATACACAAAACAACCACAAAACAACCACAAAACAACCACAGAGACACAAAACAACCACAGATACACAAAACAACCACAAAGACATAAAACAACCACAAAGACACAAAACAACCACAAAACAACCACAGAGACACAAAACAACCACAAAGACACAAAACAACCACAAAGACACAAAACTTGACTTGTTGTAGGGCTGAGCTTTAAAAAAGGAGGTTTGAGGTCATTAGTGGTACCGACATATCATTTCATGTTCATAGTTTCATATCTCTGGGCAGGAAGAAGCTCTGCTATGTGCAACACTGACAGTGTGATGATATACATTTAAATCTTGTTTTGCAAGGTTTAAAACTGTTAAATGTTACAAACTTTAAGTCTTTAACTTTTAGGCCACAAGAGGGCAGCACATGCCAGCCGGCCGTGCTGGTAATCAGTACATACTGTTCCCTTCAGAAAAGTATAAGAGATAACATTTCAGGTTTTTCTGATAAGCTTAGTGACTTTAGGAAACTTTCAAAGGCGTCTACGTGTCAAAGAGAGATTTGTTGTGTCTCTGGACTTGGTTTTGGTGGTGGTGTCTCTGATTTACTGCGTTCTCCATTTGTTCCAGAACAATATCAGTTAATACCAACAAGCTGACAAGGACACGAGCCGAGGAGCTCCAGCGTTTGAGAGCGTGGAGCAGCTCCTCCTAAAGTGTTGCTGCGTGAGCTCGGCAATTAGAATAAAACAATGTTTGACTCGGGTTCACTAGCTGTAACAAACGGCACTCACAGAGGGAACGGCGCTCGGCCCGGCCATTAAAATTCACACCATTTCAGTCACAGATGGTTCATGTCTCAGTTGAGCCAGACGGAGCAGGACAAACACAACATAAATGTTTAAATAGGCTACGACTCTATGCTAAATGTTTGTAATGTGAATTTGTACAGCACTCGATTTGTTTTCATCTTAAAATACAACATTAGAGGCTCATTATGACCCAGAACACTTCCTGGTTCTAGCGAATGTGGCTCACAATGAGTTTTCCTGACAAATTTAAAGATCTTTTTCATTTTGAAAGGCCTGAATATTACATCCTATTTCAAGAAATCATACATATTTTCACTTCAATTGTTTAAGTTATTAAATGCAATACTTATTTGTATTATTATGATTATTATCACTATTAGACACTCAGAGAAACTGATGCAGTTTTAAGTTTGAAGTTAACCACATGTCACATTGTGAACTACTGTTTCACAACGTTTAGCACGTGTTCATTCTAGAGATGACATCACATTGTAAGGAATGGCTGGGCTTCAGTTCTGGAGCTCTAAACATCCAGTGTAGTAGCAGGCCAGATTTCAAAGTCAAGGAGAACAAAATGCTTATATTTCACTTTTTTTAATTGGCTCACATCAAACGAAAAAAATGCTCTCATCCTGATTGCATAATTTCCTCTTTCTCACGATGAATGTTGATAATTACCACAGTGAACTAATTAAATCTGGCCTTGTCCGTGTAAACGGAGATGTCTGCCAGAATAACTCCTACACAGAAGTAAAAAAAAACAAGGTTAAAGCTCAGATAATTAAATTACAACTCCGAACATAAAACCGTGAACAGCGGAGACGGCCCGGATCGTACCAAACAATAAAGTGCACACTTGGCTTTCCATTACTGTAATGCCATGTATGTCCAACACGCCTGGGCTTCCAATACAATTACATTTAGACGAGAATGCTTTTAGCGGCAGCCCGACTGTATAACTGTGACATTTCCAGAATGTGTTGAGAAATGTACAATCCACCTTCCGCTGATGCATCACACGACTCCTACAAACCACCATTAGCAGAGTGGTTCGGCTTTCGGAGTCAGTCGCCTGCAGACCTGCGATTTTCTCAGAATTAAGTGGACTCTTAACACCTATCGGACCCTCTGGCTGGGACGCATTACTAACAAACATAATCCAAGATAAAAAAACATTTCCCCTCCAAGTGTAGTTCACGATGCAGTTTCCTGAGACTTTCAGAGGGACTCGGGGACTAGAAAGACCTTCTAAATATGTTTCAGCAGGAACACATTAAAGACAATCGGAAGCTGTAAGTGCTGTGAACAGCAGAGCGTGTTAGTAACCTATCTATTGTGGAGCTGTCGGATATTAGAAATGCGTCGCCCACGGAAACACTGTTTTTTTCTCTGGTTCTTTGTTACGCCTCGTTTTTCTCACAGAAAAGTTTAAATATTCTCAACTTTTTGAGAATGACACATTCGGCCCGGGCAGCCAATGAAATCAAGCAAAGGAGGATATGATGCGCGTAGGAATGGAAAGTCTGATGTCACCAGTTTTATGATGAACTATACATGAGTATATCACGAAGCCTCCCACCTCCATGTCGACTTCCATTCTTTCACATTTGATCGACCGGTTTGCCATCTTGCCAAAAGGGCGTTCTTGAATCAGCTGTTGTGTTGCTTCTTGGTCTTCTTGAGCAGATTCTGTACGTATTAAGCCCAAATCTGGTCACCCCAAGTAATCTTAAATTCAGGGGGAATATCTGATATCTGAAAGATCACATGCAAACATATATTTAAAAAGCAGTATGTTGTTTTGCGGGGACATTTCTGCAAGGTGAGTCCCCACAATGTCATGAAATGTGCAGAGTGTTAAAAGCCTTGTGTCAGCAGTTCTCTTCATGTGGAACCAGACCGGAGCTCTACCTGAACCTTCCAGCCCCCCTCCCCCCACCCAAACCACCACCCCCCACTCCGCTGGGTCCGGGTGGTGTTACGAAACAAGCGAACACCGCTACTCTACGCGGGACGTTGGTGAGGGGCGACCTTGGGCTGAAACACTGCAGAGAGCTGCTGGTTGCGTTGGGCAGCCTGAAAGTTGCATCACATAAACATAATGCAGCGGCAGCAACGGCAGAAACAAACAACGGATAAATCCCCCTTTCCTTTTTGATGTGAAGCTTTCAGCAGCTGGCGTCTGTTAGTCCATATTCACAAACCTCAACAGCCCCGCCCCCTTCCGGTGGTGCATCATGGGATCTTATTGAAATATATAAATGTACTGTTTAGAGACTTGTTTTATATTGTTGAATTGACAAACATCTTATGTTTAATTCATGGTACAATTTAAAAATGGAAATAAATAAATTCCTTGACTACCAGAAAGGGTTGTTGCCACTCTATTCGATCGATTGATACGAGATTTTTTGTACAGACAATCGAGGTTTGCCAGATGAAGAATGCTAATAAATGTGACGATCCCTTCTAACACAAGTCACCAGTTTAGATATGCAAATGAGGCACTAGCTTATGGTAACTAAATGTATTTTATGTTTAAAAATCTCATATTCCACCAGTGCTTGAAAAGGGATGTTTTAATAGTATTTATGGGGAATCCGGAGCCTTCATTCCGAACACAAACATCGCAGCTATAAAGTCATCCATCACGTTAGTGGAGTGTTTGAAAGCGACTTTCCAGCCCACATCCACAGATCGACTCACCCCCACAAAACCTTCAGCTCCAGTCACAAGGAATTAGAAGAGCTTGAAGAATGTTCTTTCATTTTGAAACGGAAGTGTGTCCGCAGGCATCGTCCTGCAAAGCAACCCTCGGCTCGACACCTCCGGTTATTTCCTGAAGCTGCCGAATACACGGCACACGCTACAGGTGATGTTACGCAACCCGGTACTCTGCAGCAGCAGAGTCTGCTCTCAGTGTCGGGCTGCCTGCCAGAGTCACATCACTGTAATAGAGATGGAAAAAACAAAACAGGGTTTGTAGCTGCAGGCAGAATCATTTGGTTCATCTTGGTTCATAATTCCGGTGAAGGTTTGTCATTAAAGCACAATAATCACTTTAATTTCATAAAGTGAGGGGACTTTTTTCGAAACACATTTGCTGAAATTGTACGTTATTACGCTGCATTTTCTCCGATGGCGGTTCTGCCTCTGAACTCTCGCTCAAAGCATTTATATAATTGAGTTGCTGTTTAATATAATAACTCCTGAAAGCTGATTCCACATAAAGATATGACCTCGGGTGGTTTTCTCAACAACTGTGTGCTTTTCTTGCACTAAATAATCCAGAAGAGTTTGATTGATGACGATATTATGTCTTTTGGATTACCGTGAAGCCGAACGTTTAATGTGCATTCTCCGAGGAAAGCGGAAGCTTCAGTAATTGAATAATGTGAAAATCCTGTATGCGGATGACTTTGTTTACATGTGTACCGTTGCCATAGCGATCGTTGTTGCTTCGGAACAAACTAAACCGACTTAAGCCAAGTTGCAGACTCACTGAAATGAGGTTACAGGTGGAAGTGGACAGACAGACTAAATGAGCACCTTTTTTGGCAAATTTTCTGTATCCAGCGTAGCATGAAAGCATGGTAAAATAGGGGACAGCTGGCGAGTTAGCTTGGAGCGACGGTGAGTGAGGCGGAGGGGGCGCTATACCCTTTCTGTAACCGGTGTAGCATGAAAGCATGGTGAAATTAGCATGCTAGCTAGCTGGTGTGTGAACTCCACCATGCTTTCATGCTACACCAGATACAGACCTCGACTAGAAACAATTTTCAGCCCCCCCAAAAAATCTCCATTTTCTTTAGTGTTGGAACGCCCACTGATGTGGTTCTGCTCCCGATGTATTTCTACGTTTTCCCTCCGTGTGCGTCCTCGCGTCGTTCAGACGCTGTCATCGACCTCGGTCGCGTCTTCGCCTGTCGACTTAATTTCATTTTCTCGGCTTTACGTCGTGATTTCCATAATCCTCTTTGTTGTCGTCTCATCTCGTCTGAATAACTGAAGTTATCTGCATCACTTCTCTCTCTCTCTGTCTAACCCTCTCTCTGTCTCTCTGTCTCTCTCTCATTATTCTGCCGTTGTAATTTATCACTTTTTTAATCTCTTGTGTGGAAACAAACACGTAGTTAGTTGCTGTTATCCGACAGGGAGGAGGTTTTAGCCTGAATGAATGTGTGATGAATGGGAGCGTTTAACGATGATTGTTACGTGACGACGACACTGACGAGGTTAAAAATGTTGTGTTTTATTTTGGTATCTTCTCAGTTTCTATGGCATCGAAACATTCGTGAAAAGTGGCCGTCTGGAAGACTTGTAGCTTTTATTTTAGTATCTCAAACTGTCAGATCTACAGTTAGTAGGACTTTAATTTATTTTATTTTATTTTTAAGACATTTTTATTAAATGTTTTATTTGCCTTAATGTTTTTTTTTATAATTATATATATAAATTATCAGTTTTTTATTTTGCATGTGTTTCTTTCCAATGCTTTAATGTTTTATGTGAAGCATTTTGAATATCCTTGTTGTGTATCCTTGTTGTTGGTGCTGTTCAAATAAATGTGCCTTGCCTTCAGCTGACACAGTTCTGTTTTTTAAACGGGTCTCAGATCTCCAAGTTTCAAGGTTTTAAACTAAACAAACATATTTTTTTGTTGTCATTGCAGGACTCACATCCTTCTCAGTGTGGCGTTCGTCATTTCCCAGGATGCCACAGGTGTGATCCCTGCGGACCCCTCGGCTAACCAATAACCCCCCCTCAGTGACGCCATGGCAACCGCATCCGTTGGTAGACGTACCGGTCCCCAGCTGCTGCACTGAGGACGCCTCAAAGGGGAAACCAAAGAGGAGAAAAGCATTCTGGGTGTTTTTTTTTTTACTTGGAGCGTGAGATTGTCTGACTTTGAAAAAAAAAACGAGGATTTTGACTTCCCTGGATCCTGTCTGGGTGTCGAGATGCAAAGAAAATAATAAGTGGAACAGAAGCCGTGGATGTAATGTGACTTCAGGAAACTTTGTCGTTTTTTGTGTTTTGTACGAGATGTCGGCTCACAGGAGGTGACATGCGGCTAGCTCTGCCATGTAGCCTCGACGGCCTCCAGAAACCTCCCACAAACTGTTTCCTTCCTCTGAATCACCGCCATTTTTAACAAGCTGCTGGATGTACGAACACACACACACACACACACACACACTTAACCGAAGCAACACACAGGATAAGCTGAGCGAGGGCTTCTAAAGTGCTACCAGGTTATTATCGGCCCCGGCGCTTCCTATTTTCATCTTTAATCTTCGTATTCTGAGTAATCATCTTTTTAATTAATGGCGACGGCGGCGTGAAATCTTCCCCTTCGTCAACCCTCGCTCTCACACACACACACACACACACACACACACACACACACACTCGCCACCAGAGACACCTGAAACCAATTATCAACGGCAGATGTAGATGAGGATTAGAGACAGGAAGAGCAAGAGAGATTAGATACAAACACAAAGAGGCAGAAAAAAACAGAGGGGGGAGAAAGGGGGAGGAGTTTAAACTGTCATTGTGGGTGATTGATAGGAGGGCGGCGGTGTGGTGGGCGGGGCCAGAGGGGAGGACATGGCGAGATGGGGGCGGCGGCCGACAGCGGAGATAACCAGTGGTGAGTCAGCAGGTAGAGTCGACCGCAGGAGTCCCGAGTCCTGACCGGCCGGGACTCGTTAGCATTCAGGGCGGGCGAGCGAGGCAGGAAAGTACAGGGGAGAGAGAGGAGAGCCTCTTGGCCGGTCGCCACCACCGGGGCCAATTAGGAGAATTTGATTTTATGCCTTAATCCTGGCAGTGGGGTGGGAAAGCAGACAGGAAGAGACAGAGGAGGAAGAGGAAGTGCCACTGGTACACGCCGTCGCCTCAACAACGCCGCTATCCCACCGCGTCCACGGACCAGAATCCTCCACGCCTTTTCTGCCTCAAATGTTAATCCTGGCGTTGTTTAAGTGACCCCCCCATCCAGGAGGGCCTTCATCCCTCCACCTTCATCCCTCCTCCCTGCAGACTCCACATTCTCCATACCAAGAGTGAGATCAAACCTGAAGGAGGCAGAAATACACACTACAAAGAGAGAGAGAGAGTCTGGACAGAGTGTTACCTCGGACGCCCGGAGGTTCCCGCCAGCAGCTATAACTTCCTCTTTCTTAAGAGTTGGTCTACATTTCCCAGCTCTGCTCCTTGTGGATCGTACACTCAGCAGCTCCTTCATCCTCCATCACCCTCCACCCGACCTCCACCACCTGACCTCCACTACCTGACCTCCACTACCTGACCTCCACCACCCGTCCTCCACCCGTCCGTCCGCCTGGAGACTGGCCTCCGTCATCAGAGGGACTCTTGTGATATCGGCTGCTGGTGTCGTCATCATCATTCTGTGAGTACATCAGTCTCCTCCCTTCTGTCTGAGTCTACAGGGTTGATGGTGAAATATAAGAAGATGTTCATGACTCAATTCTGACGTCACATATTCAAGTTTTAAAATAACCAGGTTAACGTTGTAACGTGGTTAACGTAACAGCATGGTGGTTCACAGTGAAACAAGTGGGCTTGTTCCTACCTTTCACAATAAAAGTGCTGGTTTTATTTTGACAGACTTGTGTGCATAAACATGTCTGCTGGCTTTCCTTCCTGTTTGGCTGCCGGGCTCTTCCTGTGCAGGTAGGAACTTGCTCCACCTTCCTGCTGTGGGCGTGTTAACGTGTAGTAAGTGAACACATCTTGTGGTGATTTGTTTGAACGGGTTGGAGATCAGCTGAGTTTGTTGTGAAACTGTGAAACTTGATTTGTGCCGTTGAGGCCTTGTGACACTGTTGTTCCTCCGCAGCCGCAGGTCTGAATCCCTCTGAAACACCTTTTACATCCTTCATTGAGAACCATAAAGAACTGGCCTGAGATTCATGGCGTTTTAACGTTGTCTTGCTGTTAAAGTGATGTTGTGAGTGTTTGTCTGCGTATTGACGGCTTCACTGCAGACCGGGGATGCTAACGGCTAATTCTGCTGGGTTTAAATGGAGCCCTTCTGCTACACTGTGAACAAACACACACTTTGAGATGAGCTGTAGCGGTGTGTGTTGCTGTTAGCTGAACTCTCAGCAGACATGAATCCAGTCTGAATGAGTCCACCTCCATTCACTGATAGACTCTCTCTTCTTCCCCCCTATATTCTTTCTTTTCTCTCCCTTTGTAATAATCTCCTCTTCCTCCCCCTCCTCCTCCCCTCCTCGTCCTCCCCCTCAGCGTGTGGCGGTGGTGGTTGTGGTGGGCGTGCGGTCAGCAGCCGTGCTCCCTGCATGTGATCTTTTATATTTTATTTTATGTGATGATAGCGCTAGCCTCGGAAGTAAATGTTCCTGCGTGGGAGGAGAGGATCAATACGGTTTTATTCAGCTGCTGCGTCCCTGAGTGTGTGTGTGTGTGTGTGTGTGTGTGTGTGTGTGTGTGTGTGTGTGATGGACTTGTGAGCGTGCGTGAGTTGAATGTGGATGTGGTGTAATCGGTGCGAGCGGCGTCGCTGGCGTGATGAGCTGCTGCGGCTGCACCTGATTGGTTGATTATGAGGGATTGTTGTGTTTCTCTGAAACCGCCTGAATGGACCCTTAGTTGATCAATTAGTTGCTTTTGTTGCTTTAGTCTGGAGATCGGGCGCCCGTGTGACTGCGTTTTATCTTTATGTGCAGTTAGATTTAAAAAAAACAAAGGTATGCAGAGAATAAAAGTAAAAGCCTCTTTTGAGTCCTTGAAGTGAAAATTTGAAACGCTGTTGTTTGAGGTGTCACTGATGGAACATCATCCCTAAAACATTTTGAGCAAGTAGCTGAAATAAAACATCTGGATGTTGTCGAATAAACCTCCAAATCCACTTTTAAAAATCACCAAATGTTTAAATATTGGATCAGATTGAGATTTTACAACCTCGTCTCTGTCCTTAATACATTAAACTACATTCTTTCTTTTATCCTCTGATCCACGTTCAGTTTGTGGTGTTTTTCTTTGTCACCATGGTGATTAGACAGACGAATCCAACGGGACCTTTTTAGTCATTCTGCCAAATTAATCGAATTGTCTGAATTTTGACCCGAACTGTGACTAAATTTACACATTTTTCTATGATTTTACAGATTAAAAACGACACATTCTGCTCCTTTTCTGGTGCATATTTGTGTTTCTGGTCACGACTATCACACGCTTACACCTTACAATGCTATAAAAATGTGAGGTGGCGGTGAGGCGAGGACACCCCCCCTAAAGCTTAAGTCCTTCAGCTATTAAACACTTTCATGGAAGGGCAGCGTTTCTGCCTCTAAACTCGGCCACATCCATCCCGACGCCACAATCTGCCGCTAAAGAGCTTCTGTCTGGAGACGCTATTACCTGCAGTAAGCGACGGCGGGGGGAGATAACGATTATGGAGCCTCCATCACCCCCCCTGCCTGCACACATCACAGGTATCGAGGCCGGACGGAGGCCTCCTTCGTCACTGTCTGGGCTGCGTGGCGTCGATAATGTGAGCGAGCTGTGATGATGATATCCAGCTCGGCCGCGGCGAGGGAAAATCACCCCCATTTACTGTTAATGGTGCTGATGCGGTTTTTTGTGACGCAAACCGGCAGCAGAGAGAGATTTCACCCGGAAAATAAATGGCACGAGAAGAATTCCAGGTTTTTTAACCGGATCTGATCCCACAATGGAAGCTTGATGTTGAGATAAACGAGGCGTCTTCCTGCAGAAACCCTCGCTGCATCTCTGCAGCTTTCATTAGTCAGCAATCGTCCAACCTCAATACCCTTGGAGGGTTCAAGGTTTTGGATTAAAGGTTCAATCATGCATCGAGTTCAGGGCAGAAGTTTGGTCACGTGAAATTTTTATGTATGATTTTTCCTTCCTGATATAAACTCAGATACCTCAAATTTACACAAAACACAATTGCTTTGTCAATTAGATTTGGAGGCAAAGATTCTGTTTGCTCTTGATGAATCACAAATTAATTTCAATATCACCTGGTCTAATTCAGGCAGTCTCTGTGGGGAGGAGGGTGAACGGGTCAAAAACAACACAGGACTTTCACCCAGTGGACCGCTGTTCGTGTCCTGGGTCAACCAAGTTCTTTTGTTGTGTTTTTTAGTTTTGTTTTATTGTCTTTGAAGTTTTTGAAGTGTTTTTGATGAACGTTGTGTCTGGAATGATGGAGAGGATGTGATGTGGTTCTAACGCCGCCTGTCTGTCTGGGTCCGTGGCTCATTCGGAGGTTCTCACTGTTACGTGAAATGACATCTGATCTCGTCGCCGTCTGTCGAGGGTTTAAAAAGGTCGACGTCTTCAGAGCTGCGATCCGAGTCGACGCGAACGCTGATTTATCTCCGGCCGTGGCGCTGTAATGTGTCGGTGACGGCGAGTCGTGAGGGTAATAAGGCGTTGAATTATTCATGGCTCATATGAATGTGGGGGGTGTAATGTTTGTTGACTCCTGTTGGAGGCGAGTTGACGGATCAGTTGAGATGCTGCCGCGGCGGCCTCGCTGATGGAATGTGGCGTTTTACAGGTCGAAGCGTTCGCTGCACAACGTTGTTATTGCTCATCCAAGCTGCCGTCGTCGGGGGTTATGATTCATATTTATCAGACAAAAGCTGAGGCTTTCTGAATGCAGGTTTAAGGCACTTCAGCATCGGCTTCACTTCACAACCAAACACCACAAAACTAAATCAGTGTTATCTAGTCGACCAGGTCGTCCTCACTAGTTAACAGAAGGCAAACTAACTCAAAAACAGCAGATGAGAGTAAACAGATATAAATCTGTTCATCACTTTCCCTCAAAACTATTTCTGCTGATGCGGAAAAAAACCCGCGGCGCCTGATTGAATTTGTCCGGGACGCGGTTCGGTGAAAGCAAAATGGATGTTCAGCCCGTTTGAATCGATCGTCGTAAATTATCTGCATGTTAGAATTCATTCCTGTGTGTATGTATTTACAGTTTTCAGCAGCAGCGGCGTTCACAAGCGCCGCCGCGTTCGTCTCCGTGATGGATTTGTTTTTGCCGTCGTATGAAGTCCTATCTGTTGCTACGGAAACTCATCACCGCCTGTGATGGAGACATCCATCGTATTTGTAAAGTTGATAGTATTGTAGTGTTGATCAGGGAGGAAGAACACCACGACAGCATTTAATAAACTCTCTCGCTGTGATGTGATTGGAAAATGAGCCGAAGGAAACGCTACTGAGTGAAATACATTTTTTAACAAACGTTAACAAAGACGACGAAGTCAGAAACTCTTGAATCGTTCCAACTTTTCAGATAATTGTCTGAGAACAAACGATGCTAACTAGCAGTGAAGCCGTGATTACCCAGAAGCATCGGCGGCGTCTCCCACAGACGAAAAACAAAACACGGCAAACGATTAAAATCAGAATCAATTAGCGCTCCTCGTGTTTGGAATGCACTTTCACCCAGAAAGTCCCGAAGCCGAGCGCGGCGGCGTCTCTTCTCTGGCTTTAAATCACAGGAAGTCACGGCGGCCTCTGATTGCAGGCTCCCAGGGGATTGTGGGTGTTTTGCTGGGGTGAAGTATGCTAATGAAGCGAACACAGAGCTTTAAAGGAAACAGCTCGGCTCACATAAGTTACCTGCTTATATTTTATTATTAGTAAATAATAATTTTGTCTGAAGAAAAATACCGAAGCATCTTAAAATTCTTACTTTTGTTAACAGGATGCAGATTTTTGGTTGTTTTCATACTTTTGATTTGACTTGATTTTGACGAATAATGACCTAAATTACAATTTATTTTTCAAAATTTTCGGTAATCATATTGATTTCATAACATCGTTAATTTATTTTTTTTGTATTAAGAAAATAAATACTTTCACATCGTATTTATAATATGTTTATATTTTATAATATTAGTACACACACACACACACACACACACACACACACTACTGCATGTCCACTACCAATGACACACACACACACGCACACTCAGGGAGCTGCTTAGTCAACGTTGTTCAGTGGAGCGTTGCAGCACTGCTGGCTGCTTTACTGCAGTACATGGAGGAAACAACTGCAACAACACACACACACACACACACACACACACACACACACACACACCCTCCTGTTGTCTCCTACTTGTGCTGCAAGCCGAGGATGGATGTGAGGTGGATGTTTGGGGTCAGAGCGGCAGTTCCACCCTGCTGGAGTTTGTCATGTTCTGTGTGTGTGTGTGTGTGTGTGTGTGTGTGTGTACATGTGTGAACGTGTGTGTACTTTGTCACAACGGATTTGTGTTTCTGCCAGTTTGCCGGAGAAGCCGCCCACCTGCAGCCGCCACCTGCAGCGTCCATGCAGCACGCCGCCGTGCGCTCACACGGTTCCTGATTAGAGGACATCGATGCTGCAATGTCACGCCGAGTCTCCAGACCTGATCCTGTCCCCGAGTCCAGATCTGGGACACGGAGGCTGGTTCCTTAAACCCGTCCTGTAGATACGTGTGTGAAAAGTTGACCTCCTGCAACTTCACACACTTCCTGTCTATCTATTGGTCGTATTCGGCTTTGAGACGATGTGATGGATAGTTTGTGTAACCTGGTGAACGTGAGTCCAATATTCTCTCTCTTTTAGCTCTGTTTTTGGTCTCCACCACCAACATGCTCCGCCGTGTTCACCAGCTAGACTCTAACGGGTCGGCGTGCTGCTTCTACACTGAACCTAGAGTCACGGTTTGTAACTAACACTCAGGAAACCAAAACAAGAAGCTCAAAGATGCTAAAAAGTTCGGCAGATTTTCTTCTCCCGAAGCTTTTGTGTTTTTTTATTTGTGGGTTTGCATTTTGTCCTTTCGGAGCCACCGTACACAGCGGTTGTAGTAGTCCCTGGTCCAGATCTGCCGTGTTGTATTTTCCTCTTAAGGAGAGCGCGATGATGTCATCAGTGTGATGAACAGTCAAACATGTAATCAAAGTTAAGTTAATGAATCGCTGCCGTCGTTAGAAACGGGAGAATTACACGCCAGTTCATTTCAGCACATCAAAGACTTTTATTACATTCTGTCCCCGTTTAAAAACGAGACGTTTGAACACATTTTAAAAGCGATGGTGACATTTCGGGGGATGATGTTACATAATCGCCGGCTTCCCGGGAGGAGGACGAATCAGCGAGGAGATGTAAACAGAGAGGGAAGAGGGATATTCGGTGTGTGTTTCACACTCATCCACACACACAGAGAGCAGCGGGGGGGCGGCGAGCGCTGCTCCTCGCTGGGAGACATCATTACGGATCTCCGTCTCTCTTTTTTTAATTTGTCGTTTGCATGGCGGGGGGGCGAGCGGGCGGGGGCTTCAGAGGACGCGTCTCCGCTGCCTGGCTTTGTTGCTGCTCGTTGTGTGTGTGGTGGTGGGGGTGGGGGGGGGGGGGGGGGGATTAAGTTTCTTTTACATATTTCGGTTTTGCAGCGTTGACCTTCGTACATATTTGTTGCTGTTTGGGGGAAAAGTCCAGAAGTTTGAAGCGAGTTTGACCGCGGCAGAGAGGACGCCATGTGGAAACCAACAGATGGTGCGGAGCGTGTTTGATACCCACAGTGTTTAAACGTCCGATATAACCTCCGTCGCTGCTTCGTGTGAAAGTCTCCAATACGTCGGGAAAGACATCGTGTCCGCTCTACTGCGCTGCTATGAACGTTAAGGTTCGAGACGCCGACTCATGACGAGCAGGTTTTCTTACATACCGGACACCCTTTTGGTCCACGGGGGGCGCTATCGGACAGGGACACCCAAGGTCGATGCTTTCACGTCTGGAGAGGAAAGCTTCGTTCAGCTAGCAGAGCGACGGAGACACGACGGTCATCAGACGGATTTCCATCGTAGAACTGTGAACGATTAACTAAATAAATGAAAACTACTTTCATCGTTTTCCTACCTTTTTTTATGCCTTTCTTCATCACATATGATGATGAAGTAATTAATTATTTCGACTGTTTGGTGGTAAATTATAACACTCATTTATTCTCTCAGCTCTGACATCGTATATTAATCGTCAGATGAATGGATACTGAACAATCGTTGCAGTTAAAGGTTGGTCTTCCCGTCATGCGACACATTCCCTGCCCCGGTTCTGATCCACGAAGAAGACCTATTTTCAAGAGTCGATGTCCCAGAAAAACCCGCGTCTCTGATTGGCACATTCAGGCTGCCGTACTTTGACTTCTGTCATCTTCATCTTTCTGCATTTCATAAAATAATCTTTAGTCTGTGGTATGTAGGTGTTGTGACATCACGTTGGTTTGCCGAGATCCCAGCATGCATCAGTGGTCCCGGTTGGCCAGCAGCTTCACTCGTTTATTACTCTGCAGTAAATTCACCAGAAGTGACGGAGAGTCTTATTGGTGCTCAGAGTCTGTGGAGGTCCACGTTGGGAGGAGGTCTGGGTGGTGGACTGGTCCAACCAGCAATTATAGCCATAATTGACAGGCCGATGACTCAAATAAATCCTGAAAAAGTTGAAACCTAAATTGAGTAAAAACACATCAGACGTCCCGTTGAGCATCATTAACTTTTCATGACTGATGAATTATTCGCCACCGCCTGTCGAAGGCTGTTTGATACCAGAAAACAAGGTGTCGGAACGACTTCTGGTTCTTGTTTACTGGGTGGTTCTTCAGCGTTGGAGACATTTTTTCTGTTCCGAAACAAACTCGTTTGATGTCGAGCCGACGGAGCGTCTGAATCATAGATGAGAAATGATTTGTTTGGAAGAAGCAGAAGCTGTTGAAGCTCCTCGGAAAGAAACGTCAACCTGCTGAAAGTGTATTTGTTGAGACCTCGATCCTCCAGGTGAACGATGGTGTGGAATCAAACCAGCGGTTGTTTGTGTTCAAACAGTTTAAATATTTCTGTTTTCAGGAAGTTGAATCATTTGATTGATAATGTTTCGATCAGTGTGTGACCCGACTGACCAGACAGTGATGTATTTCACGGCTGTAAAACAGTGGATGAACACATTTCATTTTCCATAAATCCTCCACAATAAAAGCCCCCTGTTATATTTGCAGATTGTGGTCTTCCTCGCTGCCTTGTTAGGAGACATGATTTATTGAAGAATAGCCGCGAACAAAGCTCCACTAATTAGGTGATAAACATTTACTTTCCTATAAATTCTTCACAATAAAAGCCCTCGGTTATATTTGCTTCATAGACGATGTCCATGCATTAGTAGACATGTTTTATTGAAGAATAAATCCTTCACGATAAAAATCCTCCATACATCCAGACACAACAGGAAACATGTCAGTGTGTCAGTCTTCTTGAAATAGTCACTAAATGTCATCTGTTGATTCGCTGTTTGCTGTTTACCTAACCAAGGTTTTCTTGCCTAAATCTAACTTTTGTTACGGAGCGTAGCTTCGTTCTCGACTGAAAGAAAAAAAGTGGTATTATTAGTTTGACAAAAATGTCAAGAAATCTCCTGGTTGCTCATCTTGTTTGTTTGTTTGTTATAATTTTCATTGCATCACTTTTGGGCGTTTTCACCAATTTGAAGGCATCACTTTAATCTCATGACATGATGCTCATTTTGGCATAATTTTTCGATCATTTTAGACCAAAGAATAAATGAAACTGAGATCGACTGAGTCCAGATTTATGTAGACCCTCCGCTGAGTGAAGGTTAACTGAATTATGGACCTGAGCGAATATCGCCACGCCCTGATTCACGTTTACCTTCCCGCGGCGGCGTGTCATTACGTCAGCAGACGAATGGCTTGGAAGTTACCATCCAAGTCCTCCCGCGTTCCAGCGGCGACACCCAGGGGCCCCCTCGCCATCACGAGAGGGGCCGCCGACTTCAGTGACGAGGCTAATGTCGCTAATCGGCGGGGCTAAAGGTCCAGGCCGTGCAGCGGTCCGGGCGGTGACACCGCGCTGCTGTAATGGCCAATTAGAGATGACATAGTGTGGAGGAGTCCGACATGTGGGGGAGATTAGAGCCGTGATGTCGGACGGGTCGCCGCTCCGCTGGGAGGCGAGGAAGTGGGCGTGCTGCTGACGCACTGTGATCCGTCTAGCGCTTCCCCCTCGATATATCCTTCCTGTCGGCGTCACCGATTCTTTACGAGTGACGTATCTCCGATGAGAAGACGTTGACGTACATCACTAAATTAGGAGGTGACGCCGTGGGCTCCTATGACATCATCCCCCCTCCTCGTCTCGTTCTACGTGAAACATCTAACCAAGGTGATCTGACGTTACATCACAATGACACCTGCTGTTCTCATTATTTATTATTTTTCAGTTTTTATTGTCAGAAATCCCACAAGAAGACTAAAACCAAAATTACTTTCTTATTGCCTGTCTGTCTCTCAGCTCCAAGCCCATTGGTTCCTGCTGTGCAGCTATTTAAAAACATAGATATATATAATCTAAGATTTTTTTGATCAAAGTAAAGTGCTAAAAGAGCTGCTCACTGTAGACAAACGAACAGGAAAGAGCACATTTATTGGGGACTATTTTCCGAGGCGAATGAATCCACATTTGGTGCTCTAGTGAGTATTTGGTGTACAGACGGATGGTGTGTGTGTGTGTGTGTGTGTGTGTGTGTGTGTGTGTGTGTTCATGGTAATAAAGGAACAACAGTGATGAGTTTTTAATGGAGCTCTATAATCTGACTTTCTACAGCTAGAGATAGAAGAGATAGAAGCAGATGTTGGTTTGGCCAACACTTGAAAAAATAAATGAAACAGAGCTGTATATGATGATGTTTAATCTGCATGATTATGAAGGGATGGCTTCATTTTGTTTTGGTTTATGGGAATCATGTCAATTTCTAAATGGAAGAGGACCCAGGATTGAGCCCTGGGGAACTCCACACATCGTGTTAGTTGTTCCTGACTTGTTTTCGTCTAACATTTGAGTCGCAGTAAATTAGTCTCCGAGAGTTTCGGAGCACAAAAAGGTCAAAGCAGACATTTTCATGGCAGCTTCATGTAAAACTGGAACGTCATTATGAAGCGTTTCCGTTGATGGCAAGCTGAATGTTCGTCCGCTGAGGACAACGAGCTGTGATGTCGCTGCTCAGTAATGACTCCCCCCTTGCTCCTTTTCCTTATTTCCTTTCCTCTCTTTATCTTCATCTGTTTCTGTCTAATTTCTCTCTGCAGGTCCGTCAATCTTTTAACCGGCTTTTTGCTCCGTGTTTTCTTTTATCTATTTCAATTATTCCGGTTTCTTCCTTATCTACTCCACCTCTCCTGCATTTGTCCCATTTTCTCGCATCTTTCTTTGAATTACAATCCTGCTGTTTTCTTTTTTTTTCTAGCATTGTTCTTCATCTTCTTCCACTCTTCTTCCTCCTTACTTTCACCCCTAGCTGGTTCATCTTCATTTTATTATTTTCATTTTTGTGTCCCATCTGCTTCTCCTTCGGTTCCCTTTTCATTTTTGGTAATCATTTTTCTTTCTTCATCTTTTCCTGTGTGGACCTTTTCAATCTAAATTTCTCCGTCACCTTTCTTCTCCATTTCCTCCCTGTCATCAGTCTCCCTTTCCTGTCCCTTCCACTCTTCCCTCCTTCTCCTGGTTGCCATCTGCTCGGGGGTTCTTTGGCCTTTTAATTACGGTCTGATTTCCCAAGGCACCAGCCATACTGTCCCCCCCCCTCCTCCTCCTCCTCTTCGTCACCGGTGGCCTTGGCGAAGCTGTTCATCTCACGGAGGTAAGGGGCTGTGAAGTCGCTGAGAAATCAATCGCCGTATTCCCACGGAGCTCAACGACTCCCATGACTCACTTTGTCACTCAAAGACACCCGCTGTTTTATTTTATTTTGGCGAGCTTCACCCAGACATCCAGGCAGCCGGTTGGTTTAAAAATAGCCGTGGTGCTGGTTTCCCTGTGGAAACCTCCGAGCCGGTGCTGCAGTGGTGAACAGTCACATGATCCCTGCTGGCTCACGCTGGTGAATGTTGCCCAGAATCCGTTATCACTGCAGCCGAATCCCAATTTTCATTCTGAATGGGGTTTTTTTTTTTTTTTCAACCTAAAACCTCCCGTGTGTCGACTCTTGCAGAGTTGAATGCAGCTTTCTTCAATATATTCTTGATGGAAGCTCAAAAATCCACTACAGCAGCGCTCAGCGATGTCTATTTGTATTTATTTGTTGTTGAAGCAACTGAGCTCACATCGATAATGAAGCAGACGAGTTCCATGTAAACCTTCAGTTTGATACTTAAAATACAAACTGAGCACCACTGTGTTTCACCAAATACACCAAATGATTCTTAATCTTGGTAAATAATGATCTTCCATTCATTTTAATGGTGCTTTCACCGTTTTATTATGTTATTGGTGTGAATCAGGAGTGTTTCAGAACGGAAACTTGAGGGAGAAAAATCAGCCTGAATTCCTGTGTTTAGACATTATCAACACTTACTGTCATTGCATCACCTGCTGTCATGGCAACAACACACTGACATGTTATTCACAACTGAGTCTGAGCGCTTTGTTCCTATTTTTAATTTTCCTTTTTGTTTCTCTCTGATGCAAACCGGCCCTGAAGCCGAGGACTAAAGTGGAGTGAATTTCCTTCTGTACCTTATTTAAACTCAAACGGCTTCAGCGGATTAGAACGTTTCATGAATCAAAGCCAAAAAACGTGGATAAATTGTAAAATGTTAAAAATAGCCACAGCCTGTCGTCTCTGCGACTTTCAGGAGATGCTAAATCAGGCCAACGGCACGACGTCGGAGTAAAGCCTCCTTCACGGATTAGATCAGCAGCCCTCCAGGAGTTATTTACAATATTTGGGATGCCTTTTCAAGTGCAAATGTGTTGCTGGAGAAACTCCGTCTGTGAAGCTCGGATGAAGGCTGGAATACATCGGCAGCTGTTTCCCTGATTTCCTCTCACTCTCCACTTTCTACTCGTTTCCTTTATGTGAAGGGGAGGGAACCCAGCCAGGACTCGCTCCACGTCCTGTTCTGGCCTCTTCAGGCTCGCGGATCAAAGCGTGTTCACAGATATCACAGGGATGATGTACAGTACACGCCGCACGGCCAAAAGCATTAACCCTCTACGTGATGCTGTAACAGAAGGCATCCGTTCAGAGGGTCTGCTGCCTGCAGCCGGTTCATAGTGATTCACACCCTCCTGACTGGTCCACATCACCTAGACCACAAACCTGAGCCCGAACCCAACCCTCAAACTGCCAACTTAACACATCATACCAGCACATTTATCAGTCTGAGACAAGTGGACTGAAGGGTCACAGTGTCCTACAGTCCCGATAACTTTACCCAGAATGCTGCTCTGTCACTTTCTGAGCCGCCTGCCCGAGGCTGTGATGTTTACCTGCATGCTCCTGCAGGGTTGTTGATGACGCTCATCGCTCGTCGACTCCGGAGGCCAAGAGTTGTTTGCTTTTAGTCCAGCAGCAAAAGTGAACTGCAGCTTGTGAAGGCCTCGCTGCAGACGGACGATCAATACAGAACATGTCGAGCCTTCAAATTGCACCAGATTTGACAAGGTGCTGCCTGTGGTTCTCAGCGGTCTACCCTCCAGGTTTCAAGCTGATTCCATGAACGGTTCTTGAGATATGTGAAGACACACATCAGGAGATTCAGGCGGGTGGATCTGTAGAGGAGAGTTCTTGTCTTTGCCGTGTACTTCAGCAATCAGCGGTCCTGATCCTCCAGAACTACTTCACAGGAGGGCTGTTGTTGCTCCACTTTCCCATAGCAACACTTTAAGTCGACTCGGCCAATTTACCAGGACAGGAGCCTGACGACGCCGAGACCAGACTGACTGAAAGATCACAAACCACAGACACTATTTGAATGGCTGAGTCACTTGTTAACGCTAACATCGTCCTGCTTCCAGCTTGTCAAGATTTTCTGTTTTCTATAATTGAAAATTAAACATATTTTGTGGTTGATTTTATAAATTATTTTTTAAATACAGAGAAAAATCATTTAAAAAAACAATTATGAACTATTTAATAATGAAAACGATTAGTTCCAGCCCTAGAAATTAATCAGCTGCAGCTTTGTTTTGTAGATTTGAATTCCCAGAAACTCGGCTTTATCTCAATTTCCTATTTTAACCGCATTCACCTGACCTCTGACCCCTCCAAGGAGGTGCAGGGGTCCTGAACTACCTGCTGATCTGCTCCGGAGCAGCTGGTGAGAGGAGGAGGAGGAGACGGTGTGACGGACAGATGGGGAAGCTGGAGAGGAGGAAGGAGGAGGAGGGAGTTATTTTTACCTCTCTAAATCACATGCTGTGGATGTTGGTGGGTAATATATGGGCGGCTGGTTGTGCTCAAACAGCCAGAGTATGACTGAGGGGGAGGGGGGGGGTGGTGGCAAGCAATAGATCAAACGCACCGTGATGAGCAGCATGCGGGGCAGGCTATCGCCACCCCTCCCCCGCCTCCGTCCACCGGTCTTTCCCGGAGGTCATTCCGGGCCTGAGGATCGCCGACCACGGAGGGCGTCCACGTCCTGATCGTCTGGAGAAATGCATCTTAATCAGCTCGTCTCAGACAGAAGCTGCTTCTGGAAACCTCACCTCTGATTGGATAGAAGTCTATGAGGTCATCAGTCGACATAGTCTCCGCTTTATGAACGTTTATTGTTACATTTAGAAGTGTCTTATTCAGCATTCAGCTGAACTTAGCTCTGTCCGTCGCCACGGAGACCGTGTGGACCTCGGAAATATAGAAATACAAGCACATGTGACGCACACACACACACACACACATACACACACACACACACCTGCTGAACGGACTGCAGAATATCTCCTCTCAATAAGCTCTTAGTCACTTGTAATTGTGTGTGTGTGTGTGTGTGTGTGTGTGGAGGGGCTCAGTGGCAAGATGCTGACAGATAATCAATGTCTTGTGATTGGCTCACGACCTGCCGGCTGCTGGCGGCGCAGGCTCGTTGTCGTGACGACCTGCTTTTAAATGGATCCCGGCTCGCTAGAAAATTGGTTTGAGGCTGAAGATCCTTTTCTTTGCTGTGTGTGTGTGTGTGTGTGTGTGTGTGTGTGTGTGTGTCTGTGTGTGTGTGTGTGTGTGTCTGTGTGTGTGTGTGTGTGTGTGTTGTGTGTGTGTGTGTGTGACCAGGCAGTTTGGTGCTGAGGCGCCTCATTAAGTCCAAAGTTGTTGAGTTTGATGTTTAATCGTCGGACGCCGGATGAAGAACGTCAAATATCAAAGGTCGACCGTTTTTTTATTGGCTTGAACTTTGTGGTGAAGTGAACTTCTCCGTCCGTCACTCACAGCGACGGACGCCGACGTTTCCGAGTTGCTCAACAAAGTGACTAATAACAATAAATCGAATCATAAAAAATAAGAATGTCAGATGAAAAAATCAACACATTTGACCACGGATTGAAATTTTATTTGACAAATACAAACTTGTGTAACTTATTATATGAATCACATTTTTTAAATCTCTTTAAATATGGAAAAGGTAATACATGGAAATGATTAAAGTAATGATATTCATGGATTACTTATTATTAATAATGCATGACTGTAATTGATTAATATATTTAACTTCATTGTGGTTTTTGTATTTACTAGTTTAGTCTTTAAAAACAAATTATAATTCATGACACGATCTTAAAATACATTTATTCAGGTTTTTAAACGACTTACAAATGTATAATTTTATAATATTTGATCGGTTCAAAATCATTGATTCACATTTGGTCCTCCATACTTTACAATTTGTGGAACATGAAGTTCCTCCATCAAACTCACCAGATGAACTTGGTCACAGAGAAATTTGGGAAAGAAATTAAAAACTGGTGAAGCAAACTGCACCTTTTGAAGGTTCTGGAATCGTGTTCCTCTCCGAGTTCTGGGCTCGTTGACAGAATGAGGTCAGACAGCTGAAATAACTATAAATATTTCATATTTCATTTCACGGACCTCCAGTTCACTTTGTTTTCATTTCATTACGGACCTGAAGAGGCACTTGGGTTCAAGGGTCAGAAGGGTGAACAAGTAAAACTACTGTTATATATCTATGCTGGATGATTTGTTTGTTTTTTGAAGGCATTGAAACCCAAATCCCAAATATTCCTTTTTTATTTATTATTTATTATCTTTGGAAACTCCGCTAGAATCTCAAGTAAGTTCTGTGAGCTGCAGAAACGCCGATGTACACGGTTCCAGTGTGTCAGGATGAAGGAACTCAACACACTGCTCACCTGGTTTCCAGCAGGTCCTCCCCCACGCACAGCCGGAGAGCAGCCAGCTACCAATACACAAACAGCTCTGGTCGGTCCTCGGCACCAACAGCTGCTCTCGGGGTCTTCGGTGGCGGTGAGGAGGCGTTGCGATGGTGTGGAAGGCCTAGTGGAGGTGAGGTGCTGATAGGGAGCCGATGTGGCGTCTGGAATCCCGGCGGGCGACTCGAGCTATAAACGTCTCCGCTCAGACATTGTGGGTTCAAGCCTCCAGCTGACAGACCGGCTGCTGCAGCGACCTGGAAGACTTTCACCTTAAAGGCCCCGGGATTCTCCCCACATCGACAGGAAGGCGGTCTGAGGATTCCACCGTCAGGTCTTCGTGTCTCATGATTCACACCAATGAAGAGGGGGCGGGGCTTCCCTCCACGTGGACACCAACCAAGTGTCTGGTTTCGTTCTTTGTTTGTATATCTTCAGCTTTTAAGAGTCTCTTTGCCACTATGTTGGATTTTAGATGCAGAATGTGTTTGCAAGTCAAACTCCCATCACTCGACCACTGAGGTTCTTTCTTGCCTTCACAGTTCAGGTCTTCCTTCTGGCTCTCGCGTCTTAAGCCTCTGTCTTTTTCGGGCGGCTTTCCTCTGGCTTTTGGGCGACTCCCGAGTGCAGACTCGAAGCTCCAGACCCAGCAGTCGTTACGGTTGCATCATGAGCAGCACCGACAACAAAGAAATCCGCGCTGCCACAGAGTTTCTCCTCTTTTCTCTGCCGCCACTTTGGGTCCGAAGCCTCGCCAGGCCGTTGGTCTCTTCTGGAGAATTATGGGTCTCATTTACAGACACTGGCCGAATCACCTCGGAGGCTTTTTCTTCTCTTAGTTTTGTGGAAGGCTGGACAATTCTTTGAAGTGCTCCATATTGGCATTTCATAAATAAACATGTTTGGAGAGCAGGAGGCCTGGTGTGTGTGTGTGTGTGTGTGTGTGTGTGTGTGTGTGTGTGTGAGAATGTTTCATCTTCATTTTAAAAAAAGAAATCATTCCGTGGCGGCGGAAGCTTTTATCTCAACTCTTTGTTCTGTGTTTAATTAATTAAAGAAAAAAAAACACATCTCGAGAATTGATTGGATATCGTCGGGGGTCACGGAGAGCTCTGGATAGCTCATCATCCCCAAACTAACTGTGCGTGGCGTTCCAGTAAAGACAATTACACTTGGCGTTAAAATTGGAAAAGGTAACAAAGAGTCCAATGCAGCAGGGCGGCGAGGAAGAAGAAGAAGAAGAAGAAGAAGAAGGAGAAGTTTGGCAGGGAAAGTTTGGCGCTGACTGACGGGATTGAAACGGCAGCGCTCCGTCCTCCTGGTGGTGATGCGTCTCACATGGGTGACCATCTGCATAGGTGTCCGAAATAATTAGAATTCATTTAGAGTCGCCGCCCTCCCTCGGCCCTGCCGCCCGACCTCCGTGCGATCCGGAGATAATGAAAAAGTATATGGTGTGCACTACGCCCCTGAAATCAGATTCATAGCCCCCCCTCAGGGATATGAGGCTACACGCCGCCGTTACTCTGCATGGTCATAAATATTTAAAAGCGGCGTGGAGGATGGACGCGAGGCCGGCGTTGCCTCCACAAGGTCACGGCGAGAGAGGCGGAGGCTTGATTACTGGAGAGTGGTCTTATTGTTTCGAAGGCAATGAATCTTCAGGGGGGGGGGGGACTCCTGATCTGGGATCAGCAGGAGAAACAAAGCAGCCACTTCAATTTCCTTGAAATGAAACGACTGCTATCACAGCGTAGACGTGAGGGAAATGTTTTCCTCTGAAACTCGTCGTAACAAGAGTGAGTCATCGCTTCCATGCTCTGGTTTTAGGTTGCAGCAGATTTCATCAGTCTCCTGTTCAGCAGCAATCTCCCTGAAATTCTTAATTTTGAACTAATAATAATAATTTAGCTGTCTGACGTCAACTGTCTTTTCAAAAAATCTTTGACTTATCTTAAACTGGGCTTCTTGTTACAAGCCACCAGGAAGAAGCGCCGGGCTTGGAAGCCACTTTTCATAGTGACCAAACAGACTTTTACCCCAAAGACTTTGGGAAAGAGACGTTTGTAGATCAGAGGATCATTGATTTATTCCCAGGATGAACACACGACGGCCCTCATCGAAACCATGATGTTGTAAAGGTTGCTGGATCCAGAGTGCTGGGAACTATTTCTACATACGGTCTGATTATTTGCAAAATAAATGGATGAAATGCTTTACGGCACGCACCAGAAACTTTGCATAAGTAGGAGTTCAGGGGGGCGGACGGGTCAGAACACACAGGACTTTCACCCAGGAGACTGCTGTAGTGTCTAGAGTCCTGTTCCAACCGTTTTTGTTTTGTTTCAATCCACTCAACATTTTGAGCCAAATCACGAGGACTTTACTAAACCTAACTATGTCCTTTTTTAGTGTGTTTTAGTGGTAACGGATTTAGCTGTTGACCTGTTTGGTAAAGATCGGGGTTACTTTGATGTGAAGTATGCTAATCACACTATTCTAAGGTACACTAAGGTTTAACTAAGGTACACTAAGGTTTAACTAAGGTACACTACAGTACACTACTGTTTAACTAAGGTATACTACAGTACACTAAGGTTTAACTAAGGTACACTACAGTACACTACTGTTTAACTAAGGTATACTACAGTACACTAAGGTTTAACTAAGGTACACTACAGTACACTACTGTTTAACTAAGGTATACTACAGTACACTAAGGTTTAACTAAGGTACACTAAGGTTTAACTAAGATATACTACAGTACACTAAGGTTTAACTAAGGTGTACTTCAGTACACTAAGGTTTAACTAAGGTATACTACAGTACACTAAGGTTTAACTAAGGTATACTACAGTACACTAAGGTTTAACTAAGGTGTACTACAGTACACTAAGGTTTAACTAAGGTACACTAAGGTTTAACTAAGGTGTACTACAGTACACTAAGGTTTAACTAAGGTATACTACAGTACACTAAGGTTTAACTAAGGTATACTACAGTACACTAAGGGTTAACTAAGGTATACTACAGTACACTCAGGTTTAACTAAGGTATACTACAGTACACTAAGGTTTAACTAAGGTATACTACAGTACACTAAGGTTTAACTAAGGTATACTACAGTACACTAAGGTTTAACTAAGGTATACTACAGTACACTAAGGGTTATCTAAGGTATACTACAGTACACTAAGGGTTAACTAAGGTATACTACAGTACACTCAGGTTTAACTAAGGTATACTACAGTACACTAAGGTTTAACTAAGGTATACTACAGTACACTAAGGTTTAACTAAGGTATACTACAGTACACTAAGGTTTAACTAAGGTATACTACAGTACACTAAGGTTTAACTAAGGTGTACTACAGTACACTAAGGTTTAACTAAGGTATACTACAGTACACTAAGGTTTAACTAAGGTATACTACAGTACACTAAGGTTTAACTAAGGTATACTACAGTACACTAAGGTTTAACTAAGGTATACTACAGTACACTAAGGTTTAACTAAGGTGTACTACAGTACACTAAGGTTTAACTAAGGTATACTACAGTACACTAAGGTTTAACTAAGGTATACTACAGTACACTAAGGTTTAACTAAGGTATACTACAGTACACTAAGGTTTAACTAAGGTATACTACAGTACACTAAGGTTTAACTAAGGTGTACTACAGTACACTAAGGTTTAACTAAGGTGTACTACAGTACACTAAGGTTTAACTAAGGTGTACTACAGTACACTAAGGTTTAACTAAGGTATACTACAGTACACTAAGGTTTAACTAAGGTATACTACAGTACACTAAGGTTTAACTAAGGTGTACTACAGTACACTAAGGTTTAACTAAGGTGTACTACAGTACACTAAGGTTTAACTAAGGTGTACTACAGTACACTAAGGTTTAACTAAGGTATACTACAGTACACTAAGGTTTAACTAAGGTATACTACAGTACACTGCCAGAACTCCAGTCGGATGGTGTGTTCAGATTACCAGCGGCGACAGCAGACTGTTGTGTGTTTTCTGGTTGACGGTGAGTCGTCTCCAGTAATGGACGGTGAAGCAGACTGTCCATCTCTTCTGGCCTCGGAGCTGATTCTCACCGAAGCTTTTCTCTCCTGTGACTAAAGAAAAACAGAGTAAAGCGCAGTTTGCTGCCAGCTTTCATCTGAAAACAAATCCTCAAGTCCGGGACTCAGTGACGGTCTACAAACCAGACATGGCGGCCTCCTTTATTCAGCTCTCAGACCTGGTCTGTCTGCCGGTTTCATCAGCAGGAACCTCGGAGAACGTCTCCATTGTTGGGAGCTCGCTGGTTCACCGCTCATTTTGTGGCGCCTTGTAATCACATAACGGCCAATCAATGCAGCGCGAGAGCGTGACGGCCTTCAGCCTCCAAGCGCCGCACCTGAGACCGGCTCAGCCTTGTGACTCTGAGATCAATGAGTCCGCCGAGACCCGAGCTCCAGGAGTTCATTCTTTAAGTGGAAGATTTTCACCGCTCGGCTATCTTAACGATCCACGCGTGTTGAGGTCAAGGCTGCGAGGTCGCCGCCACCGCCGCCACATCCAGCATCCTGTTGCTGTAAACATCTCAACACTGAGAGATGTTGGTCAGCGCCGCCGAGGGTCACCGGAGCGGCGTTGGAGTCGCTGCCAATCACAGCGAGATGAAGGTCGTTATAGCAAACAGGAAGACTTTAATCATGGATTCTAATTGGATGTTTCATGCTGGTCAAACGGCGTGCACCAATTAGGTCACATCCAGGAGATCTGCCGGGGCCGGTAGGCCGACTCATTACCGTTAACGTTACCTGCTGTGTGGAAAACATCCAGAAATGCTCGTGTGCTTGTTGCCGTCTGACTGCTGTCGCCTTTTAAACACTCGGCTGACCTTGTCAGTGATGCAAACCTGGTTTGGTTTCGGCAACAAAACAACTTGGTGAAGTTTAGTTAAAGACATCGTGGTTTTGGCTGAATACTTTATTTATTATATTGGATATAAGATGATACGCGATGAACATATTTCTGCTTGACTGGACTTGAATTTCACTTGGTGTGAACATCAAACGGCTTCAAACTTGAGCATGAAAATGGGAATGGGAAGGAATGACTAGACTGCATTAGGGGGCGGAGCTTAGGCACAGTTTATTAATGACAGCTGAGTCGTTCCGAAGCCTGAACCTGAAGTTAAACTAAAAGTCCGACTCAGCAGATTTGCCAAATGCTGTTTGGATTCAAAGCAGAAAATGCCGTTAGCTAGCTAACGTTAAACAACACGATGATTCAGTTCTGTTTGGGGGAAATTGTCTCCTTTTCACGACGTTGTGGTGACGACTTCAGCCGATCCAGACTCTGGTGTGGGATTCCTCTCAGCAGCTCTCACCTCTTCATCACATCTTTAACTCCGACGCATGAACATGATCATAATCCTCACAACTGTAATTTGGGCTGTGATTTGTTCTGCGTGTTTCTCTCCATGATTTATTTCCACTCGTCCTCTCGTTGTGAAATCTGAAATGTAATTTGTAATAAACACAAACTTATTACACTTTGAACAGAAGAGCTTGGCCTCTCTCTCTCTCTCTCTCTCTCTCTCTCTCTCTCTCTCTCGCCGGGAACGAGTTTCATGAAACGCGTTGTTGGACTTAATTGCGTGAGAGCCGATCTCATCTGATGCGGGTCGCGACCCCGTCACCTGCGCTGCATTAGAACCTGTAAACACTAATGTGATGGAACGATGCTAAACGTGGTCCGTGTCCTTGAGGCGGAGAGAGAAAGGGAGGGGGGGGGAGGGGGGTGGTATCACTCGTAGCATTATTCCGCTTCACCGCCGCCGCGGTCGACGTCTTAATCGCGGCGAGCGCTTGTTGCGGATCGGTGTCGAGGCCGGAGGAAACACGGACTTCCTGCCGAGGCCTGACGGCTGACGGCCGCGGTCGCAACATGACAAAGGAGCTCTGTGCCCATGTTTGTTTCTCAAGGTCGAACGCTCCAACATGAAAAGGAATTAAAAGCAGCCGACTGGTCTGTTTTCTCTCCGTCTGAGTGTTTGAGACGATCCGACCCCGAGGTGCTTTCTCTCTCCTCCTCCTCCTCTCCTCCTCCTCCTCCTCCTTCTTCTCCTCCTCCTCCTCCTCCTCCTCCTCCTCCTCCTTCTTCTCCTCCTCCTCCTCCTCCTCCTTCTTCTTTGCAGGCGGAACATTATTAAAATGAGTAAATGTGTATTAAATAAAGCCTTGGTTGTTGGCAATAATAAGCTGCACATTATAAATAGTAACATTGTTAATTCAGTGCAATAAGTGAATGCTAAATAAACCACTTTAAATTGTATGATATATATATATATATATATATATATATAATTATATATATATATATATATATATACATAATTATATATAATTGCATGAAACTGCATCAGTAAACAGCTGCTATTTGTGAAAACACAATAACGTGATATTGATGCTAACACAGAATCAGCAGCATTTTAGACAATAGTTGCTTTTTGGGTGGAGATATTAGCTACGCTGGGCTGTAAAGGAACGTTTATTTCTGCTGCGATATCAGCATTTCAACATTTTAACACGGAGGTTGCTTTTAGAGCCTCATGTGGCCGTTTGAGAAACTGCAGCTTGGGATCAATAACGTATCTATGGATCTATATCTGGAGGTTTGAGTTTTCAGGATGGAGTCCAGTGAGACGGTCTGTGAAGTGTTGAGGAGTGAAAAAGTGTGTAACAGCGTAACTTTGGAAGCCAGGACAGACGGGCGTTGTGGGTCGGCGAGGAGTCGATGACTCGAGCTGCAGCAGCCGAGTGATCGATACCTCAGCGATCAATACGTTGATGCCCAATAAGCTAATCATTTTGGTGTTAATATTTATATAAAAAGTATTGATTCTTTTTTTTACAAGACATGAACGCAGCCCGGTGATGGAGAAAAGTCCCAGAAGTCCACGGGAGAGCGACTTCCACCTGCAGTCTGATGGATCAATACTTCCTTCAGCTTGACAAAAGATTCTTAACTCAAGGTCTGCCTCGTAGTTTTCATTCCAAAGAGAGCAGTTACCACGACGTCCTCGAGGTCGAAGGCGTACCGGTGGGCAAACGGCATCATAATCCCACCGGTCCTCCGAGACGTTCAAACCTTTATTTCGGTTTGACTCCGCCAGCTGCAGGACCTTTTCTTGTCAAACCACCTGAATGAATCCTTAAAATAGCAATTCTGCATTTCTACACCTGACACGTCATATCAATTGATTTCAGACGTTTCACCGTAGAAACTCCAGGAAAATAATGCAGAGTAATATATATTCATCAGCTGCCTCCGGAGGCTTTTATTCTCCCGGCGGCTCGTGATTCAGCTCTCTGCCTGTAAAATAAGCTCGTATTACGGTGAAGCTCACTTCTCTATGCAAAGCCGGCGCCGAGGCGCCTGAGCCTGCGAGTCATATCGCCGTGGAAACGGGCAGGATCGGAGGTTAATCCTCCACAAACACCGACCTGTTGTCCTGCAGCTCGATCCGACGTCCATAAACCTGCAGCATCGCATTAAACACACTTTTATGTGACACTTTATATTATATATACATATATACAGTATATATATGATACAAGTGGACTCTTGAGTTGCGTTCAGGGTCCTTCCTTTGATCTGTAAAAGTGGAATAACGGTCAGGTTGGTTTCCTGCTCGCATGGTGTTAAATCGTTCACTACGACGGAGAAAACTAATTCTGCAAGTAACTTTGTTTTTGTGGAAAATACAGGAGAGTTGAGTCACTCAAAGAACTACAGAATAACACAAAAACAAAGTGTCCGTTCCATCGTATATAAATGTTTATTAGGACTCAAACATTAATATGTTTGAGTCCTAATAACCTGTAAGAAAATACAGGAGAGTTGAGTCACTCAAAGAACTACAGAATAACACAAAAACAAAGTGTCCGTTCCATCGTATATAAATGTTTATTAGGACTCAAACATATTAATGTTTTCTAATAACCTGTAAGAAAATACAGGAGGGTTGAGTCACTCAAAGAACTACAGAATAACACAAAAACAAAGTGTCCGTTCCATCGTATATAAATGTTTATTAGGACTCGAACATGCGTATCGTTTCTTCCCAGATCAACACACATAAATGAGACCCAGTTTCTAGAAAATGTCTTCATGAAGAACGTTACCTGAAACTGTGTTGATCAAGAGAAAATCTCATCAACACTATTCATACCGGATACATATTTGGCATGAACTTCTTTCTGATTCCCATTTACTGCGATTCTACAAGTATTGCTATTCGATATTATGGATTATTATTTCATCTTAAACACAAACAAAAGTTGAAAGTTTTGCATTTATTTCAGATCAGCTCTCGGCGTCTGCTCTACTCTAACATCAAAAATAAAAATAAATGTATCGATTCCAGGGAGAAGGATTTAAAAACCCACGTAAAAGAAACATGATCGATATGAGAATCTCACGTCTGTGTGCTAAAGAATCAGGACACGTTCCATTTCTTGTTTCGTTTTTTACGTTTTGGCATCTCAGTAGGACTTCACGAAGGAAACTTCCAGCACAAAACTCCCCAAACGTGATTAAAACCGGCGGCTTCTCCTGCTGATGTTCACGTCCACGTTCATTTCCTTCGCTTAACTCGCTGGATGCAGCTCGGACAGAAATCGATGTTTGGTGTCGTGGAGGTGAGTGACGGCTGGCTGAGGGCGAGGAAGAGGAGAGGTGTTAATGGAGGGAAGGACGAGGGAGGAAGAGACGGAGCGAAGAGGAAAATACAGACACCTTAATGGATACGAGGCTTTGGAGGACGAGGGAGACGGAGAGAGCGATAACGAGGAGGTTTAAACGTCCCTCAGCTCCACGACACGTTCCACACAATAAACCCGAGGACTACCGACGCTTTCATCGGAGGCTCGTGACCCACAAACACACGTGTGGTGGAGGGACTCGGACTCTGGAGACTCGTGGTCCCGCTTCTTTACGGACGACTGTCATCATTCTAAAATACATATTTACGATTTCCATGTAACTGTCCTTGAGTTTCATGAAAGGAAAGTTCTAGAAATGACTTTAAGGAAGTTTTAGTTCGGGCTAGCTGATATTTACCGGCTGAGCGTGTTATTTAAAGCCTCCGCTACTTATGTGTGGGTTTGATGGATAAACCTCCAATTTCTTGTTTTTTCCGACCTGCGAAGCTAAGACGTACCGTTCCAATTAACCCTTCACTAAGCCCCGCCCCCCTGCTGCTACTCCTTCAAGGTGCCCACACTGTCACTAACTGACCTCCCTGAATACATCATATTCTAGCTCATCACATCCCAACGTATAATGCTAACGTTAGCTCCCAGGTTTTTACGTAGAAACGTAACGTTTTAGAAACGAAGGATCATTTGGTAAACGTTAGCTAACACACTCAACTCACATGTGTTAGCATTTAGCTCGTAGCACATCTGTAGACAGGGATTCCATGATGACCACGAATGCCACATTTCTCCATTACTGAGCAGCGATGCTACGTCTCTAAGTTTCCCATCTTTTCATTTGTGCAGCTGCTTAAATGTGAGCGTGAAAGCTAAATAATTGATGATCTTTCTGACGTTTGACGATTGAGAAATTTATAAAAGAGTGTTTACATGAATCAGAATCGGACTCGTACGCTGAGGGTGCTCATCATTTTTATGTGTCACTAGCAAATTTACTATTTTAAACGCTGCCTTTGGTGTTGTGTTCAAAGTCAGTTGGACATTTGGGAACTTGTTGTCAGGTGGTAAAAACAAAACTAAAGTGAAACTGTGACGGACAGTGAAGACTTTTTTTGTATCCGAGATGTCGGAGGGTCCTCGAACGCAGCACAGAAACACCGAGGTACTTGACGCTTCGGTCTGAGGGGTTTCCCGTCTCCTAGCAACAGCGGGGCCGTCTCCGCGGCTGGAGTGTCGCGGCGTGGAGGAGAGGCTAATGGAAGACGAGTGTTGCCGCAAATAGATGGAGAGGAAAAACACGCAAACGAGAGAAAACGAGGGTTTTTTTTATTCTGGAACTAAAAATGTTCATGGAATAAAAAAACACACACACTCGCTGCACCCATGGGTGATCGACGGGCTGAGCTGCTTGACGACAGGAAGCTGACGTGTGTGTGCACGTTTAAATCCGCTCATTAATACGAACGTGCAGCTCGATGTCTGCAGCGTGCTCCTCGACATCGGAAACTCACATCGTACCCTTTAATTACCGTGTGTGTGTGTGTGTGTGTGTGTGTGTGTGTGTGTGTGTGTGTGTGTGTGTGTGAATGTGTGTGTGTGTGTGTGTGTGTGTATGTGTGTATATGTGTGTGTGTGTGTGTGTGTGTATATGTGTGTATATGTGTGTGTGTGTGTGTGTGTGTATATGTGTGTGTGTGTGTGTATGTATATGTGTGTATATGTGTGTGTGTGTGTATATGTGTGTATATGTGTGTGTGTGTGTGTGTGTGTATATGTGTGTATGTATATGTGTGTGTATATGTGTGTGTGTGTGTGTGTGTGTGTGTGTGTCTCTGACAGGGACCCTGGCATCGATGCGGATGCCTCAGGAGCTGCTATTGTGAGAAGGAAAAGCATAAAATCTGCCGGCTTAATTAGCGACGGAGGGAAAGGGAGAAAAGTGGGGGAACGGAACGGAAGCAGAGCCGGAGAATCCAAGAAGGAGAGGAGAGGAAAAAGAGTTGACGGAGACGGAAACGAACTTCTTCCTCTTTAGAAACAACTCCACCTCCATCTCATGGTCTTCATCAGCCGAGCCCCTCTTTGTCTGATTCATGTTTCCGTTCATACGTTTGACCTGAAACTGAGTTGTGAACCCATGGTCTGGATGGTGGACGGTCCCGGGGCTGAACCAGGAGTTTTATTTCAGTTTCCTGTCATTGACGTCACCATGACGCCACACAGTTTTGCTGCTTGACGACGTGTTTGTGAAGATTGGAAATGCGAGTGTTTCGTGGTGTTGGGTCGTATGGGAACGTGACGAGACACAAAGAGGGTCTGATTCCAGGTGTTCTATGAGGTCTGTCTAACGGACTTTCAACCAGGATCCTGGTTTTCCTCAAACTGACGTACGTTTTACCTCAAAACAACCGAGAGGTTTTGTCTTGTTCCTGATGTCACGTATCTCACCTCATTGGTTCAGATAACAGCGGCTCAGTTATTAAAGGAGTCCAGGAAACAGACCAGACGTCCTGTTTATCTGAAGGAGTAAGCTGGCGTCTGTAGTGTCGGTGATGATTTCAGTCTCACATACTAGTACGTTCGTCTGACTGGTCGGTCAGACGGGTTTTTGGCCTTAAACACAAAAAGAGGCTTTGGAACTATGAAGTGTAATTACAAGATGGTATCTCTTTCTTCTGTCGTTGTCAGAGGTTTTGGGGACCATTGTCCTCCCGTAAAGCCTCTGGAGTTTCATGGCGAGCAGAGAAACGGGAGGACGGAGGCAAAACGGGGTGAAAAGGTGGAGCGGAGCACGACGGCGTGGTGAAGTGAATTCTCAGTCTTCCCTTTGTGTCTCCTCCCCGACGGAGCCTAAATGTTATCAGTTCCCAGCAGTTCGTCCCCTCGGAGCCGTTAAAGTCCGCTCCGTCCCGAGAACCGCAGCCAAAGAAAGGCCGCCGCCCCAAACCGAAAGGTCACCGATTCAGTCGGTGCAGCAGACGGCGGCGTGCAGATGGCGGCGTGCAGATGGCGGCGTGCAGACGGCGGCGTGCGTCCTGCGGCGGCGTGCAGACGGCGGGCGTGCAGACGGCGGCGTGCAGACGGGGCGTGCGTCCTGCGGCGGCGTGCAGATGGCGGCGTGCGTCTCGGCGGCGTGCAGCGGCGGCGTTGCAGATGGCAAACGTGCGTCTGCAGGCGGCTGCAGCTGGGGCGTGCAGACGGCGGCGTGCGTCCTGCGGCGGCGTGCAGATGGCGGCGTGTGTCCGGCCAGCGCGTCCTTCAGTCAAACTGGTTCAGCATCTCGCTGGAGGTGACCCCGCTTTCAGCCTGATGGTGGACCAGGAGGCAACATCCGGGTCTGAGTCGTGAACCCGATGAAATCAGAAGAAATATCCCCAGATGATGACTGACATTAAGACTTCTGAAATGTTACGGTTAAATATGTAAATAAGTTATTATCTAATGGTAACTTTTGGTGAATTCAGACGCAACCAAAGTAGAAGATTTTAAAAGCTGAACATTTTGATGTTTTTCTTTCCACTAGTGAGAAAGAAAAACGGAAGATAAATACATGAAATAATATTTATTGAACTCAGTTTCACACAATAAAATAAGATCTTATAACCAAAGAGTTTGAACCCTTTCAGAGAAATGTACATTCATCTCCATTGAATAATTGTCTTTTAGTTTAATCGTAACGATGTTGGAGCAGACTAATGAGCGTCTAACAGCACCGCCGAGGACGCGACGTCGTCAAGCGTCAGAGCAACCAAACACGCTTTTGTTCTCTAAAAGCGAAAAAAAGACATAAAAGTCAACTTGCTCGATTGCTTTTCAATGAGCAACGGCGTAACGACAGCAACTCGGGAGCGATTGTGTGGATTTGACAGTTAAATGGATTCTACAATAATTTAATAACAGAGGAAGCCGGGAGTCCTTTATTTGAACTGGCAGCCTCTTTCTCCAGGTGCTGTAGCAGCGTATGAACATATATATTCACCGCGGTGATGGTGTTTAAATGAAGGTGGATGAAAGGAACACGGATTAAAAGTTAATAGACGTCCGTCACATTAAAGCCTGAAAACCAGCTGCTGTAAAACACTCCGTTTCTAAGTGGTCGACTTTTTAAACCCAATGCATCGACGCCCTATGTTCCTGTAGACCAGCGGTCTTCAACAGGGGGTCTGGGACCCCTAGAGGGTCCACAGAGTTACTGCAAAAATCCACATTAACATCAATACAACCTATGATAAGCAAACAGAAATCAGTTTGTTTAATATTATGTTGGGAAATTGTGATAAAATCTAATTAAAATGTGAATCTGTCAACAATTATTATTGTAATAATGTCTTAGTATTGTATCCATCATTACAAAGAACTGTTATACATGGAACAATAGGCTGCACTACACATTATTATTGACTGCTTTAATAAGCAACATGATATGTAATAGGCCACCGGGTCTCTATAGCCCTACATGTCTCCCTGTGATAGACTGGTTACCTGTCTGTCTCTACATGTCTCCCTGTGATAGACTGGTTACCTGTCTGTCTCTACATGTCTCCCTGTGATAGACTGGTTACCTGTCTGTCTCTACATGTCTCCCTGTGATAGACTGTTACCTGTCTGTCTCTACATGTCTCCCTGTGATAGACTGGTTACCTGTCTGTCTCTACATGTCTCCCTGTGATAGACTGGTTACCTGTCTGTCTCTACATGTCTCCCTGTGATAGACTGGTTACCTGTCTGTCTCTACATGTCTCCCTGTGATAGACTGGTTACCTGTCTGTCTCTACATGTCTCCCTGTGATAGACTGGTTACCTGTCTGTCTCTACATGTCTCCCTGTGATAGACTGGTTACCTGTCTGTCTCTACATGTCTCCCTGTGATAGACTGGTTACCTGTCTGTCTCTACATGTCAGCCCTGTGATAGACTGTTACCTGTCTGTCTCTACATGTCTCCCTGTGATAGACTGGTTACCTGTCTGTCTCTACATGTCTCCCTGTGATAGACTGTTACCTGTCTGTCTCTACATGTCTCCCTGTGATAGACTGGTTACCTGTCTGTCTCTACATGTCTCCCTGTGATAGACTGGTAACCTGTCTGTCTCTACATGTCTCCCTGTGATAGACTGGTTACCTGTCTGTCTCTACATGTCTCCCTGTGATAGACTGGTTACCTGTCTGTCTCTACATGTCTCCCTGTGATAGACTGGTTACCTGTCTGTCTCTACATGTCTCCCTGTGATAGACTGGTTACCTGTCTGTCTCTACATGTCTGCCCTGTGATAGACTGGTTACCTGTCTGTCTCTACATGTCTCCCTGTGATAGACTGGTTACCTGTCTGTCTCTACATGTCTCCCTGTGATAGACTGTTACCTGTCTGTCTCTACATGTCTCCCTGTGATAGACTGGTTACCTGTCTGTCTCTACATGTCTCCCTGTGATATACTGGTTACCTGTCTGTCTCTACATGTCAGCCCTGTGATAGACTGGTTACCTGTCTGTCTCTACATGTCTCCCTGTGATAGACTGGTTACCTGTCTGTCTCTACATGTCTCCCTGTGATAGACTGGTTACCTGTCTGTCTCTACATGTCTCCCTGTGATAGACTGGTTACCTGTCTGTCTCTACATGTCTCCCTGTGATAGACTGGTTACCTGTCTGTCTCTTCATGTCAGCCCTGTGATAGACTGGTTACCTGTCTGTCTCTACATGTCTCCCTGTGATAGACTGGTTACCTGTCTGTCTCTACATGTCTCCCTGTGATAGACTGGTTACCTGTCTGTCTCTACATGTCTCCCTGTGATAGACTGGTTACCTGTCTGTCTCTACATGTCTCCCTGTGATAGACTGGTTACCTGTCTGTCTCTACATGTCTCCCTGTGATAGACTGGTTACCTGTCTGTCTCTACATGTCTCCCTGTGATAGACTGGTTACCTGTCTGTCTCTACATGTCAGCCCTGTGATAGACTGGTTACCTGTCTGTCTCTACATGTCAGCCCTGTGATAGACTGGTTACCTGTCTGTCTCTACATGTCTCCCTGTGATAGACTGGTTACCTGTCTGTCTCTACATGTCAGCCCTGTGATAGACTGGTTACCTGTCTGTCTCTACATGTCTCCCTGTGATAGACTGGTTACCTGTCTGTCTCTACATGTCTCCCTGTGATAGACTGGTTACCTGTCTGTCTCTACATGTCTCCCTGTGATAGACTGGTTACCTGTCTGTCTCTACATGTCTCCCTGTGATAGACTGGTTACCTGTCTGTCTCTACATGTCTCCCTGTGATAGACTGGTTACCTGTCTGTCTCTACATGTCTCCCTGTGATAGACTGGTTACCTGTCTGTCTCTACATGTCAGCCCTGTGATAGACTGTTACCTGTCTGTCTCTACATGTCTCCCTGTGATAGACTGGTTACCTGTCTGTCTCTACATGTCTCCCTGTGATAGACTGGTTACCTGTCTGTCTCTACATGTCTCCCTGTGATAGACTGGTTACCTGTCTGTCTCTACATGTCTCCCTGTGATAGACTGGTTACCTGTCTGTCTCTACATGTCTCCCTGTGATAGACTGGTTACCTGTCTGTCTCTACATGTCAGCCCTGTGATAGACTGGTTACCTGTCTGTCTCTACATGTCTCCCTGTGATAGACTGTTACCTGTCTGTCTCTACATGTCTCCCTGTGATAGACTGGTTACCTGTCTGTCTCTACATGTCTCCCTGTGATAGACTGGTTACCTGTCTGTCTCTACATGTCTCCCTGTGATAGACTGGTTACCTGTCCAGGTGAACCCTGCCTTCGCCCAATGACAGCTGGGATTGGTCCAGCCCCCCGTGACCCTGAATACAGGGGAAAGCGGTAGACAATGGATGGATGGATGGAGTGGGAGCATGTAGAGGTTGAAGAAGGGGCCCGAGAATGGAGCCTTGTGGAACTCCACACAACATTTAATTCACTCAGACACAGAAGCAACTTTTGTGACTCTTCATATTATTTTAATAAACTGTTTTGTTTCAATATCTCTTTGAGGAAGACCTCTGATGTAGGGCCACTTTTGTGTCTTTTCAAAATAAACCTCCATCTTCACAGGAAGTTTGGTTTGGGCAACCAGAGCGTGGTCGTAATCATGTGGCAAAAGGTCGTTTGACGTCCTGCTGGGTGAAAGTCCTGCGTTTGTTTAACAGTGTGGACTATCCCTCTTGCCTCTACCCATAATGCATCATGTATATATAGGAGCTCTGACCAGGCAGATTATTTGTACCGGTTGTATTTTATTTTCTCTTCATTGAGATTTTGGTTTAAAATGTGACATCAGCTCAGCTATTTTTATGACTTCAAAACAACTAAATCAAATCCGCGCTCCTCTTTCCGATAATCCTTCTACGTGACGAGCTCGTCCTGGATGTGTCTGGATGCTCCAGGCCCCCCGGAGGGGTTATGGACCCGGGTGGGTTACTGGAGCACCGGTCTGACTTGAGGGGGTTGAATCCACTATGAGAACGTCTGATTCATGCTCTCTTCTATGACGGCCAGAGAGAAAAATGGGGATGGCGATGACATCATCTTTGCAGCAGGAAGTTTAAAGATTCAGGGCGCTCTGGTGCCGTGTCCCAGTTCCATATTACAAACCAGCAGGATGCATCACATACTTTCACAGTATAGGAGGGCTAAAGACAGCGAGCATGCTGGGAGTTTCCTCAACGTCGGGGCAAAACAGCTTTAAGTCCAAGATATCGTCACTTAAACTATAAAGATTCATGTTTTTATTGTCTCGTAGTAACAGTGGTAGTTCACACTGAGCAATGACATTCTTATTTTGTAGTTTCCTTTTACATAGTGATCTCAAACAGAAAATACCATAGAAAAGAATACAAATATATATATAAAAGCATTTTTGTATTGAGCTCAGAGAAGATATAAATATGTTTCAGAAGCTTCCCTGAGATGAAGCTACAAAGTTGAATAGTTTTTGTCTGTTTAATTTGTGTTTATTGTTGATATCTCCTGCTTTATTGTTGTTTTAATATCGTTAAAATAATGACGTTAGTTGTGTATAATCGTTGTTCGGGAGCTTTAAAAGCCCTGAAAATGGATTAAAGGACCGTTTCTCTCTGAGAGCCGTCAGAATACTGAACTCCCCAAATGTGACCTTAATATTTTAAAGTAAAAACAGTCATATTCAAAAGTGCATCATTCTCTCATCTTGTGCCATCTCTTCTTTTTATCCAGCCATTAAATATTCATTTATTCTCTCTTTTTCATATTTATTAGACTTTATTAGATGCTCTGTTTTTAATTGTTTGGATTGTGTGTGATTGTTTGTGTATTATACACTTATCAGTTGCAGTCGAGCTGAGGTCAGGTTGTTTGATCTGGGGGTCCAGGCAAAGATTACCTTCATAGACAGCTTTGTAGGGTACAGTCTGGCTAGTTTTTCCAGAACAGAACACCACCTTTTTTAGGGATTTCTCCCAGAAGTCACTTTGTCAGCTCCTGCTTTGTTTTGTGATGGGAGACCAGCATCCACCCTGGAGAGATTCCAGCTGATGAAGAGGATTTGGGATGAGCGTGTTTGACAGCTGGTACACTCATGATGTGGTGGACAGAGATTTGTTAACGTGAAGCCTTTTCTCTTGGTTTTTAGTCCAATAGAGTTGTTCCTTTCAGAGGGTTGCCCCGTCTCGGCGAACACGGTGAACTGTGGTGCGCCGGCTATAAGCAAGATGGTAAATATTTGGTAGCGAGCGGCGTCGAGGGGAAACCGCGGCACCCTGAGAGCATTATTACGTATGTCTACAAATCTAAGCCCAGCTTTCATCTGATGAAAGGCACGGATTCACACAGAATGCACAACCTGTACCGAGCTGTGTAAGCTTGTCGGGGGTTTTTTCCCTGACATTTCCTTCAGCTGCTGAAAGGCTTTTTTGATGTTCCGTTTGCTTGCCGAAGAATTGTTTTGGCAGGCAGACGCATGAGCTTGATAAATATTTGATTCGGTGCCCTTGTGTTTTTAAAAGCACAGGAGCCCAGACATTTCAAAGAGCACCTTGTTTGGCCTTGAAACATATAATGTCAAATTTAAAAAGCAAAAAAAAAAAAAAAGTGTTGACTTGTTGCTTCTGAAATGCCAGAAAGTGTGTTTGCAAAAGGAAATGTCTGTAGACTGATATCCTGCCATCATGTCATTTAACTTTGATTATAATGAGAAACAATATCACAATAACGATAGCATTCGTCTGTCTTTCAATCACAGTGTCATCGGGATAGGGAAGGGAAAACAGCTTCTTTCTTTTGGTGGACCAATGTTTGATTCAAGTTAATCAGACAAGTGGGTTTTCCTGATCACGGGCGGTTGGAACAATTGGCCGGACCCCTTCTTTTAGGACATAAATCAATGAATTTCAACTTCCCGCCCACCACTGACGGGGAAAACCCCAGTATCACTCCATCTATCACACTATCACTGTCTCTGCTGGTCATCCAGAACTCACATGTGAGGACGTGACTTTAGGCCTGAACGTGTAGAAAGCTGTGCAGACTGCAAGATATTGACGGTTGTTAATATTTAACAAACCACACTGCCTTGTGCAGAGAACAGAACAACATAAATTCATGATTTCATCAGCATTCAATCATACTGGAAAAGATGAAAACCGCGGGGGAAGAGAGAGGGGGGGCGAGGTAATACAGCTGAGAAACAAATCAAAGAAAGGATCGATGAGAGATATGGTGTCCCTCCCGCAATGTTCTCGTCCCTGAGGTTTCTTTATGAGACCAACAAAAACAACCACAGATGTGCTGTACATGAACACCAAAACGCTGTTTAACTACTGGCCAATATTCATCTGAACACCCTGAAGTACTGACAGATGAAATGTATCTTTTCACGTATCTGGAGAATAAAAAACTGCACTTTGCTCCTTCCGAAAGTAGTCTTGACCTGTCTCGGAACCTGTCTCGGCACTGTACAGAAATATATTTTGGCCTCAAACAGAGCTTTCTAAGCCGTCATGCATTCGTCCACACAAAGGCACCGAGTGCAAACACTTGAAACTGAAGTGATCCAAGGTTCCGGGTTTTAGTGAGGATTAAGGTACAGAAAGCATCACAGTAGTCATGTGTACTGAAGGTAAACACACGTTGTTGTTGCTTCCACAAAAGGTCTGACATGGACTATAAACCAGCTCTTTAGCTATTAGAATTGATCGATCGTGGCAACATCAGCGATTGCATCGGACTCGGACCGTAGTCACTTGGTGATCTTATGTAATCCGTTGTGTTGTCTGCATAGGTTGCAGTATTTTGTTGTTTAGGAGTTGGAGCATGTAGAGGTTGAAGAAGGGGCCCGAGAATGGAGCCTTGTGGAACTCCGCACAACATTTTATTCACACTGACTCTTCATATGATTTTAATAAATGTTTTGTGTCAATAGTTGTTTTTCATCTCTTTGAGGATGATTTGTGTAGTTGTTGTTTTAGTCACGTTGCTTCTCTAAGGTGTTAGTTCTTTTTCAAAAAGACAAAACAAAACAATCTGTTGTTTAAGCAGAAATATCTAAAACGTTCACCTGTTATTCCATGAAAAGAAAGGAAGTCCGATAGTGTGAGCGATGAAGACGGTAGAACTGATGAGAAACGAGGCCTAAGCAGCAAGAACTGCTGTGTGAAGGAAACGGCCATTTGTTTCGTGTGGAGGTGGGAAGTGGCGCTGACAGTAATAACAAAGGGGGCCATGAATCAGAGCCATAATTAAATGTGAGCCTTGGACCAAGGTGAGACTTGGAATGAAGTGTTTCTTGGAACGCCGGCGTGCGTCGTCCAGCCAGAGTCCAGCCAATGATGAAGAGCCGAGAGGAGAGACGGGAGGGCGGCCAATGTCGGGTCATTTTTTTCATGGAGGGGGGGGGGGGATATTTCTATTTTAGCCGTTATTGAAACAGGTCCAAGGGGAAGAACAGCCGAGCACAGCATAGACAACAGTGGTGACAAACATCCCATGAAAAGTGTCCGGTCTCATGGTTGAAAATCCCCAAAATCCAAATACTAAATAAATCGGACACTAAAGAAAACAGTAATTCAGTGCAAGCTTTCAGTTCAAGTTACTGTGTCAAATAAAGGGTAAAGGTTCAAATCCAGAAAACAGATGATTATTAAGTTTGTAGCAGAAGATTGACAGTAATGATGGTTTGAATGCGTCGAGTTCTTCGGGGCAAGTTTTGTCCTCCATCTGAACTCCATCATTATCGGAAATCAGCTTGTTCCCTGCAGACAGAAGAAACCTGGAGCCCTTCAGGGAGAGCTAGGACTGATTCACACACATGCATGTCGATACCACCAACACTCACCTGAACACAAGCACACGTTAGGACGTCCACGTAAAGCGGAGCATCGTCTGCAACGTCCATTCTAACCCGTTGTATGTTATCAGCTTTGATTTGTTGCTTTGTGTTTCAGATGAAACGTCTTTTTTTAGCTACACAAACTTTATGCACCTATCCAATGAAAGACATTTAAATGTTTAAATATCTGTATTGTTTTAGATATATTAAGAGGCTTTTTGAGTATTTTAGTCTTTGGATAGCATTTAATCCTTCAGTTCGCCCATGAATTTAACACCGATATTTTACATTGTTGTACATTTGTTAGTAGTTGGACATTGCAGCTTCATTTTTAGAGATATCAGACTCCGAGGAGGCTTTCACATCTAACCCCACTTCTGTTCGGTTCTATCAGGCTTCTGTGGAATCTGTCAGTCAAACTCTGAATCATACTTTAATTGGACTCTAGTTTGTTGGAGGCCTTGGGATTCGAACACAATGTACACTGTCTGCCAAAGGCTCCAGATTGAAAGTTTGGGCTTCATTACCTCCGTTTTCATATTATCCGTTCCTGGGTGGGGGTTCAGCTGGGTATTCCAGATGTTCCCCATCCCCGGGAAAGTCTTCCAGCTCTTCCTTGACAAAACCCTGAGGCATCCCGAGGCCAGATTACACGTATAATCCCCTCCAGTGTGTTCAGAGTCTGGGAGGCTGAACCTGGATCAGATGTTGAACCACCTCAGGTGCAGCAGCTCTGATCTCCAAACCCTCTCCGGGTGTCTGAGCTCGCACCGATCCGGTCCCAGAGAAACCGCCACCAAACTCAGTACATTGGTTTTGGTGCTGAACGACAGCCTGTCTGTCTCTCAGGGGTGGAGGTGTGTGTGTGTGTGTGTGTGTGTGTTTGCCATCGCAACAGATACAATATTGAATGTTTTTCTAAATTGTGTGTGAAGAGAAGAGAAACTAAATAAGCAGACTGAATGTAATTCAGTTTCGATTACAGCTCCTCTCTCTCTCTCTCTCTCTCTCTCTCTCTCTCTCTCTCTCTCTCTCTCTCTCTCTCAATGTCTCTCTCTCCATTTAAAAAATAAATAAATCCAGTCAGTTTCAATCCAACAACCTTTATTGGTTCCGAACGCACAAATATCCCATCAGCGTCGGATTCTTCTGTGAGATGACATTTTCTGCCCTCCGCCACCTCCTCTGGTCCTCCTCCTCCTCCTCCTCACTCTCCTCGCTCCTCTTCACACTGCTGCCGTGGCAACAGAGGATTGGAGGGAAGGAGGGGAGGGAAAGAGACGTTGACGGAGAGGGGGGAGAGAGAGAGACAGAAATACACAGAGGAGAAGATTGGTGAAGATGAGATTGGAGTCTGGGACCAGAGGCGGCGTGAAACATGGAGGACCTGTGTGTGTGTGTGTGTGTGTGTGTGTGTGTGTGTGTGTGTGTGTGTGTGTGTGTGTGCGTGTGTGTGTGTGTGTGTGTGTGTGTGTGTGTGTGTGTGTGTGTGTGTGGTGTGTGTGTGGTGTGTGTGTGTGTGTGTGTGTGTGCGTGTGTGTGTGTGTGTGTGTGTGTGTGTGTGTATGTGTGTGTGTGTGTGTGTGTGTGCGTGTGTGTGTGTGTGTGTGTGTGTGTTGTGTGTGCGTGTGTGTGTGTGTGTGGTGTGTGTGTGTGTGTGTGTGTGTGTGTGTGTGTGTGTGTGTGTGTGTGGTGTGTGTGTGTGTGTGTGTGTGTGTGTGTGCTGTGTGTGTGTGTGTGTGTGTGTGTGTGTGTGTGTGTGCGTGTGTGTGTGTGTGTGTGTGCGTGTGTGTGTGTGTGTGTGTGATGTGTGTCGTAAGCTAAAATGAATCCAGTTTTACAACATTCAACAGTCACACTTGCGTGAAATAGATCTTCCCGTTGCACAATCACCCGTCTCACTGCACATCTGTCTCTCTGCGCGTCCCTTTGTGTGCAACTCTACGGAAGCTCATTAGGGACAAAACTACTGAGAGGCCAGGAAGCAAATCCAGGCTGAGCTCAACCAGCAGGTCAGTGTGACGATGGTCACACTGTGCGTGAAATCAGGATCTTCACAATGCACAATACACCCGTTCTACAGGTAACAGGATCTGTCTAACTGCTGTTGAATATCCCTATTGTGTGCAAGATCTACGAAAATGATCATATATGGGACAAATACTCAACTGAGATGTACCAGGACCTCAAATCACAGGCTGATTTCAGTATCCTAGCAGGTCAGTTGTGACGATGGTCACACTGCTGCCAGAATAAGAGCACGACGTTCTTCAACCATTGAATGTTTCCCAAAGGATCTCTTCACAACCTCTGGATGAAAAATGAAATATTGTCCTTCAGAGAAATGTGGCGCATAAATAAACTGATGAAAAAGTGAATTAAATAGATCCCATTTGTATCCTCCACTCCGCTGATGTCTCATCTGTTTAAATGATTCACATTCCTCCGACGCTACGCGACGACATGCCACTGTGCCTAATTAACCAGTAATTTGCAACTTGTGTTATGAAAAGGCCTTTTTTGAAAACATTCAGAAACATTCAGCCTTTAATTAAAACGCGTCGCTCTTCCGTTAACGCTCACGTTATAAAGATGCAACCTCGTTTAACATGTCAGTCGGAGGCGTTTGTTTGTGTTTTTCTTTACACTTCCTGCCTCCTTGTTTCCACGGAAACCAGCGGTTTTAGTCCAATCAGGAGCAGCAGAGTGTGACAGGAGCTTTTAGGTTCAACATGTGGATCCATGTTTCTTCTGCTTGGTCTCTCCGCTCTTCATCTCTGGTGTTTAACTCGACTCACAACGCGTCCTGGAGCGAGACCTGGGAGGCCGGGTCGCTCCCCGAGTGCTTTACGGCAGCCGGCGGCGCTTTGGGGCGCTTCGGTGAACGACTTCGTGTTGTGACAACAGCTGCTTCTAGTGCAACGGGACACAAAACATCATTTAACATGAGCTGTGTGTGTGTGTGTGTGTTCTAATAGCTTCAGTAACGAGCCTTGATGCATCACTTCCATTTCTCATCTTGCAGCTTCCAAAAAAAATACAAAATAAATGAACATAAATAATTACCATTGAATTAATTTATTCGATATTATACCGATAATCAGCGAAATATACTTGAAACTCCGAAGAAACATACTAGTAAACCAAAATATTTTTACTGCGTCACAG
>CM056836.1:15000-60000 GCA_029853015.1 Chelidonichthys spinosus | reverse complement strand
AACCAGGCGCCTCCATGCAGAAACACATACGTTGCCGTGGAAACGTAACTGAGGGTGCAGTTTAGTCGTCTGACACGATCACACCTCGAATGGATTCATACTGCTGTTAGTATGACTGGTGATGTCACTGACGTTCCACCAGTCGGGGGGGGGGACAATAAATCAGGTGGATCATAGTAAGTCATTCAAATGAGTCAGCTGGAGCTGGACCAATCACGTTCACTCGTTTGAGATGATGCGTTCATCATCAAGTCGTCGGACGCAGGAAAAAAACTTTCTTCTCTTTCAAGTTGTTTCCTGGAAGAAAAGCGACATCTAACCTCGCTAACTGTTTAACGGCCCTGAGCCTCGGCAGACGCTGCAGCCAGACGTTCAGCAGCTTCCTTTCTGGAGAGATTTTATTCTTCCTGAGCAAAACCTCCGGGTCTGGAGAGTGAAGCTGATTCTGGAGTGCCTTAAACCTTCTCTCTGCTGGCCACCAGGGGGCGACTCCTCTCTAGTTGTATAGAAGTCTATGAGAAAATGGTCCTACTTCTCTCTGCTGGCCACCAGGGGGCGACTCCTCTCTGGTTGTATAGAAGTCTATGAGAAAATGGTCCTACTTCTCTCTGCTGGCCACCAGGGCGACTCCTCTCTGGTTGTATAGAAGTCTATGAGAAAATGGTCCTACTTCTCTCTGCTGGCCACCAGGGGGCGACTCCTCTCTGGTTGTATAGAAGTCTATGAGAAAATGGTCCTACTTCTCTCTGCTGGCCACCAGGGGGCGACTCCTCTCTGGTTGTATAGAAGTCTATGAGAAAATGGTCCTACTTCTCTCTGCTGGCCACCAGGGGGCGACTCCTCTCTGGTTGTATAGAAGTCTATGAGAAAATGGTCCTACTTCTCTCTTGATGTATTATCTCAGTAAACATTGTAAACATGAGTTTATGGTCTCAATCTCTAGTTTCAAGTCTTCTTCAATCCAGCATGATGTTCATTTAGTACATTATGGTCCATTTAGAGTCCACCAGACCAGAAAGCAGGGGATGCTTTAGGGGGCGGGAAGTCAGACCCGAGAGCCGGCGGGGTCGATGGAGGGATCGTGGCGAGGGAAACAAACTTGTGGGCGGATAATCAGTGACGGAGAACAACAGAAGGAGGAGAGGTTTCCGCCGCTCGCCTTCCCGCCGGCGTCCAACACCTCCCAGAGAGACGGGGAGATCCTGTCAGCGAGCAGCGCCGTGTTTCTATTTTAGCATCAGTGTGATTAACTCGGCTCGTTGGCCTTTTCTTTTCTTTTTTTTTACGACTCTCCCAAACCCCGACCCGGCTAGAGGCCGGCCTCGGCCCCCACGAAGGCGAGCTGTCAATCACTTGGCCTGCGATGAAACGGCTTCTGCAGGGGGAGAGGAGGATGCATGCTGATGAGGTGTCTTGTTTAACCTTACATTCATCCAATACTTATTTAGGGATTTATAAATGCTTAATAGACGGTAAATCAATATTTATGAGACGGTTAATGAATGTGCCAGGACGCCGTCAGCATTTAGATGCCACGGCGAGGAGAGAATGTCTTCATGGTCTCACCGTGGGATCGCATCGCAATCTCAAACGGTTTAAGTATTGCGATAAACACACTGCGATCTGTTATCCTTTGTTTGTATTATCTAAAAACACACGTTTTCCCATGACTGCACCCGAAAAAAACAGGCGGCAACCTTTGAGACTGAGAAGTGAAGCCGGGTGCCGAAGTGCCTTAAAGTTGCATTCTCTCTGCTGGCCAAGCAGGGGATGCTTTAGGGGGCGGGGCTTACCTGCTGATTGACAGGTCACCCCATGCTACCAATGCTAGTTAGCCACCAAGATGACTTCAACACTTAGCTGTAAAGATGACATTGAATCATGAAGCTAACATTGTTAGCAGCTTGTTGACGTCACCTTGGCGACGTCCACTTCCTCTTTCCAGTCTATGATGACGTCTATCTTTCTATTTTAAACCTTAAAATGGAATAATTGTCTCATTTATGTTTGAATTGGGTTGAAATTCTGCCAGATTGGCTGTTTCTTGATTCTGATTGGTTGATCCGAGGGATCGGCTGGTTTGTTACATGCTTTAGTTAGACAGACATGTGCAGCCAGGACTTTGTATGATGGCGTTTCTTTTTTCATCTCGCGTTGAAGACGATTTCCTCCTGCGAGTTAAACTGTGAAACCATGCAAAAGCCGTTCTCTTCTCCTCAGTGGGCTTTGAAGCGGGTGTTGCACCAACGCCGTCTGAAGCAAACACAAGCGCGTTGGCAGAATCCGAAGCCCCGTGTTCTGTTTTTATCCGAGCGCCTTTCATGAGATACGCTAGCTCTTGGCGCCGCGTCAAACAACTTGTTAATCACGTCTCTGCACTCGTTAAGAAATCAGAGTGTTTCACAGGAGAAGTTGTTGTAAAAGTAGAGGCTGGACTCTGAAGTCTCTTCCCATGTTTGAACGTGGAGGCTTGGTTGAGCTGCAGCCGGAGCGCTGATGAAGTGGTCAACAAAGCAGAGCTTTTAAATGTACACAACCAACACATTTCTAACAGACAGACAGGAAGTTGCTCTTTCAAGATACACAATCCTTAACACAACACAGTTCATATTCATACAACTTTAAAAACACATTTTCACATAATCCAGTGTTTTGCAGAATCGCAGTCATCATAAACATTGATGTTAAATAGCAAAATAATTGGTAATAATACAATAAAGTTATACATTAATAAACTTGAATTCATTTTATTTTAATTTAATTATTAAAATTAATTGTTTTTCATTAAATTAAATTGAATTAAAATTAATAAATGAGAAGTTATAAGAAGCCACAAATTGCTGGATTTTCATCAACATTGAGAGTTTCCTCTGATGAAGGTGTTCTGGTTCTGAGTCCTGCTGGTTTAAGGGGTCCAGGTTCTGGTCTACGAGGACGACCTGCTGGTTTTTGGTCCTCCAGGTTCTGGTCTACGAGGACACTGATCCTCAGACAGCCGGAGGTGGAAAGCCGTTCATCTCGCTGCTTCTTCTTCACCCGTCGTCCGTGGTTTTATTCCTCAAATCTCCCTCTCTCTCTCTCTCTCTCTCTCTCTTCTCTCTCTCTCTCTCTCTCTCCCTCCTCTCTCTCTGTCTCTCTCTCTGTCTCTCCCTCCCCTCTCTCTCTGTCTCTCTCTCTCTCTCCCTCCTCTCTCTCTGTCTCTCTCTCTCTCTCCCTCCTCTCTCTCTGTCTCTCTCTCTGTCTCTCCCTCCCCTCTCTCTCTGTCTCTCTCTGTCTCTCTCTCTCTCTCTCTGTCTCTCTCTCTCTCTGTCTCTCCCTCCCCTCTCTCTCTGTCTCTCTCTCTGTCTCTCTCTCTCTCTGTCTCTCTCTCTGTCTCTCCCTCCCCTCTCTCTCTCTCCCTCTCTCTCTCTCTCTCTGTCTCTCCCTCCCCTCTCTCTCTGTCTCTCTCTCTGTCTCTCCCTCCCCTCTCTCTCTGTCTCTGTCTCTCTCTCTCTCTCTCTCTGTCTCTCCCTCCCCTCTCTCTCTTCTCTCTCTCTGTCTCTCTCTCTCTCTCTGTCTCTCTCTCCCTCTCTCTCTCTGCAGTGGTGGAAAGTTACCAAGAATATTCCTCCCAAAGTCCCGACCGGTCTGATAATCAGCCCGTCGTTTAACGTCCACGTCTCCGTTCTCACTCCGACTGCCAACCGGGGTTTTTTGTAAGGAGGGGTTCTTAAAGAGACAGGCGCTAATATTGGAGGGTTTTGGTTCCAGAGGGAGAATACAGATCCATGCAGACGGACAATAGAAGAACATGCTACATGCTACATGCTACATGCTACATGCTACATGTGCAGGGTCCCCAAGTGGCCAACAGAATTACCTCAAAAAGACACGTATCAACCTCCCATGTGGTGCAGTTGCCATAGAAACAGAGATTTTTTTTAGATCACATCCCTGGTCGTATTAGTGCAAAATATACACGTTCGTACCTTTTTATCTAAATCTAAATGTTTTTGTTCTCCTGAAAAACACAAACTACGACGCATGCTGACATCAGCTAATATCGACCAATCAATGACATCATGGCATCCGTCCATCACTGAGAGCTGGAGAAGGTCGTATGCTAATCTTTGAAACTGCACTAATAACTCTGAGTTCTTGGATCGTGTTGAGCTAACGTTAGCACCCAGCCGGAGGTTGCCTAGCAACAATTAAAGAAAGAAAAACACACACAATCTGTGATCAGGACCTAAAAGCTGCAGAGTTAATTACAGAGCTGCTTTCATACTACAGAGTGGTTTTATTAATTTATTATTAATAAGTGAACAGATATTGATCGGCGGCGCTCGAGCAGCTGTTTGATCGTATTGTTTGTTTGCGTGCTGGGGGATTAGCGGGAACAATGGCGGCGGCGGCGCTCCTGTTGCACGCTGAGCTGCTCAACAAAAACGTCCGCGGTGAGAATTCAGACTTCAGTTCACAGCTCGGAGCTCCGCTTGGCCCCCGCGGCGTCCTCTCTCTCTCTCTCTCTCTCTCTCTCTCTCTCTCTCGCTCTGCATCACTCTATCAGCCTCTCTCTATATTGTTTGCTGAAGGTCACTCTTTGACATTGGAGCGTTTGCTCTCCACAGAATGAAACCAGAGAGCTGAGGTTTGCTTATCTCAGTCTCCCTCTGTGTGTGTGTGTGTGTGTGTGTGTGAGAGTGAGAGAGAGAGAGAGAGAGAGAGAGAGAGATTGATCAGGACAGAATTATGTAAGAATTTAATTCCAAAGTGATTCATAAATGAGTCTCCGTATCAGAGTTGAGAAGCTGTCGAGTCGGCCAACGTTCTGCTAATCCCATGAAAAGAGAAACCAACAGCGAGCGTATCAACGAACACGCATTGTTTGGTTGTCAAAGCCGGATCCATTCACACACACACACACACACACACACACACACACACACACACACACACTGGCTGTAGTCTATGCATCATGCAGGCTAATACCTCATCATATCTAATATCCTACGACCTGCCGTTTAATTCCCATCACTCTCCACGGTAACAGGATGCTGTCGCCACGGCGACCGGAGTCAGTCACACGACAACCAGGCCAGCTGTAATAAAGAGTTGCTGGTGTTATTAAATGTTCTGGTCAGACGGACGTCGCTGTGATATCGGCTCTCTCTGCTGCCGCCTCGTAAAATTACATGAAAGACATTTTCATTTCATTGATTCACTCCTCGTGTCCCCGCCGTCGCTTCCTCCCTCCAACGCTGAATTACTCCTCCTCTCCTGTTTCCTCCTCTCCTCTTCTCTCCTCTTTCCTCCTCTCCTCTCCTGTTTCCTCCTCTCCTCTCCTGTTTCCTCCTCTCCTCTCCTGTTTCCTCCTCTCCTCTCCTGTTTCCTCCTCTCCTCTCCTGTTTCGTCCTCTCCTCTCCTGTTTCCTCCTCTCCTCTCCTGTTTCGTCCTCTCCTCTCCTGTTTCCTCCTCTCCTCTCCTGTTTCCTCCTCTCCTCTCCTGTTTCCTCCTCTCCTCTCCTGTTTCGTCCTCTCCTCTCCTGTTTCCTCCTCTCCTCTCCTGTTTCCTCCTCTCCTCTCCTGTTTCCTCCTCTCCTCTCCTGTTTCCTCCTCTCCTCTCCTGTTTCCTCCTCTCCTCTCCTGTTTCCTCCTCTCCTCTCCTGTTTCCTCCTCTCCTCTCCTGTTTCGTCCTCTCCTCTCCTGTTTCCTCCTCTCCTCTCCTGTTTCGTCCTCTCCTCTCCTGTTTCCTCCTCTCCTCTCCTGTTTCCTCCTCTCCTCTCCTGTTTCCTCCTCTCCTCTCCTGTTTCGTCCTCTCCTCTCCTGTTTCCTCCTCTCCTCTCCTGTTTCGTCCTCTCCTCTCCTGTTTCCTCCTCTCCTCTCCTCTCCTGTTTCCTCCTCTCCTCTCCTGTTTCCTCCTCTCCTCTCCTGTTTCCTCCTCTCCTCTCGTTCATGCTCATGTCCTCCTCTTACAATAAATGCATCCACACCTCCCAACATCTCTCCACTATCCCACTCTAATTGACTCTGCATCCTTCCTCCCTCCTCCTCCTCCTCCTCCTCTGTATCTGCTGACAGTGGACTTTGTGTTTATTCCCTGCTGGCGTTCACCCGGCGGTCCGACTCCCAGAGGTCAACGTGTCACCTTCACACAGCTGCAGCTGCCCTCCACTCATCCGCTCATCCACCCATCCACTCATCCACCCATCTACTCATCCACTCATCCACCCATCCACCCATCCACCCATCCACTCATCCGCTCATCCACCCATCCACTCATCCACCCATCTACTCATCCACCCATCCACCCATCCACTCATCCGCTCATCCACCCATCCACCCATCCACCCATCCACTCATCCGCTCATCCACCCATCCACTCATCCACCCATCTACTCATCCACCCATCCACCCATCCACTCATCCGCTCATCCACCCATCCACTCATCCACCCATCTACTCATCCACCCATCCACTCATCCACCCATCCACCCATCCACTCATCCACCCATCTACTCATCCACCCATCTACTCATCCACCCATCTTCTCATCCACCCATCCACTCATCCACCCATCCACTCATCCACTCATCCACCCATCCACCCATCCACTCATCTACTCATCTATTCATCCACTCATCCACCCATCTTCTCATCCACCCATCTTCTCATCCACCCATCCACTCATCCACCCATCCACTCATCCACTCATCCACCCATCCACCCATCCACCCATCCACTCATCTACTCATCTATTCATCCACTCATCCACCCATCCACCCATCCACCCATCCACTCATCCACCCATCTACTCATCCACTCATCCACCCAACCACTCATCCACCCATCCACTCATCCACCCATCTACTCATCCACTCATCCACCCAACCACTCATCCACCCATCCACTCATCCACCCATCTACTCATCCACTCATCCACCCAACCACTCATCCACCCATCCACTCATCCACCCATCCACTCATCCACCCATCCACTCATCCACTCATCCACCCATCCACCCATCCACTCATCCACCCATCTACTCATCCACCCATCTACTCATCCACTCATCCACCCATCCACTCATCCACCCATCTACTCATCCACTCATCCACTCATCCACCCATCCACCCATCCACTCATCCACCCATCCACTCATCCACTCATCCACCCATCCACTCATCCACCCATCTACTCATCCACTCATCCATCCATCCACCCATCCACCCATCCACTCATCCACCCATCCACTCATCCACCCATCTACTCATCCACTCATCCACCCAACCACTCATCCACCCATCCACTCATCCACCCATCTACTCATCCACCCATCCACTCATCCACTCATCCACCCATCCACCCATCCACTCATCCACCCATCTACTCATCCACTCATCCACTCATCCACCCATCCACCCATCCACCCATCCACTCATCTACTCATCTATTCATCCACTCATCCACTCATCCACTCATCCACCCATCCACTCATCCACCCATCTACTCATCCACCCATCTACTCATCCACCCATCCACTCATCTACTCATCTATTCATCCACTCATCCACCCATCCACTCATCTACTCATCTATTCATCCACTCATCCACCCATCCACCCATCCACCCATCCACTCATCCACCCATCTACTCATCCACTCATCCACCCAACCACTCATCCACCCATCCACTCATCCACCCATCTACTCATCCACCCATCCACTCATCCACCCATCCACCCATCCACCCATCCACTCATCCACCCATCTACTCATCCACTCATCCACCCATCCACTCATCCACTCATGGAAGAAATATTTCTGGTACTCTAAAAAGAGGGAGTAGCAGTTTAGTGGTGGGGTTGCTTTGTCACTGTTGCTGTTATTTGCACTGGTAGCCGCTAGCTGCCGACTCAGCCGTCTCCATGTTGAGAGCCTTTAAAACAACAGTTTCTGTGAACCACAGATTTGACATTCTGTCTCCGTTGCTCGTCTTCGTCCTCCATCCATCATCGCCGTGCCGACGGCCCGGTGTGTTTGCCCTCTGAGGACAGTGCAGGGGGATGGTGGTTTACCGGGTCCTGTTAGGTTTCCCTGTTTTGCCGGTCGAGGCTCAGTTACAGATCTTTTGCTGGAGTCACACCGAGACAAATGTCAGCGGGTTTATCATGTTTATTCCACATTATCGGAGAGCATGTTGGGACTTTTTGGTTTAAATGTGATGGCACAAAGTCCACAAAGTTATAAAACAGTGAGAGCCAAGTCAAGAGTTGAGACGAGTGCCCTTGACATTTAAGATCTCTCTTTCTTTTTTTTACTACTTATAGACAAAGATGAGTTCTTGAGTAATGGACTTATTATCCGCTTTTATCACCCAGAAATATCACCTTTACTCCAGACTATTATTACAGACCACTATTATATTTCAACACTTACTCGTGGGACGCCTATTCCTGCTCTGTTCCAACAGAGCAGATTATTTTAAAGAATTATGAAATATTTCTTCGTAGTTATGCAGACGAGGTGCCGACTTATGTAAAGATATCACCAGGTCACATAAAAGAATGAGCCACATGATCTCTTAGCACTTCCTGTTTGCAATGTACTGATGGATGTTCTCACGCTTTGACACCAAAGACAACTTGAAACGTGATGATTCTCAGATCAAGGCCTTTTTTTCGTGTTTTTTTTTTTGTAAGTGGATCTAAGGACGTTTCTTTTCGATGAACATCAGAGATCAGAGATAATGATATCCCAGGGAAGTTAAAGTCTCACTGAATTATATCAATATGTCTTTCATGTCTGTGTCCAGATGTGACTCAGACATGTCTCATGAAGGACTACACATTTTTGAAGTATTAACATCCATCCGAATGATAATGTTTCACATACTTGACCATATTTGCACTGTGGAGGAGTGACGGGGGGATCTGATTAACACAAAGTGGCAGAGCAGCAACCTTACTGAATCTGGATCCATGTGGATTCTGGTGTGAAGCTGCTAACATTAGCTTCATTATTGAAGGTCAACTTTACAGCTAAGTGTTAAAGTCATCTTAGTAGCTAACTAGCATTGGTAGCATGGTAGCAACCTGCCAATCAGCAGGTTAGCCCCGCCCCCTAAAGCATCCCCTGCTTCCTGGTCTGGTGGACTCTAAATGGACCATAATGTACTAAATGAACATCATGCTGGATTGAAGAAGACTTGAAACTAGAGATTGAGACCATAAACTCATGTTTACAATGTTTACTGTGATAATACATCAAGAGAGAAGTAGGACCATTTTCTCATAGACTTCTATACAACCAGAGAGGAGTCGCCCCCTGGTGGCCAGCAGAGAGAAGTAGGACCATTTTCTCATAGACTTCTATACAACCAGAGAGGAGTCGCCCCCTGGTGGCCAGCAGAGAGAAGTAGGACCATTTTCTCATAGACTTCTATACAACCAGAGAGGAGTCGCCCCCTGGTGGCCAGCAGAGAGAAGTAGGACCATTTTCTCATAGACTTCTATACAACCAGAGAGGAGTCGCCCCCTGGTGGCCAGCAGAGAGAAGTAGGACCATTTTCTCATAGACTTCTATACAACCAGAGAGGAGTCGCCCCCTGGTGGCCAGCAGAGAGAAGTAGGACCATTTTCTCATAGACTTCTATACAACCAGAGAGGAGTCACCCCCTGGTGGCCAGCAGAGAGAATGCAGGTTTAAGGCACTCTAGCTTTGGCTTCACTAGAACCAGAGTTTGCTGCCTGAGTCAAAGTCATCTTCACCTTCCTGAAACTCTGCTGTTCTTCCCTCTAGCTTTTATCTTCCTCCTTTGTCTTCGTCCTGCTGGATGTCCACATCTATCGCAGACCGCATCTTGTCCTTTCCTGGCGGTAAAGATGCCGTCCGGATCGATGAGTTAAATGACCCTCCTGTATTGTTACTTCCACCTGAATGGGGCATTCGAGGACCGTTTAAAAACAGAGAGAAAAGCCAACAGCTGGTGGTGAAGCTTCCAGATTTGCGTTCCCCTTCCCTCTTGTTTTCCTCGTGTATGGTCCTCTCCTCCGTCGATAGCTCCCACCTCTGTTTCTAAATTATCTGATGAATAATGTGCTGTGTAACTCTTTAGGTTGTCGATAAGTGTCTCGGCGTCGGTGCCACCAAGACGGATCCCTCCGCTTTTGTTCTGCTGCTGCCGAGCGATAAGCTTTCCATCATGTTTTAGTTTGTTTTTTTCTCACAGAAAATGGATAAATACCATCAGGAAAGTGTTCTTCTGTTTTGCTTTCAACATCCTGTTCATTTGATTTGCATACGACCTCCAGTCGGTTCCGTTTTATTCACGAGCCATCAACATATGGAGGCACGTTGAGGTCGTTTGACGCAAATGTGAGCGTAATTGACTTAATTGCTCACGTTCATCGCAGTCTGGCTTCCAGTTCGGCAGCGTTCACACACATGATTTAGTTACTCCAAAAGGGTTGGATGAATGTGCTGCTTCTGGTGATGCTGATGTGGAAATATTAAGACAAGTCTTGTAGATAATTAGACACCCAGTACAACAGGTAGAGGCTGTGTAGATACAAATTTACTAATGTCAATATTTCGTGGTGTTCCAAAGCATGCTGGTAAATCCCAGAATTCTTGAATGGAGCATTTTAGACGAAGAAAGGTTCTAGAAAATGTGAAATTAACCCAAAAAATGGTCTAGATATGGCTTTCCGTCCAAAGAAAAATACTTTTTGTGTCAGTGGCATCTTGGCAGAAAGGTGCTGTCGCTCGTTTACTCGGGCGGGTGAGACGTGTGATTCCTTTTTTTCATCGTAGTTCAGCGGCTACCGCGGTGAAAATGTCCGAGCAGAAACGGCTACAGTTGCCATCACACAAGATAATGACGGGCACGTTGGATATGCTGGCTCGTTACCTTGAGCAGCAAGCTGCCATAGCAGCATCACCAGCCCAGAGATGAGACAAAACTCCCGAAGCATTGATACAGCTGCGATGTCAGAGATGCTGAAGATGCTGTAGTTGCAGCATGTTGTTCATGACATACTTGGTCAGGCTCCGTTTGCACTATTTGAACTCTGTATTGACAAAGTAGAACTTTGATTTGGTTTTGCACATATTTACACTTGGAAAAAAGAAAATATTTTATTTTATTTATTTTATTTTAACTTTTATAAATTTTAGTTTTAGTTTAAATTTGTGAAAGAAGAAGTTTATTAAAAGATCATGCTTACATGATGCGTGTAAAAAGTTATAATAAAATATTCAAAAATGCATGTGCAACTCTGTTAAATTAAAGTCTGTTGGTCCAGTCATATATTTTGTCATTGTAGTTTTCTTAAAATCTCGTCTCGTCTCATCTCGTGAACCCAATATCGTGTCTCGTCTCATCTCGTGAACCCAATATCGTGTCTCGTCTCATCTCGTGAACCCAATATCGTGTCTCGTCTCGTCTCGTGTATCGTGTATCGTCACACCCCTAGCTCTATCCGTTTGACCTTCTTTTACAGGTCTAACAGGAGGATTTGTTTGGACGAGCTTATCGCCGCTCAATCTGACAGCCGCAACGTTAGAGTGCCGAGGACGATCCCTCATACGGCAACATATGGTGATAAAAGCACAAAACTCTGCAGCAAAGCTTCATTTTTTCACCGCCGCTTTTCTGAAAGATGATGGATTTTTGTATCTCCAGCAATACCAGCGTTGACAGCCGGGCAGCAGGTGTTCTGCAGACAGTGTTAACCTCGTACAGGCCGACAGGTGTTTCTCCACAAGTCTAGGAGCCTTCTTGAAGTAAAAGTGCCCCTGAATACTTTCATACTTCCACGTCTTGTAGTGCAGGAAGGTTCCTCACAGAGTGAACCGACGTGGAAACAGTTAAATGGTGGTAATGATCTTCCTGTCTCATCCCCTCATTAACATCCCAGTCTCCGGAAAAATAATGTATCACGTTTGGTTTTTCATGTTTGAGAAATGAGTTGTCAAGGACTTGTAGAGGTCCACGTAGGGAGGAGGTCTGTGTGGTGGATGGGTAAAATAACACAGGACTTTCATCCAGGAGACCAATGTTAGTGTCCCGTTAGAACCAAGTCCAAGCCAAGAATCCAGAATTATTTATATATATTTCTTAACCATTAACTCCGAAGTTCTGAGTTGATGAAATCGTGCTGTTTCCCGCCGCTGCAGGGCTGCAACACGCTTTTTATTTAATTTCAATTTCTTGGAAGTCGGAGCGGCGTTTGGAGCTGGCGTGGAACCTCCTCGTTCTCGCCTCCTGCTGCTTTCCGAGGCAGATATGTGTCGCGTGGCGTCGGCTAAACGAGGGGATTACCATGTCATTACGGCGGCTTGAGTCAGCAACACTCTGCGCTTCACGATGCCGCCGCTGCAAAACAAAATCTCCTTATCCCCGGAGGGGAGAACGCTAATATCCTATATTTAGGTGGGCATTAAGGGCCATTACCGACAGACAAACGGCTTCATCCTCTTTTGTTGAGTTGCAGCCTTTTTTTCTCCTTTTATTGCGTGAGACGCTGTGGAGGAGACGTCAGACAGCTGTTGATGAGCCGGCGGCAGGTCGGCATGCGGCAGGAAAGTCAAATTTACGATGTAACCTTTAAGGCGGCGCTGTGACGATGCGGCTGCAGACGGACGGGGAGGGAGAGTTCGGCTTTTCTTGGAGATTAAAAAGGCGTGTTTTCTAACCTTTTGTGTTGGTGAGACCTAATTTGTGTTGAAATGCTGGAGATGTTTTGTGATGTTTTGATAAATTTGTAAAGCTGCATTATTTAACCGTTTCATGTTTTCCTCTAAACTATTTAATAAAGCATCAGTGTCTTCACGCAGTAAAACAGCAGGAGTACGACAGATTTCATTCACTTTGGAAGCCGCTGATTTCAGAAAGAGTGAGTGAAAAAGCAGCTTCTCATTTTTAGCTGCCAGCTGAAATGACATTATTACATTTTATTAGCTCAAAATGGTCTCCATTAATAAACTTATACATTTCCCTGGATTCAGTTTTTCCAGTCCGTTTGGAGCTCATTTGTGACAAAATCCCAGAACAGTGCTGTTCTGTTGTATGGGAATGTAATTATTATCTTTTTACTTTTTATTCAGTTTAATTTATTAAATTCAACAGAACATTCCCTGACACAAAACCCAAGAGAAAACAAAACATATACAAGTAAAAATAAAATCAATAAATAACAATAAAGTAATGATAATAATAATAAAAGAATGATATGAGATAAGATATGCAAACATATACCAAACATCCATACACATGAACACCTCCGACGTCTATGGCGAGCTGATTGAAGGCGGTTAATAAGAGTCGAGGCCGTGATTAGCCTCGGGGCCTCGGCGGTGAACCGCGGCGGCGTATCAGCGGCACTCTGCAAGCTGCACGACATGATCACACTTCCTGCAAGGAAAGACTCTCATTAATTGTTATCATCATTCTGTTTATTTCTGCCCACGGCCGTTTCTCTCATTTCCTGTCTGAGTTCAACATCACGTCTCTCTGTGACGCTCAGATCATCACCCTTGTGTTCTTTTTTATTAATGTGACACTTGATGCTTCTTTTTCCATCTGAGGGTCTTTATCTCTTTTCTTTCTCTTTCTTCTCAGTTTAATGTTGGCAGGTTGTTGGTGGTTGTTGGCAGGTTGTTTGGTGGTTGTTGGCAGGTTGTTTGGTGGTTGTTGGTGGTTGTTGGCAGGTTGTTTGGTGGTTGTTGGCAGGTTGTTTGGTGGTTGTTGGCAGGTTGTTTGGTGGTTGTTGGTGGTTGTTGGCAGGTTGTTTGGTGGTTGTTGGTGGTTGTTGGCAGGTTGTTTGGTGGTTGTTGGCAGGTTGTTTAGAGGCTGTTGGCAGGTTGTTTGGTGGTTGTTGGCAGGTTGTTTGGTGGTTGTTGGCAGGTTGTTTGGTGATTGTTGGTGGTTGTTGGCAGGTTGTTTGGAGGTTGTTGGCAGGTTGTTTGGTGGTTGTTGGTGGTTGTTGGCAGGTTGTTTGGTGATTGTTGGTGGTTGTTGGCAGGTTGTTTGGAGGTTGTTGGCAGGTTGTTTGGTGGTTGTTGGTGGTTGTTGGCAGGTTGTTTGGTGTTGGTGGTTGTTGGCAGGTTGTTTGTGTTGTTGGTTGTTGGCAGGTTGTTGGCAGGTTGTTTGGTGGTTGTTGGTGGTTGTTTGGTGGTTGTTGGCAGGTTGTTTGGTGGTTGTTGGCAGGTTGTTTGGAGGTTGTTGGCAGGTTGTTTGGTGGTTGTTGGCAGGTTGTTGGCAGGTTGTTTGGTGGTTGTTGGCAGGTTGTTGGCAGGTTTGGAGGTTGTTGGCAGGTTGTTTGGTGGTTGTTGGCAGGTTGTTGGCAGGTTGTTTGGAGGTTGTTGGCAGGTTGTTTGGTGGTTGTTGGCAGGTTGTTTGGAGGTTGTTGGCAGGTTGTTTGGTGGTTGTTGGCAGGTTGTTTGGAGGTTGTTGGCAGGTTGTTTGGTGGTTGTTGGCAGGTTGTTGGCAGGTTGTTTGGAGGTTGTTGGCAGGTTGTTTGGTGGTTGTTGGCAGGTTGTTTGGCAGGTTGTTGGCAGGTTGTTTGGTGGTTGTTGGCAGGTTGTTGGCAGGTTGTTTAGAGGTTGTTGGCAGGTTGTTTGGTGGTTGTTGGCAGGTTGTTTAGAGGTTGTTGGCAGGTTGTTTGGTGGTTGTTGGCAGGTTGTTTGGTGGTTGTTGGTGGTTGTTGGCAGGTTGTTTGGTGGTTGTTGGTGGTTGTTGGCAGGTTGTTTGGTGGTTGTTGGCAGGTTGTTGGTGGTTGTTGGCAGGTTGTTTGGTGGTTGTTGGCAGGTTGTTTGGTGGTTGTTGGTGGTTGTTGGCAGGTTGTTTGGAGGTTGTTGGCAGGTTGTTTGGAGGTTGTTGGCAGGTTGTTTAGAGGTTGTTTGGAGGTTGTTTGGAGGTTGTTGGTGGTTGTTGGCAGGTTGTTTAGAGGTTGTTGGCAGGTTGTTGGAGGTTGTTTGGAGGTTGTTGGCAGGTTGTTTGGTGGTTGTTGGAGGTTGTTTAGAGGTTGTTGGCAGGTTGTTTGGAGGTTATTGGAGGTTGTTGGCAGGTTGTTTGGTGGTTGTTTAGAGGTTGTTGGCAGGTTGTTTGGAGGTTGTCTAGAGGTTGTTGGCAGGTTGTTTGGTGGTTGTTGGCAGGTTGTTGGCAGGTTGTTTAGAGGTTGTTGGAGGTTGTTTGGAGGTTGTTGGAGGTTGTTTGGTGGTTGTTTGGAGGTTGTTGGCAGGTTGTTTGGAGGTTGTTGGAGGTTGTTTGGAGGTTGTTTGGAGGTTGTTGGCAGGTTGTTTGGAGGTTGTTGGAGGTTGTTTGGAGGTTGTTTGGAGGTTGTTGGCAGGTTGTTGGTGGTTGTTGGCAGGTTGTTGGTGGTTGTTTGGAGGTTGTTTGGAGGTTGTTGGAGGTTGTTTAGAGGTTGTTGGCAGGTTGTTGGCAGGTTGTTTGGAGGTTGTCTAGAGGTTGTTGGCAGGTTGTTTGGTGGTTGTTGGCAGGTTGTTGGCAGGTTGTCTAGAGGTTGTTGGAGGTTGTTTGGAGGTTGTTGGAGGTTGTTTGGAGGTTGTTGGCAGGTTGTTGGTGGTTGTTGGCAGGTTGTTGGTGGTTGTTTGGAGGTTGTTGGCAGGTTGTTGGTGGTTGTTGGCAGGTTGTTGGTGGTTGTTGGCAGGTTGTTGGTGGTTGTTTGGAGGTTGTTGGCAGGTTGTTGGTGGTTGTTGGCAGGTTGTTGGTGGTTGTTTGGAGGTTGTTGGCAGGTTGTTTGGAGGTTGTTGGAGGTTGTTTGGAGGTTGTTGGCAGGTTGTTTGGTGGTTGTTTGGAGGTTGTTGGCAGGTTGTTTGGAGGTTGTTGGAGGTTGTTTGGAGGTTGTTTGGAGGTTGTTGGCAGGTTATTGGTGGTTGTTGGCAGGTTGTTGGTGGTTGTTGGCAGGTTGTTGGTGGTTGTTTGGAGGTTGTTGGCAGGTTGTTTGGAGGTTGTTGGAGGTTGTTTGGAGGTTGTTGGCAGGTTGTTTGGTGGTTGTTTGGAGGTTGTTGGCAGGTTGTTTGGAGGTTGTTGGAGGTTGTTTGGAGGTTGTTTGGAGGTTGTTGGCAGGTTATTGGTGGTTGTTGGCAGGTTGTTGGTGGTTGTTGGCAGGTTGTTGGTGGTTGTTTGGAGGTTGTTGGCAGGTTATTGGTGGTTGTTGGCAGGTTGTTGGTGGTTGTTGGCAGGTTGTTGGCAGGTTGTTTGGAGGTTGTTGGAGGTTGTTTAAAGGTTGTTGGAGGTTGTTTAGAGGTTGTTGGCAGGTTGTTTGGTGGTTGTTGGAGGTTGTTTAGAGGTTGTTGGCAGGTTGTTTGGTGGTTGTTGGAGGTTGTTTAGAGGTTGTTGGAGGTTGTTTGGAGGTTGATCGGAGGTTCATTATGGAGGTACAGCTGAGAGAACAGTCTCTTTATCAGATAAGCATTTCAGACGTTCTGACGGGGACACTTGAAGGGGGAGGGGCTTAGCATCTCTATTTCTATGGTGTCCACGTCCACCTCCTGGTCTGAAAACATAGAGCCCTTAAATTGGTTAAAACTGTGACTCTTTATCGTCTAATGAAATTATTCTTTCCTCTCTTACACAGTTAGGATTAGGAGGGTCTGTTTATTTTTTTCCACCAACAATCGGTTTGCACATTTGTTCTTCACCTTGGAGAAAACTGTTACATCATCATTATCATCATCATCATCATCTGTATCCCCCCATCCTCCTCCTCTTTCATTGGAGGCTTTTATCTCTCGCTCTCCGCCGTCCGGCTCGCCCCGATCGACTCCAGCCAATTTAAATTCCATTTGGGGAAATCTCATTTAAATTCCTGCGGGATGCTTCATTGGCAGGGCAGTGATAAATACGGAGGGAGGGTTGGGTTAAACAAATCAACAGGGGGGGGGGGGGGGGTGCATGATGGGATCGAAGAGAAAACATGCAAAACACACAATGTGCTAATGGAAAAAAACATCTGGATTCAGTCTCAATCTACTTTGAAGATTCGGCCCACACTCACTCTCTCTCTCTCTCTCTCTCTGTCTCTCTCTCTGTCTCTCTGGTCTCTGATGTTATATGTTATTGATATAACAGTAATGACTCCTCCCTCCCTGCAGGTGGCGGTACAGGCAGCCAGCAGACCATTCTCCATGAGGAGCAGTGGAAGATGCCGGCTCTGCCAGCACTGTTGCTGTCGATTTGCGTCGCCGCCCTGCTGCTGACCATGGCACCGCTCTCCTTCAGCCAGGCCAACACCCTCTCTGCCGTCCGGATGGGTGAGTCCCCCCCGGTGGTTTGAATCCCACAATGTCTGTCCGGCTGTCTGCAGCAAAAAGCTAGCGCTGCTAACCTTTAACCTTTCTTAGCACACACGTGTTCTCCTTGACTTAGAAATCCAGTAGAACTTATCGGTCTGGACCTCCATGGGATTTGTTGGTCTGGACTTGGAGCATGTTGGTCTGGACCTGGGACTCCATTTTGGACTTGTTGGTATGGACGGAGAACTTGATTGCATCCTCTTGGCCTGGATTTAGACTTGGGACATGATTGGGACTTTCTTTAGGCCTTTGGCATCGACTTGCAAATTGCGTGGAACTCATTGGTCTTGACCTAGAATTTGATTGGGGCTTACAGGTCTTGACTTGGTACCTTGGTTGGGACTTATTTTCTGGACTCAGAACTTCATTCTAATGCTTTGGTTCAAGACCAATGGTACTTCATTGGGAGTTGTTAGTTTCTGACTCTTTTTTTGACGGAGAACTTGGTTGGAACTCATTGGTCCTGCCCTGGGACTTGATTTGAACTTGTTGGTCTTGACCTTGAGGCTTCATAGCCATAAATGGTGAAAAACATTCATAGTGTTGGTAAATCCCTGAAACGACCACGGTGGGGGTGAAAACCTTATGACGCTTGTTGGAGCAGCAGTTGCAGTCGTGTTTAAGACGCTTCCCTCTCGTGTTTCCTTGTCTTTTTCTTTCTCCTCTCTCTCTCTCTCTCTCTCTCTCTCTCTCTCTGCCATCTTGATTCCTCTCATGCGATCTCTTTGCTTTGTTTGTCTTTTCTTTCCCCTCGAGGCTTCCCTCTCTTACTCCTCGCCTCCATTCCTTCTTATTCCCCTCCTCCTCTTTCTTTCCATCCCTTGTTGGATCATTTGCAAATAAACTCAGCAGAAACTGGATCCCGGGGAGCGTCTCCGTGACTTCCCTCTGTGATTAATGGCCAGGCCCGAGTGCCGCTCCGCTATCAGCACCTCTTCGTTACGTCGGCGCCGTCGTGCCCCGCGGAGGAAGATTAACTCCAATAAAAGCAAAGACTTAAGGTTGAAAGTAAAAGTTCAGCTCTTTCTCGCAGCAGATAAGCTTTTTTTTCTCTCTCTTCCTTCATCTCTCAGCCACGACGGTTCAGATCCCTGTTGCTTTCATCACTCTGGGCTTCACTAGAACTGGCGGGCACTTACATGCAAGCTGCCATGGCAACCGGGTCGCCTGGCGATGTGTAATGGCTCACCTTTCCCTCTTCCATTGACTTACACTGACTGCTACACTTCCAAGACACACACACACACACACGCACACACACACACACACACACACACACACACCACACACACGCACACACACACACACACACACACACCACACGCACACACACACACACACGCACACACACACACACACACACACACACACACACACACACACACACACACACACACACACACACACACCACACACACACACACACACACACACACACGCACACACACACACACACACACACACACACGCACACACACACACACACACACACCACACACACACACACACACACACAACACGCACACACACACACACACACACACACACACGCACACACACACACACACACACACACACACACGCACACACACACACACACACACACACGCACACACACACACACACACACACACACACGCACACACACACACGCGCACACATTCGTTTCTTTCCTTTCTGAAGGAAAATAACCAAATTCACACAAGAACAGACTGAATGGAGCTGCGAGCAGGAAAACGGGTTCAAACGGCGAGGTCTTCTGTTTTATTGCATTTTTTTGCTGGTTTTCATGTGTTTTGGCGTTGCAACCACATAAGTGACAATAATAACGAGATTGAATGGATGTTTTTTAGAGCCACGCCACCACAGTGGTCCTCCAGCCAGCTCCAAGACCCCAGAGCATGATGGGAAACACCTGGCCGAACCCCTGATCAAACAGCTGATAGGCTCTTAGTTTTAAAGACAAACGTTCTGTGTTATTGATATCAAACACTGGATTGTAGGCTGCTAGGCAACAAAGGGTTAATCTGTCAGCGATGAAGAATACAAAGTGATTTATATATATATATATATATATATATATAAATATATATATAAGGTTCTAAGTATAAGCCTTTATTCTTGGCAGAACCCTCTCCCCCACAGGTTCTCCTACGAGGACCATAAGAACCCTTCATGGTTCTAATCAGCATTCTGAGAGCGCGTCGGTGACGTTGCACTGCCACCGTTCACATTATTGTGTCCACCCCTCGACGCAACCCGGTGACTCTCTGCGTCGAGAATCAGAAGGACATGAAATACATCTCCGAGTGACATCGGCATGCGGAGGCTTTCCGACGAGGATTCAGGATCAGATCCATAAATATTGCAGCGAAGGAGTTTAACTATTCAGCAGCATCAGTGTCCTTCAGCTGAAAACCTCCGTGAACGTGTCCAACCGGCTCTCAGTCACCCTGAAGGCGTCGTTAGCTCCCGATCGTCAGTAAATATCACCTCTGGAACGTCACTGTGAGAGACGTCACATACGTGTTTTAACATTCTGGGCATTCTGGAAGTGAAGATGGTTTTTAAAAAGGTAAATGTGTCATTTTTGGAGAGAAAAATATGAATTCCATGTACTCATTCCCCTCGTCTGTCTGAGCCTGTTAAAGCCACCAGCTCAATTTATTTTTTACGAATAAATGTATTAAAATTAAAAAGGTGAAAATAATTATGTGCGGAGAAGAAAGCAGAATGGAAGCGGCGAGAAGCCGCCAGAGAAATGAGAAGTAAACAAATCCCGCAGCTTTAATCTGAAGGATTCTGCCGTTTGAGAAAAAGCACCAACTTTTTAAACAAACACGCCTCGCGGCTCGACTTTATTATCTCCGCTAAATGACTCTCAAACTACAACTGCAGGCTTTTGTCTCTGATATGAATGTTTTAATGTCTGGGAATATTTCGCCATCTGTGTGCGGGTGAACCAACCAATCAGAAGCTGGGACGTCGTGGTGAAGTGTGAAGAGGTAGATTAATGATCATCATTTTCCTTCTAAACGTGTAGAAATAGAAACAAATAAAGGAAAGACAACAAAACAGTTGAGTGAATGTTGGCTAAGCCCCGCCCCCGCCACTGTCACTAACCAGGATGTAAGTGATTCAGTAAGGTGAAGATGGAAGCTAACGTGTAGAAGTGAGACATTCATGAAACCTTCGGTAGCTAGCGTAGCATCGAAGCTGACCATTGTTCTCATTGGCGATTGATCACTCGATCATTTTCTGGATTAATCAATGAGTTGTTTGGTCTTCAGATGTCTTGACGAAGGCGTTTCTCTGGCTCCGGAGTACCGGCCTCCAGAGGATTGAAGCGTTGCTTCTAGTCTCCGTTCGGTCTTGTCTCATTGAATCTGCCGACCCCCAGAGTCCCGCCTTCCACACTCCTGTCAAAAGAAAGGTGGGAAAGCTCGGAGGTGGGAAGTGACAAGAAAAACCTTGTTAGTCTATTTTGTTTTGCTGCTGCTACACGCCGCCTCCAGGGGTCTGCCGAGCTCCTCCCGCCTCGATGAAAGGAGCTCTAACCGCCGCGTTGGCGCCGGCTCCGCTCGCTCTACAACCTCTTTACATCAATACAAGACGACGTTTCTTCACCGGCAGCGAGGAAGACGGGAGCGAAGGCGTCTCACCGCCGCTGTGAGAAAGTGAAGTTCAAACAGCATAATTTGATATTAGATTTGAGTGGAGCTTATTTCACGACTCCCAGCCTGTAAACAGGTTCTGTCACCAGGTGATTCACAGGAAACACAAACACCTCTCTTCACCTTCTGGTGGACTGACATGGTCTCTTATCCGGCCTGAACCCCGTCAGGACCAGTCAGCCCCTCCCACTACGACGCCCCTGAATTAAATGCAAATCTCTTCCTTTATTAGGAAAACTGTTCAGAATCAATCTCACTGTTATGATGCTTTAATATTTACAGCCAGCGTGTAAAATTACATTTAACAGATCTGTTCCTCAGAAAGAAATAACGTGTCAGTAAATGAAGATGCAACACAAGAAAGTAGGAGATACATGTTGAAGTCCCAGATCCACCAGGACATCATCCAGAGGTGCTCGGTGGATTTCACCAAGCTGGACTCACTGGATCCAGCAAGACCCACGTGGGCTGGAGGAACCAGAATCAAGTATTGATCAGTAATTTAATATCAATAACCAGATGAAAAGGATGCTGATATAACTCCATCATGATGGTGATCAGTAAAAAGTGCTGAGTCATGCTTTGTTAGGTCTGTCTGCAAGACCACAAGATAACTGCTGTTAAAACGCTGGTTTTCTGAATGGAGTCTGGTTGATGGTGCTAGGCTACGCTAACATTGTAGCTGCTCCATCAACACTCCATATAAGGTCATCTAGACATAAATACAGCAGAGACCTTGTTGTTTGGACCACAGACAGTCTCTGGTTCCTCCACATGGTCTGGTCTGGTCTCTGGACTCATGTGAGCTACGATCTAGACCTCTGGGGGACCACAGACAGTCTCTGGTTCCTCCACATAGTCTGGTCTCTGGACTCATGTGAGCTACTATCTAGACCTCTGGGGGACCACAGACAGTCTCTGGTTCCTCCACATAGTCTGGTCTGGTCTCTGGACTAATGTGGGCTACTATCTAGACCTCTGGGGGACCACAGACAGTCTCTGGTTCTACACATAGTCTGGTGTGGTCTCTGGACTAATGTGAGCTACTAAATACATTGCTGCCTGTTTTTTCCTCTTCTCTCTCTCTCTGCAGCTTTGTTAAACAGCCTGTGTGTGTGTGTGTGTGTGTGTGTGTGTGTGTGTGTGTGTGTGTGTGTGTGTGTGTGTGTGTGTGAGTGTGTGTGTGTGTGTGTGTGTGTGTGTGTGTGTGTGTGTGTGAGTGTGTGTGTGTGTGTGTGTGTGTGAGTGTGTGTGTGTGTGTGTGTGTGTGTGTGTGTGTGTGAGTGTGTGTGTGTGTGTGTGTGTGTGTGAGTGTGTGTGTGTGTGTGTGTGTGTGTGTGAGTGTGTGTGTGTGTGTGTGTGTGTGTGTGTGTGTGTGTGTGTGTGTGAGTGTGTGTGTGTGTGTGAGTGTGAGTGTGTGTGTGTGTGTGTGTGTGTGTGTGTGAGTGTGAGTGTGTGTGTGAGTGTGTGTGTGTGTGTGTGTGAGTGTGAGTGTGTGTGAGTGTGTGTGTGTGTGTGTGTGTGTGTGTGTGTGTGTGTGGTAGCAGTGACCCACAGAACCAGATACAGTGTAAACAGACACGGTGTCTGAACACGGCTAAACCTCCTGAAGAAGACTCTTTATCTTTATCTCCTCTCTCATCTTTATCCCCCCCCCCCCCCCCCCCCCCCCCCCGACGCTAGGCATTCTGGGAGGACACTGAGCTGTTCCTCTCCGTCCGTCTGGGATCCTGTTATTTGTCAGACAGAGAGCCGGTTGCAGTACAAAGAAGCAGCAACCTATTAGATGTAATAAATAATGGGTTTTATTGATCTGACAGCTGAGGTTATCGTCTGCTCTGATACGGTGATGAGATACCAGGATGTGGTTGTCAGGGAGAAATGTTATACCTTTAAAATGTCACTTTCTTATCTGTGATGCAATAAAAACATCTGTTTCTTGTTTAAATGTGATTCCAGGATGTTTTTAGGGCCATTTTATGAGTTTTAAGCACATTTAGATGATTATCAGGATTTTTGGCAGGATCATCGTGATGTGAAATTTTCATATCGTTCCCACTGCGAGTAGAGAATTCACTCTTTTGCTAAAGCCCCTCCCCCCAAACGCAAACTGGCCAATCGTATTGCTTAGATAAGTGCTGTTAAGGTCACTGTTAAACCCTTATAAACGTGTATAATTGGAGTTTACGTGTGAGGCTGGGATTTGCTTATGCTAGTGATGTATGTTAGCAATTAGCATTTTACAGGCTAATTTTTAAAGTTGGTGACAAAAGCTCCAATAACTTAAATTACAATAGCCGGGTTTCAACCAGTAGAGGGCAGTCACTATGTATATTTATAACATGATAATATGTAGATTTCAAATATTTGAATCTCTCAACAACACTATTAAATCCCCAGATACGTTAGCTCTTCTATGCTACGCTAGCAGCTGAAGGTACCCTGAATGTCTTTTTAATGATTTCAACAGTGATTGAAGAGGAACTTCACCACTCAGAGAGCAACTGGAAACCATCTGCTCCTCGTTGTGTTTTTCCTAAACGGCAGAAACGCACAGCCGTCCCTTTGAGGAAGGACACCATAAATTGCCTCTTGGTTTCGCCCCCGAGAGGCGTTAATTATTTAAGACGCACAGATCAAAATCCGGGAGAAAAACGCCGGCAAAGCAGGTTGTTAGCGAGTCACAGCGGAACACGTCCGCTTAGATTTCCAGTCTTGTCGCGTCCTTAACAGCTTAGCGTCCGCCGCAAACGAGAGGAAACGAGGAAGGATGAATGAAAAAACAATCCATCCTCAGGCTGGTAATGGAGTCACAAGCCTGAAAGACTTCTTCTTGTGTTTAAACGCGAGGAAATCTGATGACATCATCCGGCCCTCGCTGTTAGACGGCGCTCTTCCTCCAGATACACTTCCCACAGAATCCTCCTTAGCATTCAGCCCCACGCTGCCATCGCACAGGTGCATTACCCAGCATGCTTCATGTGCAGAAGCAGGCAGAAATAAACATGGCAGGTGTTACTGGACGTTTTTTTAACTCGCAGCAGCTGCTGCTGACGCTCCACTTCCTGTTTAAATCCAAGGACGAGTGTCGGGTTTATTTCTGGTATGTCCTCGTACTGCTGGTCGTCACGGTTACGCTTGAGTTCAGGTATCCGGATATATCGGCCCCTCATCTTCTAAAAATCACATTCCCGAACAGCACATCTTCATTGTGAGTTACGCTTCGAGGTATTCAAGTACCTGCCGTAACCATGGTAACCATAACCATATGTTTTGTTTCATGTTCCTCATGATTTTAAGTCAGACCCTAACTAAACTAAATCTAACAAAGTAGTTTTGTTGCATATTTTGCTTCGTTTCATCGAAGAGAAGAAAAGTGTGAAAACCACATACGACGTAATGATGAAAAGATCCTGATAATCAGAAACCATGAGATATTTAAGATGATCAGGAGTTTGAGTCACTTTAAACACATGAAAGTAAATATTGGTAAACGTTCACATCATCTGCATAAAGAAAACTATCTCACCCTTTTCCTTCTGTCTCTCTCTCTCCATCCATCCAGCGGCCATCTTGGATGACCAGTCGGCGTGTGGTCGCGGCGAGCGTCTGGCGCTGGCTCTGGCGAGGGAGAACATCAACAGTCTGATGGAGGGCTCGTCCCGGGCGAGGGTGGAGGTGGACGTCTACGAGCTGCAGAAGGACTCCCAGTACGACACCACCGACACCAGTGAGTCCTTCGTCTTCTCCTCTTCGTCGTCTTAGTGGGCAGTTAGAACGACGTGGGTCAGACAAAGACTGGAGGCCCGTGTTGGTGTGAAACCAAAGTAGACGGTGACATTGTCCGTGAGTCGGTCGTGTCGTGAAGCGCGAGGCGGTCTCGTCCACGTCACTCTTTGTCACCCTCTCATCTTAAACTGATGAAGAACCATTGCAACCCTGAATTGGTTTTCCCCAATATTTATTTATTTTAGTATTTTATTTATTATTTAATTTTGTTCATATATAAATGATATATTATATTGATATATTGATTTGCGTTGTGGTTCACTTGTTTCTGTAGTATTTCCATGTTTCCTTCCAGATCAGTCAGTTTATTCAGGATCAGGTTGTCTGTTTGTTGAAGAGTTTGATTCAATCAATCAATCAATGATTTAACTGTATTTGTGGAGCAACCAGGTCGTGCTGCTGAGCCTAAATCAATTCAGTAGTCTAGTTCATATTGATGCTTGCAAAACATACAATGTACTGAAAATACAATTAAAACCTATATTAACAACAATAATAGTAAAACAGCCTGAATTAAAAAAAACAATGGAAACAAAACAAGTTCAAATAAGTCAATGAAATAACGTAAATGAACTCTTTGGAGGCTTTTAACGTCCGACGCGGTCTCGGTTCACCCTGTTGACTTCCTGCTGGAACACGATGGATGCATCATGGCGGTGTTTTACACCCTGGGAGCGTGTAGCGTCGGCGGGGAGCGAGGTCGCGGCGACCGGAGAGCTCGCGGCGTTCCGCACCGGCAGCTGCTGAGGATGTTTATCGATTACGCAACACCAGCGGTGGGATAAAAAAGAGGCTTCCCGACGGAGAGGCACTTAATGCTTCCTGTCAGAGCGGAGCAACACACACACACACACACACACACACACACACACACTGCTGGCACTAACTGTACAAACAATGCATTATGAACATGGACCATAATGAAAACATCCATATTGATCCGTTGGTACAGAAACAATCTCATTAATGAGCGTTTTCTTCTTTATCGGCCTTAAAATCCCTAAAACTGATGACAAAAATCTTGTTTTTCTATTTTTCTTCCTGTTATTTCTGTTTTATCGTCCTGCAGCAGCTCAAAAGACCCGGAAGCCTCTTTTTCTCTCCTACCTGCTGAGTATCTTTGGCTTCAGAAATACGGTGGAAAGCAGATAATTGTGTGGTCCTCACTGAAAACGGCAGCTTTAATCGGCCGTTCAAAGCTGCCGAACCCAGATGAGAGAAGAGGAGAGAGTTTTGAATCCTTCCTTATCTAAACGTGTGGTTTTATTCTATCAGTCTGTTTGACAGCGACAGAACTCAGCAATCAACAGTACAAAGAAACCGTTCATGAGTGTTGATGAGCATTTTAATTGGAGGATCTAATACATGCATAAACAATCAAATGAAACAGTTTGTGACATAAATAATAAACGCTGTCACAGAGAATCACATGGTTGAGTCTGTTCGTGTCCGTGAGCCCGACAGGCCGAGCACAAACGATGAAATCTCTTTTGTACGAAGCCCGGAACGATAGCGTGAGAAATTCACTGTTAATAAGCAAACATGTCATACTGACGATTTGAAAGTATATTCCGTATACTGTGTATTTCGTCCTGGATTACGTTTGCGTTTAACGTATGATGGATTCTCTGTTTTGACTAAATCTAACCGAGTGGTTTTAACCGTTGAAAACATGAATCCATGGAAACGTTATGGAGAATGTAGTTTAGTTGAATGAGAAGGGGATTTTGTAGGCGAAAGGGTGTTTCAGGGTAGAGATGAACCTCCAAAGAATGAATCCTTTAGATAGTGTCAGCTTGTTTATACGTCCCGCCCAAAACTCTATTGTTTTGGTTGACTCTCAAGGCTCTCATAGGGTCTTCTCAGCTGTATAAACTACCTACTCAGCATTAAACAGCAAACAGACTTGGTCAGAGACTATCTGGAGAACATAGTGGATTATTTAGCAGCTAACGTCTCAGATATTTCCATCTGGTGTTGGTGGAGACCAAAAAGGAGCTAACAGAGAAAATATGGACTCCTAATGACTCATTCGGACTAATGACTGTTATTTTGTAACTGTTGGGTGGAAATAAACAACTGTTGTTGTACTGTTCAGGTCCTTTAACTAACACGAACCTGAACCTGTTTTCTCTCTCAGTGTGTCAGATCCTGCCGAAGGGCGTGGTCTCTGTGATTGGCCCCGCCTCCAGCCCGGCCTCAGGGTCCACCATCAGTCACATCTGTGGGGAGAAAGAGGTGAGTCACACATGCCTGCAAAACACGCATTAAGTATGAATCATCAGGAGTCTCCGTTGAACCGCCAACATCCCCCCCTCCGCCTGAAAGGTCCCCCATTATTGGATTCTGGGATTTAAAGTAAGCTCTGCGTATCGAGTGAAGCCCAGCCGAGCTAATTACAGTTTAAACGTTTAAACCTCACGTTGACTCATCAAATTGAAACAGAGCGTTATTACTCTCGTTAATGGGAGAAGCTCTCAGACTCTTATGTAACGTACAAAATGGTTGTCATTGTCGGCGATCCAGTCTGTACTGGTCCACAGGTCCCGGTTTATCAAAGGTACGATCATCGGGTTGGGAACCAGACTTCAGACCTGAACAGCCAGCCTGGATTTTATGTGTTCTTGATGAATTTCACATCCATTTCTAATCAAGTCCACGTAGGACTGATGTGGATGGTTGGGTCGACACAGGACTTTCACCCAGGTCAGAGGAGCTCATGGAACCAAGGACTTAAAACACTATAACAAGAAATATTTATATGAAACGTTGAGGTGAGAAATGTCGAGGTTCAACGTATGTGGGGTTTTCAGACACTCGCCGGATTCCAGCCAACAGGTTTCTGTTCAGATCTGAAGGATACCGAACCCTAAGTCCACCGGAGACCTGTAGAGACCAGGGACCACTGATTGGTTGAGGACTGGATGTAGAACCGGGGATGGACTTCTATGTGGATGCTAACCTTTGTGCTTTATTGATGCTGTATGTGTATAAATAATTACAATAAGTCAATTTGCCAATAAAAAGCACAAATACCAGACATAAAAACAACATTCCTGTTCCCCTGAGGATGAACCCCTTTTTGTCTTTTTGCCCTGAAATCACCAGGTTATCTTCTGTTCTTGTCTCTCTTCGTCTCTCCACAAAGATCCTTTGATACGAGCGTTTCATGTGAGCGGAGGTGAACACAAACTAATATCACTGATGATCTGGGCTTCGCTGCCTTCACATATTCTTTTTGAAAGCGAACAAAGACTCGATTATCGCCGAGCGCCAGAGTTTGATTAAAGCTCTGCTTTCTGTTATCTGAATCTCGAGCCGGAAGGTTTGATGTGGTTTTTTTTTAAAGGAGGAAAAAAAGAAAAACATTTGTTCCCTTGATGTCATCACCTCTCATTATATCTCTACCTTTCAATCTCCGCTCTTCTTGTTCCCACTAACATTTCATTTCCTTGTCTTTTGATTTTCTATGCTTTCACTCCGTTGCTTCCTTTGATTGGACCTTCTTTTCTTCCTTCTCCAGATTTGAAGCATGATGGCCTAAAGGAAACGCCCCTTTTCCCTTCCTAATACTTTGTCTTCCTCCCCCCCGACGCCTTCAGATCCCTCACGTGAAGATCGGTCCGGAGGAAACCCCGAAGCTGCCGTACCTCCGCTTCGCCTCGGTGACCCTGTACCCGAGCAACGAGGACCTGAGCCTGGCCATCGGCTCCATGCTGCGCTCCTTCGGCTACCCGACGGCCAGCCTCGTCTGCGCCAAAGCAGAGTGTGAGTCAGGCTGTGAAACTGATTTTCCCCTCCGTATCTTTTTATTTCCCACGTTTTAAAGATGGCAGTGCAGCTGCGTCCGCTTCAAGGCTGAAAACCTTTGGTTTCAGGGCCGAGATCACGTCGCCTTTTTTTTCCTCCTCGGTAACTTTACGAACTGAACTGAAGGTTCGCCGGTTCGTTACTCACGTTTATCGGAACGTCGGCCCATTTTGATCATCCTGCCGATCAAATCAGATGTATTTCTGTTGAATGAGGAAGAAGAAAAGGACCCATAAAAGCAGTAGTTTTCAGTTTCACGACATGGTGGTGTGATTGGCCCTTTAAGAGACGCTCTTCCAGATGTTCATCATATTCTAGCGGCCGTTTATTTTCTCCTGACCTTTGCTTTCATGTCCTCTCTCTCCTCTTCTTCTTCTCTCCTCTTCATCGATCTCTCACCCGTGTTTCCACCCGGCTGGGCCGCACCGGCTCACCGATCCAACGCACCTTCTGCAGTCTTTAACCCTGGTCTGGTTTAAAGCCGGTGTTTAACGAGTTTCACGTGAGAGCGTTGGTCGGCCAGTTAAACCCGGCGGCGTGCTGGCGAACACTTTAATGGCGGCGATGAGATGAGATACGCCTCGAGGCCGACCGGCTCTCAGCGCTGCAAACCGAGGCGATTAAAGAGCCAGTCAGCCTTTCAGCCACGATGCTTTTTAAATATGAAACTAATTCAAATGAGGTTTTCTCAACCTCCACTTCCTAGAACTAAACATCACACCATCAAGTTCCTTTTAGTGAGCAAATGTCTTTAAGGACTACTTTCTCTCTCAGTTTTGACTAATAAAGGTTTTCGCTGATTCCTGACTCCGCCCCCTCCCCCCGTAGGTCTGCTGCGATTGGAGGAGCTGGTCCACCGTTTCCTCATCTCCAGGGAGACGCTGTCGGTGCGGATGCTGGACGAGAACCTGGACCCGACCCCCCTCCTGAAGGAGATCCGCGACGACAAAGTGGCCACCATCATCATCGACGCCAACGCCTCCATCTCCTACCACATCCTCCGGAAGGTCAGCACGCCAAAACGGTGTTGTTTCCTCGGTAACCGTGGAAACGGCCAGGCACTGCATTATGGACATAGACCATAACAAGGAAGGGGGGGGGGTCTAACAACACAGGACCAGACCGGTATCGTTGAGCTGAAGTTATTTAAGCCCTTTAATGGTTTGATGGTTAGGGTGAGACCTAACCTTTGCTTTAACGTCGTTAACGGACATGAAACAACGTGCTGCCGGCGCCTACCAAGGTTCTAACCTGTTAGTTTGGATGTCCATGTGGACAAATGGGTTCAAATGTAATGATTATTCACAAACTGCTGTGAAATAATCCCACTTTTGTACATTTAAAATTGACTTTCCCGGTGGAGGTTTCCTCACCTGAAATAAAAAACTGAAAACGCTGTTGGGTAAAAAACAAACTCCGTCAGTTTCTTCCTCTGTGGTGGAAACGGAGTAGAACAGGACCTTCAGAGCCGTGCTGGTTTCCTGCCAAACAGGCCGACGGACTTCACAGCCAAACTAAAAAACCTAAATCCTGCCGCCCTCGGCAGGTTGTACCTCTGCCAGGTGACCTCGGGGGTCGGGGAGTTCTGAAATCTGAAGCCGATCAGGAGCTCCGTCATGTTTTTCCAGCCGTCGGTCTCCTGCAGGCGTGACCGCAGCAGAGACGCTCTCGTGGGAGGAAGGTTAACGATTAATACGAGAGGTTGCCAGTTTCACGCCCAGCCTGGCTCAACGGTTATACTGGGAGACATTCTGAGTGATCCTCCCTTCTGCTGGCCGCTCACTCAGATCCATTTCATAGGAGGTTCACACACATATATATCTATATCTATATATACACATAAATATGTCTGTTTTGTCTTTGAAATGAACGGTGAAGTTTGTGGATGTTTCCATCTGTTCTTCTGCCTGCAGGCCAACGAGCTGGGGATGATGTCAGCCTTCTACAAGTACATCCTGACCACCATGGTAACCGCTCTGTCTAATCTCCGACATGACTCACACTCCTGCCTTTGACCGGGTTGTTCTTTCCTTCATCACGTCATCATCTCCTTTTCTTCTCTCCTCGTCTCCATTTGTCTTTTCCTTCCCTGGATCTCCTCATCTCCTGTCACACCTTCCTCTCTCCTTTCCTCTCTCCTTCTTCCTTTCCTAACTCCTCCTCTTCTCTCATTTTGTCTCCACATGATTTTTTCTGTTGGATTATTTTATTGTTTTCTTTTCCTTTCCGTTTTATCATTATTTGTTTTTATGATCAATATTAATCTTCTGTTTATATTTGTGTTGTTATTTCATTATTTTCCTCACAATCACCCATTGTATCAGACATTTTCTTTCCTTTTTATATAATATAATATACAATATTGTCATTATTTCCAATTTTATTTTATTTTATTTATTTATATATTTTAAATCATAATTATTTGATGTATTCAGTTTATTATATATATTTCTATTCATTTTTATTTTATTTTATTTTTTTATTCTTCTCCGTGATCTCAGCGTCTTCTTCCCACCGTCCCCATCTTTATTCAGGTAGTCGCCCACTAAACAAGCTGTTTTGAGGATGTTTGTGGGTCACTTCCTCAAACATACATCTTCTATTAACCCATAATCCTCTCCTCCCCTCTCTCTCGTCTCATCAGAGATGCATGCTGGTCCCGCCGCCGTTTGTCATCATTAGAACCCGCCTGTCCGGTGTCGTGCCCTTGTGCGCGGAGACTTTGCATGATAATAACTTGTCTCGATCTCCGGCTCGTCTCTGAACGCCGTCCTGCCGACTTTAACGGAAAAAACACTCGCAAGGGCACTTCACGCTGCACACGCCAAGGGCGAAGGCGCCGCCCCCCCTCCAGCAGAACCCTGGACAGGAACCAAGAGGGAAACTGTTCCCCTCGCTCACCTGCAGCGTCCGACCTCCCTGTAACATTGTGGTGAACGCGCTCTGCTGACTGCGGCGAGACGACGGTGCCATCAGGTCCCGTTTGCTGCTCCACCACGTTGGCCCAGAAATATCTCGACCTTTCATCTCGTATAATATTCAGATTGAACTGATTGACGTTCCCCTCAGCCTCGGCTGTACTTACTCTTAAGTCCTGACTAACAAGTGAACTCTTAATTAGGATAAACATCCCAGCATAGTTCATAAGGTCACTGTGACCACATTAGCATGCAGAAGTTAGCACAACACCAACCGTTACGGCTGGTTTGTCCGGCCAGTGTGAGCCCTCCCTTTCTGTACTTAGAACGGTCCGCTTCCTCGGCCCGGCACACTTGGAAGAGTTGGATTTGGGTCCGGTACGGTTCATGCACGAGCACATGCACGGGAACGCACCTTGGACATGACGTAGGCTTTAATCGATAAGCCGTCCCACTCATTATCTCTCAGTGTTCTACTCGGATCTCCCCCCGCTAACTGAAAATACTCTTGATGATGTAGGATGCAGCGGGATTCTGGGTCGGGCTAGGGCTTCAGACTCATGGTGTGAGCGGGACCGGAGTGGAACCGGACCGGTACAATTAGAATAAAATGCCTGTCCAAAATCCGCTCCGCTCGCGCTGCCTGCTCACGATCACTCCCACGCGCTGATGCAGGCCTAGCAATACGTGAGACAGACTTGTCAGTAAACAGTCATGTTCTCTGTGTTGTTCTCTCTTGCGATGTCATGAACTTGAACCTTGCCGAGGCACGGTCCGGACCGACTGGCCCTAAGTGAGTGTCCCGTCTGAAATGTGCCGCAGTCATGGCATTGTCGGTGTCCTTCCGGGATACTGTCGCAGTGTTTCCTCCGCCGCTGCGACTCCTCCAGCCAACTCCTCTTTGTCATCATGGCTGGCAGGCCGACAGTCTGACTGTGTACTTGGCTGTAGCTGGAATTGATTTGGCAACTGGCAACCACACCAAGCAACAAAGGCCGGCAGCTTCCCGACATGCCGGGACGCGGTTAAGTAAATACACATGGAGAGAATTCAGGGAAGGGAAATTAACCTTAACATACAGGTTTTTGCAGTTGTGTGAAACAGCTGGACAAAAAAAGGTTCCCGGTCCGAATACTTCCTTTGGACCTTGATGCCCAAGCAGACAATAGTCCTTCAAGCAGTTTCTGCCGACCGCATGCAAAATTGTTAACCCCGCTAGAAAGGCAGCCAAATGTTGATGGCAGTCCGTCAGTCCAACAGTTTGATCCACTGTGATCTTTCCTGAATCAGGAGGGGATGAAACAACAGCAAAAACACGAACAAGAAGAAGGCAACCTGCTTCCAAAAAACCCAGAAACCGACCAGCCAGACACCATCAGAGCCAAAACAAATACACCTACAGTCATTACACAACATGAAGGAAGGCAGATACCTTGGCAGAAGAGTAAAGGGTGGGATTAGCTGAACAATGACATCATTTTTATTTGTACAAAGGAATCATCCAAAGAGATCAACAACTACCAGATCAGCACTTCTGAAGGCCGTGATCGCACCGATAGCATCCTGATACCACTGACTGATCACATGACACGACTGTCTGTCGTGGGGTTATTCTTGTTTACAGTTCATGAACCGTGAGAGTGTTTCTGTCGGTCGGGAAGGCATCTCGCTACAAAAAACATACTTGTTGTCCAACGTGGCTGAAAGTCTGGTGTTGTTGCTGTATTTTGATGTGAATTCTGCAAAAATTGTTGGAACCAAGCCAACCAACTACAAGACAATTCACTTTCATACATATAGCCCAAAACCAGAAATCAAAACAAACTGACAGAAGATATGTTCTGTCAGTTTGTTTCCTGGCAAACCGAGCTTCGTAATAATATAAATGTAGATAGTTTCAGTTCAGGGGAGAAGACTTGAGTTCGGCAGAGGAGCAGATTCAAGGTGAAACCAGCAGGTGACCCCGTGTTTTCCCGTCTGTTTTCTCTTCACTTCACAGCCGAAGCTAAATGTTTCAGTGGCAACATCTGTCTCCGAGCAAACAGCAACCCTTCGGAGCAGCCGTGGGATTCTGGTTTGTTTCAGCAGCAGAGCCCAGCGGGACGCCCACTCGTCTTCAAGGACTATTTGAAGTTCTTTGACGGTCCCCAGTGTTTGATGTCCATCTTTTTTTTAAAACCTTTTTCTTTTTTTCTCTCTGTGATGCCTGCTCTGAATCCAAAAAGGGAACTCGATGTGCAGCCTGCAAAAGAAAACCCTAATCAAGCCCTTCGTTTGTTCCGTCCTCCTTCTCCTTCCTCTTTCATCGTCTCTCCACTTAATTTCATTCCCACTGTGATCTTAAACGGTCGCTTCTGCATCCCACCACTAAAAACCCAAATCCCATGAATCCAGATAAAAGATGTAACTGTTTACTGTCCGTCTCTCTCCAGGACTTCCCTCTGCTGCGGCTGGACGACGTGGTCGGCGAGCACTCCAACATTCTGGGCTTCTCCATGCTGAACAGCAGCCACCCCTTCTTCCTGGAGTTCATCCGGAGCCTCAACCTGTCCTGGAAGGAGGGCTGCGACGTCAGCCCGTACCCCGGACCGGCGGTGAGACGAAACGCCGAGCTCGATTAAAGACGCCGTTGATTAGAAAACAGGAAGTAGCAGCGTCGGTTTAGTTTGGAAGCAAATCGGCTTCACGGCAGCTGAGGTTGTGGAATAGAATGTGTTTTCTTTAGTGTGTTTTTGTTACTTTACAATGAGCTGTTTCTAGACCACGTGGGCCCGTTGGCCGCCATGTTGCTATGGTAACCCAGAACAGACAAACCAAACACGGGGCCAATTCAAAGAAATAGAATAAGAGTGGAACAGATGGATGTTGTTAGTCGTTATGGCAACAAAGCACGTCAGTGGGCCGGGAAGAGAGAGGACGCAGCTCATGTGTGGCTAGTTAGCGAGGCGGCTAGCTAGCTAGGTATCTTGTCCAGGTCTCTGGAGTGGCGTGGAATCAGGCGGATGGACCATTAGACCCAGCGCTGCCGCTAGTTCTCCAGCCCGCTACTCGGTTGAGTTTTATGTAACAGGTGTAGCAGGAAAGCATGGACAAGCTAGCTAAATAGCCAGCTAGCCTATTTACACCATGCTGAATGCTACACCGGTTACAGCTTTAATGTCTACTGTGTGATGTCGTTCTCTTCACTGGAGTGTGGATGAAGTTGTTATGTTTTACTCATTTAGCCTCCGAACGCTTCCTAACGCTTGTAGTCGCCGCTGTAAAACCTCGCCTCACCTGCTGTGCTACTTGCTGTAAATCAGTTGCAATGGCCGCTCTGGCCATCCTACAGTGGTTTTGAATGGGAATGTCTGTTAGGTCCCTCGTTGGGATGGATTCAGCAACACAACACCCACAAACACAAGGAAACGTCAGACGTCCGGTTTGATTTAATCCCGTATATGTTTTAGCGCTCTGCGTCTCCTCCTCCATAATGAAAGCAGCCATCAGGACGAATCAATCTCCTCCGAGCTCTTTCGTCTCATTTGCAGCGCCGATATCAGAGGAGGCAATAACGCCCGAGCAGACAGCTTTAATAAAGATAATGGTAATGGTGGTGGAGGTTGTCACGATCGCTGGAGACGCCATCACCGCTGCCGAGAACGTCCCCCGGGGATTTATGACTCATATTTATTCACTTAAGGAGCTTGACGGAGTAGCATAAAAGAAGCATCGATGTGATTGTTTGGATTGTAATGAACTTTATTATTGTGGTGATGAGGGTCATTACCCAATGATCAAACACAGAGTTTCAGTCTGGATTGGTTGATAGAACCTTTTTATTCCACTTCAGGCCTGAAGTTTCCCTTCCGGGGAGAAACATCGAGCATCGGATGAAGCCGGTTCAATATTGTTGACTAGCGTCAAAGGCTTTTACAGAGGGAATTAGATATGTATCACTGCATTTAAAGAAACACTGTAAGAAAGGTCGGATGGTTTTTGAAGACGTGTTTTAGAAGCAAAATAGATCAAAACAACTAAATTAGTATTAGCATTAGTATCTCCCTTTAAAGAGGGCTGATGTTATTTGATGTGTGTTATCATTATCCAACATTATTTTCTCATGTCCCACCATCACAGGCCAAAACATTTGTTTTAATTAGTCCACTCTCATTTTTTATTTTTTTCATTCAAAATAGATTTAAAGAGAAGCAGAGAAGACTGAAGACAGACAGAACAGGGGTGTGTTTAGGACCTGGCAATTGCCACGGGACTTCTTTTTTTTTTTTTACTGCCATAATATTTAATATCAATATGAATTATGAGCTCATAAACCGCCAAATCACTTAACCACTGTTCAGACCCTTTTAGCGACTCGCTGCTCAGATTAAACTCAGTCGGCGTCCGTCCTTCCCTCTCCCTCTCTGGCTGTGGCGTGAATGAGTTACTATGGTTACAGGCATCGCTGTCGCCTGGTCATTTGTCTTAAGCGGCCAAAAATAATTTGAAATGTAAGTCAATGTGACACTCGACATAAAAGGTAATGTGTGTGGACGTTAGTCCTCGTAGCCCTGCGTCCTGGTTTCTAAACTACCTCCGTGTGTGTGTGTGTGTGTGTGTGTGTGTGTGTGTGTGTGTGTGTGTGTGTGTGTGTGTGTAATGTAAACACTTGTCGAGGCACACATTTCATTTCTTGCGTGATTAAGACGTGTACGTGAGTCCCAGAGTTTATGGCGTGTTTACTCGCGTCACTCTGCCGCTCTGAAATCACGTCCACGTCTTGGCAGCGTCCCAGAAAGCAGCCGGCTAAATATATTACTGTCACTTGTATTGTTTCCAGTTGAGTGCGAGTTTGGCACCCTTTGGCCTCCGCATGCGATGCACCTTTAACTAACTCCGACGTTAACACACCCACACTTTATTACACAATCAGAGGAACTGACTCAGTACAAAGAGGCTCCTAAAAATGACGTCCACCTTGTGAATAACGTTTCAAGGGAAACATTATGTTTGTTCTCGGCGTATCACATGAGAGACCGTGGAGGTCCACGTAGGGAGGAGGTCTGGGCGGAGGACGGGTCCACAAGACCCAGGAGACCAGCATTGGTGCCCCGTGTGAGTCAATCAGTGTTGTTGCTTTGTACTGGTGTTTTTTTATTTTATTTTCTTCATTAATTACACGGTTCAAACTGTTGGAAGTTCATTTTGGAATTTCATGTGCTTTATAACCAACACACTCGCATGTTAGCCATGCATGTTCACACTCGCCATTTAAAAAGTTGCAGTTCATGAGTTTAAATACTTTAAATTGTTTTGCTGTCAGGTGAGAAACTGAAAGTAACAGCTCATATGTGAAGTAGAGAAAACGGCCGCTGGACCAGACAGACAGCAATTATTTTCCCTCTTCTATCTTTCTCTCTTCAAACTGTAATTAGTTATCGCCATCCGGCCCCGAGACGATCGACTCGGAGAGAACTTCAGTCACACTCGGTCCTACATCCGTCTTTTGTTTATCAGCCGCCGACAGACGGTCGCCGCTCTGCCTCCGTATACGATTCGTCTGATTCCCTCCGAGTGTCAGTTTGACTGACAACTGACCAAACGGACCAGAACGTCAGACTGCGATAGGATCGGCGAGCCGCAACGAGGCGCCTGCTGAACGCCGCTGATACCGGGGAGCTGCTCTCATCTGCCTGTCGGAGCGTCGACAAACACATTGTTTTATTATTGTGTGTGTGTGTGTGTGTGTGTGTGAACAGTATTAGATCAAGTGACTAAAACAGAGAATGTTCAGCTATGCATCTATAAGGAGCTTTTCTTAGCCTCTTTTAGCTCAGGAGGAGGTGGAGACCAATACGGAGCTAAAAGGAGCATGAACACTACCTGCCAGAGTGGAGAGAAGACACCGGTGGGTTGATTGTTTGTTCGTTACGTTGCAGCTGTCGTCGGCCCTGATGTTCGACGCCGTCCACGTGGTGGTGAGCGCCGTGCGGGAGCTGAACCGCAGTCAGGAGATCGGCGTGAAGCCGCTGAGCTGCACGTCTCCGCTCATCTGGCAGCATGGAACCAGCCTCATGAACTACCTACGCATGGTGAACACACACACACACACACACTTATCACAAACTGACTCTGAACACAGCCTGTCTGCATGCCCTCTAGTGGCGGTCTGAGTTATGACGACGGTAGAAGGGATGTAAGGTTAAAGTGGACGGACGGCTCAGCGAAGCGACTTTGACATGTGACACAGCTGCTCACATCCCATCAGATTTGAAGAGTCAGCGCTGGTTTCCTTTATCCACCCCGACCTCCGCCTCCCTGCGCTGTTGTCCGAGAGGTCAGAGGTCAGGAGACGTTCATGCAGATGATCTTTGTTACAAACACAGTCGTGCTGCTGATGGAGGCGTCAACAAAACCTTTGTCCTTATTCTCATCCTCCGCTCCTCTCCCCCTTTCTGTATGTCAGCCACGTCGTGTTCCTTCCACTGAGGATGCCTCCCCTCCCCCCCTTACTCCCCCTCCTCCCCCTTCCTCCCCCCCTCCCCCCCCCCCCCTCCTCCAGCCCCTCCCCCCCCTCCTCCCCCTCCCCCCCTCCTCCCCCTCCTCCCCCTCCTCCCCTTTCCTCCCTCTATATTGTTTTTGTTGCTCTCAGTGCATCACTTCATCATCTCTACACTGTTTTTGGCAGTAAGAGCCCCCCCTCCCTCTCTCTCCCTCTCTCTCCTCTCTCTCCTCTCTCTCCCTCTCCCTCTCTCTCCCTCTCTCTCTCTCTCTATCTCCCTCGCCACAGAGTTTTTGGGATGTAATTCATCTTGAGTCTCACACACACACACACACACACACACACACTCATACTGTACGTGCACTCTGTTACTCACATAATCTCATATATTCACGCTCGACTGCACACGTTTCACACAAACTCAGGAGGATTTTCATCAAACCCCGAGTCCCCCGTGCACCCTGAGGTAACCCCCCCCCCAGTCGGCCATCCACTGCAGCGAGGAATGACCAGACCTGCATGTTGGTGAAACTACACAACAGCTACACAAAGCAACGGGAAAACCAGCACAAAAACACAGAGATGAGCTCTTTGGATTAGCTCCCATTGCTAACTGCTAGCAGGTTAGCTAACGATGCTTCATGGTTGTTTGTGTCTCATCAGGTGGAGTACGACGGTCTGACGGGTCACATCGAGTTCAACAGCAAAGGCCAGAGGACCAATTACACCCTGAAGATCCTGGAGAAACACCCGGGGGGCCATAAAGAGGTCAGAGGTCAAATGGGGTCGAGTGGGCCGTTAACATTCAGCGTTCTGACTGAATTCCTAAAAAAAACTGAGCGTTTGAGCTGAAAGGAGCCGGAGAACTCCTGCAGGGAACTCTGGGAGATTCATGTTTACAGCCGCCGGGGAGCTGAATCTTCCCAGTAATCAGTTCCCTCATCAATCCATCAATGACATCAGTACGTTAACAGACTTTGTCCTGACGGTCATTAAAAGGTCAGATCGACTGGGGTCAACGCGGGGGTCAATGGGCTCCGGGGAAGTGTGCCGTAAGCAAATGCAGATTAATCAGATTGCCATTTGATTTGTATTCAGACTTTAAGTAGCTAGCTAGCATCGCTCTGTTGGAAAGGTTTACAAATCTATCTAAAGCCAAACTCATTAAAGCAGCATCACGCCCCCTTCTGGTGGACCATGGGATCAACAATATAAATAAATAAGTCAAAGATCAGACACAAATGACTTTTCAATCCTGTTTGAATCCTGAATTACACAAACGGTGTTTGTCAGTTTAAAAGTAAAGAAAGTCTGGCTTTGTCTATAACTATATCCAACTTTATAGACTGTATATACTTTATATACTCAGACTAACAACAGGCCTCGCTGGTTCTTTCACTTCCTGTCTGATGAAAAGAGTCGCCATATAAACAACAGAAGAAGGAACCAAAACCCGGTTTTGGATCCAGGCCCCTCTTGCTGACTCACAGTGCAAAGAAAAACAGTAAATGGTCTTTTGCATTCCTATGAGGAAGAAAAGATTTTACTTAAAGCAAACTTCTTCCCACACTGAAGCTGTTTATCAGTTTCTCCTGCGCTTGACAGCAAAGTATCCAAGCGGCTATTAACCAGACAAACAAGAGGTCAAGTGAGGTCAGGAGGTCGGGGGATGTGATGGGGTCGGTGGACGGGCGTTGACGTGCTACAGCAGCTTTTTATGACCTTATTATCCTGCTGAATGAGGATGAGCCAGATTGATTTGGGCATCGATTCCCTGTCGGTCTTTCACAGCCGACTTTCCTCATTTGTCTGTTTGTCCTTCGCTTTTTATCACTTCTTCATCTCGTCGTGGTTCCTTTTTCTTCCACCTTGATCTTTGGTTCCAAATACAAAGGCTCCGTCTTTAATGTATCAACGTTTGTAGGATTAAGGGGGATTGATTGGCAGGAATATCATATTTTATTAATAATTGTCTTCATTGGTGTATAATTACCTGAAACGTTGTGTTGTAAGTTCCATTAGTTTCAATAAGTTAGAATAAGTTTCTACAGCAGCCCAGAAAGGACAAACTTAAAACTATCTCTACATCGAGTCTTAAGCCTAATGTTGTTATTTGACGCGCTTGGAAAGGGAGGGGCCATACATTTTACCTCACCATCTTTAAATACCCTGGTCGTTTGTCTCCTAACTCCTCTTCTTCCTCCCGGACCGACAGATCGGGACCTGGTTCTCCAACAACACGCTGGTCATGAACTCCACGACGCTGGACCTCAACGCGTCGGAGACGTTGGCTAACAAGACGCTAGTCGTCACCACCATACTGGTATTCTGCCATACGTGTACATAATATGTAGAGTCAGACTGCTCAGTGTTTCTCTTTCTTCTAATTGGCCGCTGTGTGATGTCACTTCCCCTCTGACAGGAAAACCCGTACGTGATGCGTAAGTCTAACTATCAAGACTTCCGCGGTAACGGTCAGTACGAGGGTTTCTGCGTGGATATGCTGCGGGAGCTGTCGGACATCTTGAAGTTCTCCTTCAAGATCAAGCTGGTGGACGACGGTCTTTACGGGGCGCCGGAGCCAAATGGCAGCTGGACCGGCATGGTGGGCGAGCTCATCAACCGGGTGAGTTGACGGGGGGGGTTGCCAAAACGTCATGAAGCAACTACAACTACTGTTGTAGTTGAAGTGCTGTAGTTAAAGTGCTGTAGTTTAACTTGTAGTTGAAGTGCTGTAGTTAAAGTGCTGTAGTTTAACTTGTAGTTGAAGTGCTGTAGTTAAGGTGCTGTAGTTTAACTTGTAGTTGAAGTGCTGTAGTTAAAGGTGCTGTAGTTTAACTTGTAGTTGAAGTGCTGTAGTTAAAGTGCTGTAGTTTAACTTGTAGTTGAAGTGCTGTAGTTAAGGTGCTGTAGTTTAACTTGTAGTTGAAGTGCTGTAGTTAAGGTGCTGTAGTTTAACTTGTAGTTGAAGTGCTGTAGTTAAGGTGCTGTAGTTTAACTTGTAGTTGAAGTGCTGTAGTTGAAGTGCTGTAGTTTAAGTTGTAGTTAAAGTGCTGTAGTTAAAGTGCTGTAGTTTAAGTTGTAGTTGAAGTGCTGTAGTTAAAGTGTTGTAGTTGAAGTGCTGTAGTTAAAGTGCTGTAGTTTAACTTGTAGTTGAAGTGCTGTAGTTAAAGTGTTGTAGTTGAAGTGCTGTAGTTGAAGTGCTGTAGTTTAACGTTGTAGTTGAAGTGCTGTAGTTGAAGTGCTGTAGTTTAAGTTGTAGTTGAAGTGCTGTAGTTGAAGTGCTGTAGTTTAAGTTGTAGTTGAAGTGCTGTAGTTAAAGTGCTGTAGTTGAAGTGCTGTAGTTGAAGTGCTGTAGTTGAAGTGCTGTAGTTTAAGTTGTAGTTGAAGTGCTGTAGTTGAAGTGCTGTAGTTGAAGTGCTGTAGTTTAAGTTGTAGTTGAAGTGCTGTAGTTGAAGTTCTGTAGTTGAAGTTGTAGTTGAAGTGCTGTAGTTGAAGTGCTGTAGTTTAAGTTGTAGTTGAAGTGCTGTAGTTGAAGTTGTAGTTGAAGTGCTGTAGTTGAAGTGCTGTAGTTGAAGTTGTAGTTGAAGTGCTGTAGTTGAAGTTGTAGTTGAAGTGCTGTAGTTGAAGTTGTAGTTGAAGTGCTGTAGTTTAAGTTGTAGTTGAAGTGCTGTAGTTGAAGTGCTGTAGTTTAAGTTGTAGTTGAAGTGCTGTAGTTGAAGTGCTGTAGTTTAAGTTGTAGTTGAAGTGCTGTAGTTTAAGTTGAAGTGCTGTAGTTTAAGTTGTAGTTAAAGTGCTGTAGTTAAAGTGCTGTAGTTGAAGTGCTGTAGTTTAAGTTGTAGTTAAAGTGCTGTAGTTAAAGTGCTGTAGTTGAAGTGCTGTAGTTTAAGTTGTAGTTGAAGTGCTGTAGTTTAAGTTGAAGTGATGTAGTTGAAGTGCTGTAGTTTAAGTTGTAGTTGAAGTGCTGTAGTTGAAGGGTTGTAGTTGAAGTGCTGTAGTTGAAGTGCTGTAGTTGAAGTGCTGTAGTTTAAGTTGTAGTTGAAGTGCTGTAGTTGAAGTGCTGTAGTTGAAGTGATGTAGTTGAAGTGCTGTAGTTGAAGTGCTGTAGTTTAAGTTGTAGTTAAAGTGCTGTAGTTGAAGTGCTGTAGTTTAAGTTGTAGTTGAAGTGCTGTAGTTTAAGTTGTAGTTGAAGTGCTGTAGTTGAAGTGCTGTAGTTTAAGTTGTAGTTGAAGTGCTGTAGTTGAAGTGCTGTAGTTGAAGTGCTGTAGTTTAAGTTGTAGTTGAAGTGCTGTAGTTTAAGTTGTAGTTGAAGTGCTGTAGTTGAAGTGCTGTAGTTGAAGTGATGTAGTTTAAGTTGTAGTTTAAGTTGTAGTTGAAGTGCTGTAGTTGAAGTGCTGTAGTTGAAGTGCTGTAGTTGAAGTGCTGTAGTTTAAGTTGTAGTTGAAGTGCTGTAGTTGAAGTGCTGTAGTTGAAGTGCTGTAGTTGAAGTGCTGTAGTTTAAGTTGTAGTTGAAGTGCTGTAGTTGAAGTGCTGTAGTTGAAGTGCTGTAGTTGAAGTGCTGTAGTTTAAGTTGTAGTTGAAGTGCTGTAGTTGAAGTGCTGTAGTTGAAGTGCTGTAGTTGAAGTGCTGTAGTTGAAGTGCTGTAGTTGAAGTGCTGTAGTTGAAGTGCTGTAGTTGAAATGCTGTAGTTGAAGTGCTGTAGTTGAAGTGCTGTAGTTGAAGTGTTGTAGTTGAAGTGCTGTAGTTGAAGTGCTGTAGTTGAAGTGCTGTAGTTGAAGTGCTGTAGTTGAAGTGTGTCCTCACGTTCAGGGAGTAAAAGTCCGATGTGTCTTCACTGAAACAGCCTGCGAGTGTGCACACGTACCCACATGGACTTCTTATCGCCTGTACTTTCTCTCAGCGTTGTCACAGCCGATCCTCCACAAAGCTTTAATTAGACTCGACTCGACTTAAAATGAGCCACTTTCTCTGAGAAAACAACTAGCGGGGAAATTGGGCTTCAGCCACTTAAAGCGTCCTCAGCGTCTCCATGTGTCTCTGCTGCTCGGGGCCGAGGCTTCCAACGCTCCACCACTCGCATAATTGGCAGCCTCTTGTGTTGCAGTTAAGGGTGCCATCACTGTCGCACTCCTCACGGCCCGTTACCATAGCAACTAACGCAGAACCAACGCCGGAGCGAGGGGGATCGCTGGAGAGCGCTTGTGTTCGCTTGGCCACAGTCGATGTGTTTATTCAGTGTGAAATGTTTCCTGTTGAACTTGATGAATGCTTTTTAAAAAAACAGAGAAAGAACGAATAAAATCCAATTTGTCTGTTGAGATCTGTGTTTTCTGAGACCTCTGGAGCTTCAGCCTGATCTCACGGGATGGCATGTAAATGATTTAATTTTGCACCATCTCATCGGCGTCAAACCACCGCAGGCATCCCGGTTGGACTTACATTGACTATATGGTGTAAAATGACTTGAAAAGGCGTGTTTGTCGTAGTTATTCCCACTAAAGGGAACGGCAGCCTCATCGTGTCTAAATCTGGCATCACTGGTCATTTTGAGAGAGTAAAACGTAGGACTACTTCTTTTTCATATAACCTTCCTGAATTATAAATGTTCTTACTTTTAAAATAATGAATATTATGCATTTCCAATATATTTATTTGGAGATAATAATGCATCATCTGCATATTTTAACATAACGTTGTAGAAAACTTCAGCAGCTCTTTCACCAAACTTTAACTGCTCTCTGTATTCTGAAGGTTTTTACTGAGGGCTTCGTTCATATATCATTCATAGCCTGATTTATACAACATTGGAAGAAAAAATGTGTTTTTTCCCTCATGGCTGTTGAGTATTCTCTGAATCTATGGAGTGATATAGAGATATATCTATAATTCCCTCTGAAAAAACCTTTGAATACAATATGTTGATAAAAGTTAAATTCAGATTTATGTTCTGGGAATGTATGGAAATCAGTGCATATATGATATTACATTAAAACATTATTATTCTAAATAATATACTAGTTATACATTAGTTAATTATGTGATATAATTATGTTTATAATTACAATGAGGAGCCTCGAGGAAGTTATATATTCCAATGTTTGTGGAGAAAATGACTTGTAGCTGTTTAAGCTCCTCCTCGCTTCACTTGTAAAACGTCAGTGTGAACTAATAACTGGACGGCTTCCCTCTGCGTTTATTAGAAGCAAAGAGAAACTGCTTGTGTCTACCATTAATCTTTCCAAAAGCAGAAGACTTAATGCAAAGTCTACTTTATGTTAGTAATAAAAACGTGCCTTTGGGACGGAGCTTTTTACTGGGTTTGCATAAAGAGTCTCTTGAACTCGAGTAGTCAATTCATTAAATGTCTTGTCAACACTTGTTTTTTATTGTTGGTCCTCTGGTGAAGCACTTTGTGGACCTCTTTAACGGGGTCGGCGTCATGGAAACATGAACAACAGTCTCCGTTAAATAGTCACGTACATGGACACGGAAACCACGGCAACGCAAAGTTGATCGGGATGCGTTTTCATGGCGGACACATGCATTTGTGATGTTTTCCCTATTCGGTGTCTCCGTTGCTAAAACCTTTTTTTTGTAGCGTGATGTCATCCCGACTGACGAATCACGCGACGCAGCTTCAAGCCATACTTTGTTTATTTGACTGTTTCACAAACAGCCGTGTTGGACTGTCAGGACCTCACAAGTATAGAAGGTCTGATATGATGCATCGTCTTCCTGTCTCATACTGCGTATAAAACACACACATTATGTGTCAGCTCCACAGAATGGTGATGATGGTGGCTGGTGGTGTGTGTGTGTGTGTGTGTGTGTGTGTGTGTGTGTGTGTGTGTGTGTGTGTTAGAAAGAGGAAATTGGGAACACAAGCAGGCCATTAAGAGGCTAATCAACTGTGTGTTTTTTTTCTTACTAATTATACAGAGCTGTTTCAATTACACTGCGGGATTCCACAGCATGAACACACACACACACACACACACACACACACACAGGCCAGCAGGTATTCACAC
>CM056836.1:0-10000 GCA_029853015.1 Chelidonichthys spinosus | reverse complement strand
TTCTCAGTCGATTTGGTACAATTCTCAGATCAGAACTGAAATTCTCAAAACTACCTGTTCAATCTTCACATCATTGTGTCACTTGTGCACATCAAAAAAGCAAATTCTCATTCCTTTGAACAAGTTGCAAATGCTTTGGTCCATCCATGCAAATGATTATGTACAATTCTCTGCTGTTTCCTACATTATCAATTGCTTATGTCATTTTGATCAAAATGCATTATAATGGGTCTCTGTTGAATAGTCTCACCACCCACAACATTTAGGCATTAGTTCATCGCGTATGTCTTTACATGCAAAATGCTTGAACAAGTTTTCACAATATGTCAAGCATATTCATATACAATTCCATTTAACTGTTTTTTTTTTGTTTTACTTTTTTTCTAAATCTGTCCTATAGTAATTGGTAAATTGCTCCCAGGTGATTCCCAGGTGATTTCTAATGAAACTGCATGTCATGAACAATCAACTGGCAAGTATATATAAAGCCAGAGCACAACACAATTTTACAATGTCTGACAATGGAAGGACAAATTGGAAGGGGTCAACAGCCAGTGAGAAGAAGAAGAGGAAGAGGAATCAGGCTGCGTGGCGGAGGAGTTGGGAGGGAAAACAGAGGAAGAGGCAGAAGAGGCCGAGGACATATGCGCGTGCCTGATGAGATAAGGGCCACACTTGTAGACCATGTACTCAATCATGGGCTTACAATGGCCGAGGCTGGTCGAAGGGTGCAGCCAAATGTTGGGAGAACAACTGTGTCCTCAATCATTCAGACTTTTCGTCGAGAGAACAGGTATGTAATCTAACAATACGTACTGTACTGTAGGCTAATACCGTATGCGTTATTCCATTTTTACAGTATACAGTCCATGTATATGTATTTTACTGGACTCAATTTTGTGTTTTGCACTATATATATTTTATATTTACACTATATTTTTTTCCACATAGGACTGCAAGACAACTTCACGGGGGTGGCAGAGGGCCCCTTTTCACACCTGAACAGGAGGAGGCTATTTGTACCATGGTTATCGAAAACAATGCCATAAGACTAAGGGAGATAAGAACTGCCATTATAGAAGACAACAACATATTTGAAAACATCCAAACTGTCAGCATCTCAACCATTGACAGGGTGCTGAAAAGACACCAAATGAGAATGAAGCAGCTGTACACTGTTCCATTTGAAAGAAATAGCGAAAGAGTGAAGGAGCTCCGCTACCAGTATGTACAGGTAAAACATGCATGAGCATCCAGTAACTGTACCTCACAGTACAGTAAACAATACAGCATCATATAGTGGTACACACTACACATTTGCTATGGCTGTAGAAATGAAGAGGCAATGTGTGCTGTTTACGTTTGATGTAACTGTATCTTGTCCAAAATGAAAATGTATGTACAGTAATTCATAAAATTCATTTTGTATCTTCTGGATATAGCGTATAATGGAACTGGAAGCCAGTGAACCACCACACAACTTCATCTACATGGATGAGGCTGGCTTCAACCTTACCAAACGCAGAAGGCGAGGTCGAAATATCATTGGCCACAGAGCTACAGTTGATGTGCCAGGCCAACGGGGTGGGAACATAACAATGGGTGCAGCTATATCTGAGAATGGGGTGCTAACGCATATTCCCATTATTGGGCCATACAATACAGAGCATCTTGTCACATTTTTAGACACTCTCTACAGGGATCTCATCCCTGAACAAGAGAGGGGTCAGATTGGAGATGACTTGCCAATGTATGTGATAGTTTGGGACAATGTCAGCTTCCATCGCTCCAATATCATCAGGCAATGGTTTGCAAACCACAACAGGATGAAGATGGAGTTCCTCTCACCCTACTCCCCATTCCTCAACCCCATTGAAGAATTTTTCTCAGCATGGAGATGGAAAGTTTATGATCGCCAGCCCCATACCCAGATGACCCTTCTGGCTGCCATGGATGCTGCGTGTGATGACATCACAGCAGATGCCTGCAGAGGCTGGATAAGACACTCAAAAAGATTCTTTCCACGCTGCATCGCAAGAGAAGATATTCGTTGTGATGTAGATGAAAATATGTGGCCCAACATACAGGAACGTCAGGAGGTGTAGGAAGACTGCACTGTAATTCCTACAACACTGCATGTACAGTTTTCCCTGAGGAGATTGTCCTATGTTTACATTTCTACTTTTTTTCTTTGTGCTGTGCAGTGTTGTCTTTTCCTTTTTGTATACTGTAACAATCTGTCAACTGTCAACAAATTACAATACAAAAAGTAAAAGCGTAAATGTGAATCTTGTCCTGTCCTTTTGCAAACAATCTCCCACATACACTAAGGTGTAACTTACTATTTACAGTACAATACAGTAATTGTCATCAAAAATTTAGCCATAGTTTACATCAGAACATCCCTCCAGAGTTCACTGTGATATTGACAACATGACTAAGCAATTTGACTGTCTTATCCATACACAATGACACAAGGACTTGCCCTTCTGATGGCACTGACATGTTCATTGACACAGATATTTAATTTTGAGAGATGAACTAAGGATTTTGAGCAAGAGACTGGCTTTTGCAGGCAATCCATGGTGTTTTGCCATTTGTCCGAATTGTTTTGAGAAATGCACTTACTGTTTTGCTAATAGCGAGGCTGATTCGAGAATTGTACCAAAGCGACTGAGAAAAACTGTAACTAAAACCAGTCCTTGTTAACTAAGACCAGGCCTAGTTAACTAAGACCAGTCCTTGTTAACTAAGACCAGTCCTTGTTAACTAAGACCAGGCCTAGTTAACTAAGACCAGTCCTTGTTAACTAAGACCAGTCCTTGTTAACTAAGACCAGGCCTCGTTAACTAAGACCAGTCCTTGTTAACTAAAACCAGTCCTTGTTAACTAAGACCAGGCCTCGTTAACTAAGACCAGTCCTTGTTAACTAAAACCAGTCCTCGTTAACTAAGACCAGGCCTCGTTAACTAAGACCAGTCCTTGTTAACTAAAACCAGTCCTCGTTAACTAAGACCAGGCCTCGTTAACTAAGACCAGTCCTCGTTAACTAAAACCAGGCCTCGTTAACTAAAACCAGTGTGTGTATCAGTGTGTGTGTTTGGATCCAGTGAATCCAGCTCTGGTCTGGTTGTGGCAGTGAAACGTCCACTTCAATCCCTGCCAGTGAGACGTTTGTCCACCTGTGTGTCAGAGCTTCCTGTCGTCGTGGTAACGGGATCTGACCTGCTGCTTCTGTTTCAGGGCCGCAAACCGGGTTACTTCTCCTTCCTGGATCCGTTCTCTCCGGCGGTCTGGCTCTTCATGCTGCTGGCCTACCTCGCCGTCAGCTGCGTCCTCTTCCTCGCCGCCAGGTAACACACCTGTCCCTGTGTGTGTGTGTGTGTGTGTGTGGAAGCTGCTGCTCGTCTTTAATTGAACTGTTGAGTCTAACGAGGTGCCTGGTATCTGCAGGCTGAGCCCCTACGAGTGGTACAACCCTCACCCGTGTCTGCGGGAGCGCCGGGACGTCCTGGAGAACCAGTACACGCTGGGTAACAGTCTGTGGTTCCCCGTGGGCGGCTTCATGCAGCAGGGCTCCGAGATCATGCCGCGGGCGCTCTCCACCCGCTGCGTCAGCGGCGTCTGGTTCGTACCGCTCACCTGCACCACGGCTGCATGTCTGACCACACCCACAATGTCTGAATACGCCCCCACACATTACTGACCACGCCCACACATGTGAACACGCCGACACACGTCTGAACCAGCCCACATATTACTGACCACGCCCACAATCTCGGAACATGCCCACACATTACTGACCACGCCCACACATGTGGACACGCCCACACATTACTGACCACGCCCACACATGTCTGAACACGCCCACACATGTCTGAACACGCCCACACACGTCTGAACACACCCACACATGTCTGAACACGCCCACACATGTGAACACGCCCACACATTACTGACCACGCCCACACATGTGAACATGCCCACACACGTCTGAACACACCCACACATGTCTGAACACGCCCACACATGTGAACATGCCCACACACGTCTGAACACGCCCACACACGTCTGAACACACCCACACATGTCTGAACACGCCCACACATGTCTGAACACGCCCACACATGTGAACACGCCCACACATGTCTGAACACGCCCACACATGTGAACATGCCCACACATGTCTGAACACGCCCACACATTACTGACCACGCCCACACATGAACACGCCCACACATGTCTGAACACGCCCACACAACGCCTTTTATTCCCTCTAAAAACTAAGACTAATCATGTGAAAACATCTCCTTCACGTTTCTCACCAAAAGCATCATGATAACGTTATAATTTCCGCCTCAAAACTGTGGAGCCTGAACGCATCACAACGTCCTCTGTGGACGTTGTTCGCTGTCGTCTGTCCTTCAACCTGCTGAAGGTGAACAGATGGGAACGTGTCTCCGGTGTGAGAATGATGACATCATTGTCCGTCCTAGTTTGGGCTCCTCCTCTCATCTCCTTCTCTTGTGTCCTCTGTCCTCTCGTGTCCTCCATCCTTCCATCCTCGTGTCCTCCTTCATAAGTGATGAATGTGATTGTTGAAGTTTCTTCGGGTGAAGGCGTCCTTCCTCTTCGTCCCCTCAGGTGGGCGTTCACCCTCATCATCATCTCGTCCTACACGGCTAACCTGGCGGCCTTCCTCACCGTCCAGAGGATGGAGGTCCCCATCGAGTCTCCGGACGATCTGGCCGACCAGACCAACATCCAGTACGGCACCATCCACGGGGGGTCCACCATGACCTTCTTCATGGTGAGACCAAGTCCTGGGTTCAGTTTGAGTCCAGATTTTAATCCACGTTTCCACCACAACAAAATATGTTTGGCACTGAGAGACAGCTCCACCCGTCTCCCCCACCCGTCTCCCCCCAGAACTCGCGGTACCAGACGTACCAGCGGATGTGGAACTACATGAATTCCAAGCAGCCCAGCGTGTTCGTGAAGAGCACCGAGGAGGGCATCGCCCGCGTCCTCAACTCCAAGTACGCCTTCCTGATGGAGAGCACCATGAACGAGTACTACCGCAGCCTCAACTGCAACCTGACGCAGATCGGAGGTCTGCTGGACACCAAAGGATACGGCATCGGCATGCCGCTGGGTGAGACCCAAAACAAAAATGCATCAACAGCTACTTGATCCGAGACGGAGCAGCAGAGTTTCAGGTGTTTTTAGACACACGGAAACCAAACGGTCGCAGTTTAACACGACGTTAACGAACAAGTCGATAAGGTTTTGGCAACTAAAATTATTTAAACACCAGGGTTAGGGTTAGGGAAGTCCGGCCGGGTCATTTTTTTATCCTTTTTTTTCCATTTTTATCATTTGTTTTTCATTGTTTTCCATTTTTCGTCATCGCCGGATCAACTCTGATCGTAGGGAACCACGTTATAATTGATTTAAGGTGGTATTGTAGTTATTCGTCAGCTTAATAGTGGAAAATGTGACATAAAAGAAAAAGCATTATTACAATAACTGAATTCTTTGAGTTTTATCTGATACTTGAGTCATCTTGATCAGAAGGTTCCTCATCAGCTGCTGTTAGTCGTAAACAGGCTCCATGTTGGATAAATAGACGTGATCACGTTCAGATTTATAAGGAATCACCAAAAGCAACAATCCCGTCAGAGACGTCTAGATTCTCTCCGATATCGGAGGACGCAAACCTCAGGTGCAAAAACAGGATTCAAGGTCTCGGCCTCTTCTCGCGGAGAAACGCGGTGTAGCCTGTTAGCTTTTTCACCTGAATAACCCTGAACGTTGTCTTCAGGCTCGCCGTACAGGGACGAGATCACTCTGGGGATCCTGCAGCTGCAGGAGAGCAACCGGCTGGAGATCCTGAAGAGACGCTGGTGGGAGGGGGGGCAGTGTCCCAAGGAGGAGGACCACCGAGCCAAAGGTGGGCGTCACGGATTAGCATGCTAACGTACAGCCGGGGCCGGTGGGGGAAGCTCAGGGGTCGCCACAGATTTTTACTAAAATCATCCTCTGGCGAACATGAACATCTGAAGCACATTTCATCACAATCCTTCCAATAGCTGTTGAGATATTTCACCCGATAAAACCTGCTGGTGGCGCTAGAGGGAAAGTCAAGGTGGGGGGGGGGGGTCATCCTCTGGGGATCATGAAAATGTAAATCAAAGTCCATATTTTTGTCGTCAGCGACCTGAACGTAAACATTACTGATACATCAGCAGATTGATATTTATATTATACCTTCACGACTGGAGGGTTTGTGTTTCAGACATTCATGCTCCCCAGAGGATGATCCATGTACGTTTGTGTCAGTAATGCGTTTGTCATGGCGGTGCTTCAGGGCTCGGCATGGAGAACATCGGGGGGATCTTCGTGGTCCTGATCTGCGGCCTCATCATCGCCGTCTTCGTGGCCATCATGGAGTTTGTTTGGTCGACGCGGCGCAGCGCCGAGACGGACGAGGTAAACGCTCATCATCATCCTCCTCTTCCTCCCTCGTCCTCCTCCTCCTGCCCCGCCCCCGGCCTCCACCTCAGCTCACACTCCTCAGTAGGTCCCCCGCCTGTGTGTGTGTGTACCTGTGTGTGTGTGTGTGTACCTGTGTGTGTGTGTGTGTGCCTGTGTGTGTGTGTACCTGTGTGTGTGTGTGTACCTGTGTGTGTGTGTATGTGTGTGTGTGTGTGTACCTGTGTGTGTGTGTGTGTGTGTGACCTGTGTGTGTGTGTGTGTGTGTGTGTGTGTGTGTGTGTGTGTGTGTGTGTACCTGTGTGTGTGTGTACCTGTGTGTGTGTGTGTGTGTGTGTGTGTGTGTGTGTGTACCTGTGTGTGTGTGTACCTGTGTGTGTGTGTGTGTGTGTGTGTGTGTGTGTGTGTCCTACATAGAGGACCAGATTGAGGACTATATACTAATAAAGTTGCCATTCTGAAAACTAAACAATCAAATTTAAAGGTGAGTCTGTGCAACGATCTAGAGGACGAAGACAACAGAGAGGAACACACACACCCGGGGCGTCACATTAACACGCCGTCCTCCGCTTTTATTGGCTGGACCGCAAACTGGTCCTGGTCCTGGTCCAGTCCAGCTGTGAGCACTGACATCAGCTCATAAATAGAAGTAGAGTCATTATGACCCGACATGGAAGTAAAATGTTCTTTTCATGATTGTTGTTGGAATAAAAGACGTTTGTGTCTTCCTCTCACTCTCAGGTCTCTGTTTGTCAGGAGATGCTGACAGAGTTTCGAAACGCCGTTTCCTGTAAGAAGAGCTCCCGTTCTCGACGCCGCCGGCCTCTGAGCAGCGCGGCGGGCGGCGTCCTGCGCCACCCATCCCGCCTGGCCCTCGCCACGCCGCGGCCCATCCGCCTGGTCCGCGAGATGCGTCTCAGCAACGGCAAACTCTACAGTGGCGGCGGCTCGCTGACCGGCGGGCTTGGGGGAAGTCTGGGAGGAGTCCCCGATCTGGGCCCGGGCCCGCAGAGGCTCCTGGAGGACCCGCTGGGCGCCAACTCCACCACCGGCGCGCCTCCTCCGCCGCCGCCCCCGGTATCGTCCCTGGTGGCTCCGCCCGCCCCGCTGCGGAGCTTCCTGCAGGGCTGCAGCCACGTGCGGATCTGCCAGGAGTGCCGGCGGATCCAGGGCCTGAGACCGGCCACGCTCACCCCTCCCCCGCCGCCCCCCTCCTCCTCGTCCTCCGCCTCCTCCTGCTCCCGGAACCCGCCCCCTGCCGTGGCGCCGGGTCACCACTTGCGCCACAACCCCCACCACCACCACCTCCACTACCACCACGGCTCCATGTCGCTGCCCCGCCTCCCCCCGCCGCCGCCGCCGATCCCGTCGGACCGAGCCGACAGCGACGGGGGGAGGGGGAGTCCGCTGCAGGCCAACGCCAAACCACCGCCGCCGCCCCGACCGCTGCCTCCACCCAAGACGCCGACGCGCCCTCCGACAGACTTACTCGCGGGGCACAACTGAGCTGGGGCCGCCATCGGAGGGGTCAGAGGTCATGGTTTTATACCAAACGACATCAGTCCAAACTGGCCGATCAGCGTGGGCAGATGGATGAGACCATTTTGACCCATGAGGATCATACCAATACGTTTCCCATTGGGGGGACGGATTAAACCACTCTGACCTCTGCAGGGAGGACCAAACCAAACATTTTGGGGAACAAAGGACGGAAAAACAGGAAGATGGACGTCTCCGTTCTGGGTGGCTTGTTTGTTGCCCCTCCCCCAAAAATTCAGTCCGCCACTCATTGTGCTCTGTGCCAAGTGGGAGGAGTCTCTTACTGTTTGAATACTGAACCAGGTGTTTGTATAGAAGGAGGCCCCCCCACACACACACACACACACACACGTAGCCGAGCAGCTGTACAGATCCGTCGATCATCTGGACGTCTCCAGAGGACGGAGCTCGTTAAAAAGCCTGTTGCCATGTTTTTGCCGGACTGCCCGGCGCCGGCGGTCCACCAAACCGGCGGTCCACCAAACCGGCGGTCCAGCAAGCCAGTCGATGGATGCGGATCAATACTCACCTGAAGTGTACGAAGCTGCGTCAAGTCGGCTTTCTGCTCGTCAGCCAATCAGAAACTAGTACCGGAGACTATGACAAACAATTTAAGGTCATGTTTTTAAAGGAATAGTTCAACATTTTGGGGAATTTAGCTTTCTTTCTGAGAATATGTTTTAAGCCAAATCCCTCGCATTTTATTGGACCACTTACAAGTGGGCGTGGCTAAGAATGAAGCCTGATCCGGAACTACAGAGGAAACTGTAAAAGTTTGATGGACGGATATTGCTAAATTGGTGCTTAGCAATTAGAATGATGTCATCTAAAAGGGTTCAAAAGGCATTTGAGGCTGAAATCCATCCGATAAAGTCACTCGAAGAGAGAAAGAAGACAAAATGTTGAACTATTCCTAAAGTTTGAACCATTTGAACTGTTCACTGCTGCCACAACAAGGAAACACAGTGCTCTCATTTTTCAAAGTAAAAGTCCTAAGAATTCGCATGAAGCTAAAAAAGCTCGGCCTGAAACACATCCGACACGATTAGTTTCCCGATTTCTGTTGAATGATGAAGCCAATCGGCTAAATGTCGGGTCCAACAGATATGAAAGAGTAACCCTGTGTTAGCATCACAAAATCTGGTGAATCGGAGTTAATGACTGATTCTCTTGTTAAGCGGTTAGCTAGCTAGCATGCTAACTCCATGCTACAGTTGCACCACATGAACTGCCGGGCTTAGTCTACATTACTTTAACCGGGTAGCTGGACTTCACTGTTTTTGATGGATCTTTCAGTTAGCTCATGCTAACCGCAAGAGACCATACAAACGTTATTCAGGGTTTTTCATCGTTGAAATTCATCTTCCGATTCGCAAACTGGTGCCGATTAAAAGTCCATCATCCGAAATGACTTGGTATTTCAGTGGTGAGCAATTCAATGCTGTTACAGTTTGTATGGAGTTGCTTTTTAGAAAGCGATCCAATCATTTTCCTACAGTCCCTGAACGCAGCGTGGAGCTCTTCGGGGCGGCGGTGTGTTTTAGGTGAGTATTAAAGACATCCGGAGGACTCGGACGGCAAATTGCAAAAAAACGACAACAAAAAAAAACGAAATAATTGCAATTCCCTTCCCAAGTTTTATTTCTCCTCTTTCTTTTCATGGTGACTTTGAGTCCTTGAGCTCTTTTTACATTGATGTCATGACGGTTTTGCTCGATCTCGGGGGCGTCAGAGGTCAAAGGTCACCTCTCCAACAGCCCAAAGGTGGTGATGTTGTTCCACATGTGATTGCTTTACAGTCGCCTGCCTGCAGGGTACGAACACAAACAGGAGCCAAAAAGCAAATCAATTTTTATTTAAATCAAAGTTTTATTTCGGATCAGTGCCTGTAGTTTCTGTTTGTTTTTGTTTTTGCATAGAAGCTGTTCCATCAGCGTCCGAGGAGAGGAGTGTGTGAGTGTGTATG
>CM056835.1:23667336-23917336 GCA_029853015.1 Chelidonichthys spinosus | reverse complement strand
GATTGTATTTCTGTAGTGGTATTGTTGGGATATCGGGCTGACAAAACAGCTTTTTAAGGGAATGTGAGCAGCTAATTTGATTAACCAAGTGTTCAACTTAATCCAAGCAATTCTACAATTACAACACAGCTGGCAGCACACATACTTGTGCATTCGTATGAAACTTACGGAGAATTTTAGTTCAGTCTTTAATCCATGATTTTCTTCCTGTTTATTTATGCTTGAGCTGTGTGACGTCTTCTCACACTTCAACCAGACTTAAATAGGTTGTTATTTTGTTACATTGATGAATTAAGGCTACTGCTGCGCAAATTGTGGGACAATAAAACCACTCTTTCCATAGTAAACAAGGAGAAGAGACCTCACTCTAGAAGTGTTTCCAGTAGTGGATGTTGTGCTTTCAAGGCCCCGTACTGGTCAGATCTACGTACTGCAGGCTGGTGCCATCCTGGTTACATGCAGCATACTCCACCACTCAGACAGTAAACATAATCCCATTTATGACCTGTGGGGTTAAAAGGAGCAGGGGGTTTATCCTGAAACCATCCATAGGGAGATATACACATCGCTATATGTTCAAGTGCATATTCTATCTGTTGAACCAAAGTGGTTGTGATGTTTGGCCTGGAACACATAAAACCACAAGACAATTCATAAGAAAATACTATTTATTATTCAAGTGTTCTAAAGAGAAAATAACCCTTTTAGAAGTGAAATGCATAATCTTGTTCTCTGCCACCATCTGGCCCAAACAAAACATGACAAATCATCCCAAACGACATGCAGACATTCAAAATAAATCCAACAAAGGACATCCGTAAAGATGGCGTCACTTTGAATTTCATACAATGATTCATATAAAGTACAAATTTAATTAAAAATGTGAAATTTTTGATGCTACGATATTACCACAATTTTCTTGGTTGAAATCATTTTACAAACCTTATTGAGAAGTTATAGTTATGTAGTTACAACATGTTTACATGTGAAAGTTTACAACCCACAGTAGAAAAACAATCCTAATACAACATACATTCATTTTTGAGATGCGACCATGAAGTGAACAGACGACCACCAACAGATTTAGATTCAACCTGTCCTCTGGTTTTTAAAATGCAGAACTCTCATTGAATATGATCTTCTTCATTATGGCTGCAGCAAACATTGTACATTATGAAGAATGTTCAGTTCACTGCGTGAAGTTTAGAGCAACCAGTTATACAAACAATATGAAAAAACAAAGGAATGGCTCAAATAAGCTGTAATCAAATGTGTCACTATAGTTAGTAACATTGCTCAGTCTGGAAAGATGCAGTATTTGCTGATCAGATAATAAAAAAGGCAAAACATATGGTAGTTGTAACATACCAGCAGCTACACTACCTTCAAGATATAAATTAAGTAAAAAACAAACCGATATGACTATTTGTAGGCAGCATGCAATGATTAAATAAGTATGCTTCACATCCGATAATAATATAAAGTTATATTGATCGGTCACATTACCATTTAAAAATGTTAAGGAAATAAATAAAAATCCTCCACCCATTACTTCCTGCTTAAAAATCAAGCTACGTTTCAAGACAAAACATTGTCCATCCGAAGATGTTTAAGGTCATTAAGTTCTGGAAATGAAGCCAGTTGGCACGCAAGCATTTTTCAGCGTGTGACGCTAAATATTACTAATAATGCAGCCTGATTCTAGAGCAGCCGGATTCTAAATGACCAACACATTATCAATTTTCACAATAAGATATTTCACTTGATATGATCCCTCCGTATGTTATTATTGCTGGGTGGTCCTTGATGTTTTCCCTTTTTCTGCACACAAGGTTCATCTTTACTGTCTTTACAAACTATACTGACCTTCTGCATGACCGTAATATTACCAGCAAGTATTAGAAGACCTCAGATATCTAGAATATTAAGATCACTAGGACTTCATTAATATGTTTACATTGTCCTCCATTAACAAACACCAGCAGTTTGGCTCTTTGTCTGTGGTTTTATTGTTAATGTCCAGAAAACTGACCAAACATTACTTGGACCCCACATAGTGTTTTATAAATAATAAATAGAGTATGTATTTACTAGTTTTTTTATTTGGATATTAAAGATTTGTTTTCATCAGATTAAAAACAAAAGAAAAAAATTACATTCATAATAATAAAATACGACAAGTCTTTTTTTACAGGTAGTGTAGCTATTGTAATTATAAATGGATAAATTAAAAGTAAATCAAGGCCCTGTTGCTGTTTTAGATCTGGGATAAAACAAACAAACTCTTATGATTGATCAATTTAACATCATATTAGTGTCTACAGTTTGTGAGGCGATCATGTCCGTGTAAACAAATCTATTAATCTTTGAAGAGTCCTGGAATCAAACCTAAACATTAACTCAGTTCCCTATAAACGGCTGTTCTCGGTTATCTGCTATCTGATTTGACTTCTGAGAAATATGTGAGGTCACGACATGCTATGAACTGTAGAAATATTAAAGGAAGCATCAGAAGAGAGTTCAATCAGTCTGTGCCTCCCGGACAGTCCTGAGACCAGTTCCAAGTAGGCTAAATCAGTGACAACGCCTGGGTCCGAGGGGCCTTCAGTCATGCAGAAGCACACAAAATACACATCGTGCATGATTTGTAGGTTTTTATGTTGAAAATTAAATGTATTCAAATAATGAGATGCAGCAATTTATATATTTGACCAAAGCCAAACGAATTAAAGGGAATGTTTTTTTCTTTGAGCTGTTAACAATGTGAAGAAATGAAATGAAGGCAGCATGATATGCAAAGAAATGTGCAGATATGTCGTTTCCAGCTGAACATGATTCTAATATATTAACTACTCAATACAATGTGCATTTTGTGTGCTTCATATGGTGTCTTATACACACGTTGGAGCCTTTCTGCACCCAGTAGCCTAAAGACGCAGTAGAAAATATATCATAAAACAGTTTTTGGTCACAGCTTCCTGTTTGGAGTCCCAACTCTATGGCTTACCGATGTCCACAGTCACGTTCACATAAAGAGGCAGCCTCTCCACTGACATAGTCTTATATGAGCAGCTGTTGAGCCCGTCCTTTCTCCATACCAGTGGTGTTCGTCCCAACAACCTCATCCTAGGAGGCAAACAGAAATAATCATACGTTAGGAGATTAAATCGGCAGCACTAATCCGGATGCATACATTTAAATGACCTGCTGAAATAAGCACGACACCTCTTCATTCACTGACCTGTCTTTGTTTATTTCATTGCCACTGTCCCGTTTGTGAAACACCATGGTGTAGCGAGCTATGTCAGCAGGCGGCCGCACGATCTTCATTTTCTGCAGCTCAACTCTGTGAGACAGCAGAGCCCCGTGTGAATCAATGAGGGAACACGCTTCATCTGCTCCAGATGTCATCAATAGAAACACACAATACCGTCGCTCGTTCCTGTCTCACCTGATGCGAAGGTCGTCATCTTCTCCGCCCCAACCCCAGTACGTGTTTGAGAATCCGTTCACTTGAAGAAACTGGTCTTTGGTCATAGCTGTGACTCCTCCGAAGTAGCCTTTGTAACGCAGCCTGAGAGTGGAAGAATAAATCTCAGTTCAAATTCTGTATCAGAGCTTTGAAGATAATATCGTTGTTCATTCATATAGGTAGTATAAGTATAAATATGACTTGCAGTAAATGTACTGGTAGTTGTATACTTACTTGTAACCTGTGGCGTTGCGGCCGACCACCAGGTGTTTGGGCTGCTTGTCACAGAAGTATAAATTGTGATCATTTTCAGGAACCAGGTCCACATCATGGAAGATGAAGCAGTCCCAACTGTAGTCTTTCAGTGCCTCCAAATACCCGACATTGAGTAACTTGGCACGGTTAAAAGTCGCATCACCAGCCTTAAAAACACAAAACAGAAAACACAATAATGGTGTCTAACAGATAGGAGGGTCAGCTCAGAAAATGCTTTCATGCTACTTGTGTGGGACACTTATTGAATAACTTTCATTGTGGCAGTGATGTCATCGCATCCAGGCTATTATAGGACAATAGGAGGCTTAGCAGTCGATCTGAAGGAGTTTATCGGGCTTTATTCTGATTTATTTTTACACCACCATGAAAGCCAGACACTGCCTCCGTGGAACCAGATGATCAGAGGAACCAAAACCTGATAAAGCATTTCATGAAAGCATACATATGAGGCTCTACCAGGCGTGGACCATATATTGCTATTATATTGATATTGAAATACGGTGTGATTGTTGTCTTTTCCTGTTTTTAAAGGCTGCGTTACAGGAAAGGGGTGTCATTTATTCAACTTACCAGACTGCTCTAGCTGTTCTGTTATTTGCCATTTTCCCACTCAGTCAGTGCATCCACATTACTGATGATTATTTATCAAAAAGCTCAATGTGTATATATTTTTGTAAAAGCGCCAATGGCATAATATGCTTGTAAATTTGACATCGAGATATTTGGTCAAATAAATATTGTCGTTTATCTCCAAAAGGCCCAGCTCTAGGCTGTATAAATGTGTCCAAACACTGCATTCAAACTATAAACTAATACTTTAAACAGTGCCTCCCGTTATAACCTCACTGATAATATTCTTCTTGTACTCTGAACATTATTTGGTTGCAGATGATTAGCCTTTGGCATGTGAAAGTGTTTTTGCTCACTGGTTTCTTTGTTTTCAGTGGAGGTGTTTCCGTGCATCGCTGAACATGAGTTGTTGCTTTCATGACTTTAAAGTCACAAAGTGTTTTTCAGCAACGCACTGATAATAAAACTGCTGGCCAAAACAGATTCCAGTTATTTAGAAAAGAAAAGACAATAAGCAACGAGCCAGTTATTTGCTTTTCCTTTTTACCAGCTTGACATTTTTGTCCTTTGAGATGATACGAGAACATAAATCTATTTTGCTCTACATGATATTTTAATTTCTTCAATTCTTCATTGCTCTACATTTCTTCAATTCTTCTTCTTTCTTCAATTCTTCATTATCTTTATACTAAATCAATATTTTTGAACTCCAAGCACAAGCTGATTTTATATGGAACCAATGCATGATCTGGAGCCTGTGTACCTGCTGGATGACATAGATGGCGTAATGTAGCTGCTGCCTCTGCAGAAAGGGGTGCAGGTGATGCAAGAGGTAGAGGAGGTGTCTCTCTCTGCTGCGATGAGGGATGAGGATCGCTACGCTCTGCTTCGCTGTGCAGTCTGACGGCTTGTACTCGCCTTCAGCCACTTCTTTGTTGTCACTCTCCACATCCTTCAGTTTCAGAGAGGATTCAAAGGCTAGCTTCACAGCTCCCTCTGTGGACATCAGCACAAAAGACAAGCTGAGTGTTGGTGATCATTCGTTATGTGACTCATAACGCAGTAAAATACACGACAGACAGTTCACAAGTATTTTGAGATTACTCTGGAGGTTCATATACAACAACTTCAACATGTACGTCCAGATTAAGATCATCTATAATCACGCATAGCAAGATCAACCTTTACTCTCGTTTTGATAAACTAACAATGTTCAAGGTGACATTAAAGGTTAATGATCGGCACAGAGCTCTGTCTAGTTTATTATTACAGTTCTTTCATCTACGTCACCATGGAGTCAGCAGACGGGTGACGAATTTAAAACAGAGCACAAAATCAAGGATAGATTTAAATTAAAAATGTAAAGCAAGAATACACACAGCAAGTGTGTCACCTCTTTTGGCTCTAATACCTACGTAGCAACGGTGACTCCTGAGGGCAATCGACTTCTGGCGGGGGAGTATCTAGGTGAACGGGTGCCGCTGTCCAAGTGTCGAGTTTCTCCCTCAGACTGTCTTCTTTGACAAGAGTTTGTGGTGAGGTGGCCGACACGTGACCGAATTTCACCGTTTCCCCTGAAAAGGTTGTGATCCACACCAGCACCGACAGCGAGACAAGGAGCAGCAGAAAGTATTTCCCCCTCCGCAAAGTCTTGCACACAGGCGAGCAGAAGCCCATAGTTGTGTGACGGCGCTGATATGAGAAAGTAAAAGTGCCAACTGTAGACGCTTGTTGGTCCTCGGTCAGGATATTCCCTCTGTGCACGACAGCCGCAGTTTCACTGTCCAGTCATCCCATGGTGAGGAAACATGCTGCCAACTATACAGACAATCAAGTATACGATCCCTGTGAATTAAGGGAAGTTACTGGTGAAAATCCATCGTTGAAAATCCATCGTTGAACTCAAAATCCAGCTTCAGGAGGTGAGGCCGAAGTTCTCCGGCGACTGTGGATTAATAAGGAGAGAAAGGATGTTACTGCCATATGATGGCATACATCATAATCAAACATATAGGTTATCCTTTTAAAAGAGATATCTCCATTCCATACAACTGACAGATACGGGTTACGTGTTCAGTTCCTCCTTTTCTTTTGTTAGTATTTATTGTGTTACACAGAGACCTGAGAGAGCTTCCTGAACGCTCATTTTACACCCGGTAACTTCACACCTGTCTTTTTGTTTTCAACCTGGATCAGGTTTAGTGTCACATGGCAGAGCCTCACCTTCCTCCTCACTGTTATTGACTGAACTTAATCGACTGACTGATTGGTCTAAAGAAATGAAATGATCTTCTCCAATGACTACATTTTAGTTGTTGGCCATGAATCCCAACAACATACAAACACAACAGTATCATTAAACAGGATGCAGTGCATCAATACAGCAAAGCAAGGTAGTAAAACAGCTGTGACGATGAACACGTGGACCGTTATATCCATACATGTTCACTGTCAGGTCTGGGCTGTTGTCTCGTAGACGAAAAAGACGAATTTCCTCCATTTACCCGCAAAACGCCCCGTGGGTTGCCGTACATTTGGGGTACTGACAGTGACGAGCTAACACTGGCTAGCTCTGGTTACACCTACAGTTATACACCGTTATTAGTGCCACATTAGACTGTTATTACGGGATGTATATTACCTTTTACATCGCGGACGGCTCTTTCTTCTCCCGATGCCTGTTTAATAACAGCATCAAATGTAGCCTCAGCTCTGTGCGGACAGCTAGCGTAGCTGCTGGCTAGCTGACGAACGCGGATGTAAGACTGTAGAGTTACTGTAAAAAGTGCTGTAAAAGTTAAACATTAGCATTGATCTAAAAGTCGCACACCGGCGAGCCCGACCTCACAGTGTGACCTTATACCAGTGACCCGCCGTCATTTCCGGAGCTAACGTTAGATAACAATCGGCACATCTTACCTTTGACACAAGATAACGTTATTATCGGTTATCGACCCGGGAGAAAACAACACCGTGTCAAGGCAACACCAATACACAACACGTCCGCAGCTGCTGGACGGATTTCATACTAAAAGCTTCCGCGTTGGACTGCGACAAATACATGACTCCTGCGTTCCTTCTTTGCTTTGATTTTGAAGGTAGCATCAACAAACAGGAAGTCATTGTTCTTTGCTTGTTTTGGATACTTCCGTTATGTTGGATTTCAAAGTAAAAGTCGTCTGCTGATGTGTTGAAAACGTTACATTTTATTTCTGGATTACATTTTGACGGTATTATTTGCAGCGCTAATAAGGCAGTATATATAGTGGCGGGTGGCCAGGCTGGGACCATTTCACAGAGGCATTTTTTTCTGCGTAGCAAACCACTGTAGCTAAAGTCACTTTATTTTGGTAAGTAACTCTTAGAATTTGCATAAAGACCAAGTAAACAAGTAAGGACTCATAACATGTTTTTATGCAACCCTCAATTGAAAAAACACAACTCAAACAGTTGTTAGAGTTTTTTTTTTTTTTTAATTGGTGACAAAGCTCACAAGATCAATTCGGCCACACAAGATAATTACACACAAACTTACAGAAGTTGTATACTTAACATGCAGAGTGCTGTGGGTACTGTTAAGTTTACCATTTGCATTATTTTGCATACTAGCATTTGGCTGCCAAGTCTCATGCAATATCTGTCTCTTCCCACCCTGCAGATCAAACACAGACAACATGCTGGCTCTCTGCTGGACGCCGCTGGCTCTGAGGATAAAGGTCTTGTCCTCCTGCCAACAGAGGACGTTGGTTGTCCAGCTGCTGCTCAGGTCAGCCATGACACTGGAGGGCTCAGCATGTCATGGTCCCGTTGAGCGGTGTGGGAAGTCCTGCACTTCCAAAAGGCCTTTTACTTACTTTTTTATGTGTCCTTCTATTGCTGAGAGCTGCCTTTTTGGAAAGGTCCTCATCTAAGAATTCAACCATTTTTAATAAGGATCAAAAGAGAAACACTGGGATGTGTATACATCCTGCTGTTGTTTTGCCCTGTCAACTTCAAAATCATTTGATTAATATCTTTTACTATATTGATTTTTTTTCTGCTTTTGATTTCACTCAAGATTGGTCTCCCTTTGTTTTCTGTATTGCAGTTGTATTTTGTGGTTTGGCCGTTGGGCTCATGTGTTAAACTCTACTCTCCCTCACTTAAATGGGGTGGATTTTACAGCAGATTTTTCCTGAGGTAATTCTTTCTTTTAATTTCTTTAGTTGTAATTCCTAAGGTGGCATTGTTGAGCTATACATGTTTAACTAGCCTTTAGGTACATTCATTAATTTATTCATTAACCATACACATTCCCTGAAGGCATATTTACAGAGAATTAACAAAAGTATTTCTCTTCCCAACTCCAATTACAGGAGCCTTCACTTGGGAATTATTTTAAAAAAGTACCCACATCCCTTTTTTTTTTTTTACAGTTAGTTAAAGTAAAAATATACAAGTACATATTGAGTGTTTAAAAGTAGAATTTAATTTCAGTATACAAGTATTATCATCAAAATAACATGCAGAATGGTCACCTTCCATATCGTGATAACAAATATGTATATTGTTTTATTATTAGTTCGTAAGCCAAGTGTCTTTTTTACCCAGGAAATAGTTCCAGCTTAGTTTCTTCACACTTGACAATCAGACAGAGTAGATAAGAAGAAACACGTCCCTCCCCTCCATACCTCCTCTATACTGTCTGTGTAGTGGAGGCCTATTGCGAGGATGACATTACCATGTGAGATAGGTCTGCACTGTTTGCAGTTGTCAGAGACTTGTGATAAGCAAGCTGCAAGCACAGAACGTAATCTGAAAGATCTACCCCCAAATATCCCCCCCGACCGCCATCAGCATGTTCATTGCTTTGTTTTTTACATTTATTCTGATCTTTATTTCTGAGAGAATTTGGGTTATTTATACCGGCATGTAAGTTCATGTTTATCATAGATAATACAACTTTGTATTTCAGAGTAATTCAAGTAATTTCAGTCTTAGGAGCTCCATAATGTTGCTTTTGTGCTTGTATTACACCATTAGACATAATGTGGAAAGGAAACTTTGTCTGGAGGGGATCAGAGAAATACAATCCCACATTTTACACAAAAGTGTCTCAATTGGAGATGTTGTGATTCAGTGTGTGATTCTGTGCTGGCAGCAGTGATGATTCCTTTATATAAAAAAAAATGTTTTCGTACTTTGCAGTATAATACACCCTAAATACCGTGGCAAGAATTTGGCAGTGCCATGTGGATGGACTCTACTTCCCTTTCTTTTGTTGTCTTGACCATAATAGAACGTAATTACAAAGTATGGAACATTTTGTCGACATCCTGTAATTGTGTATTTGCAGTGTGACTCATACATCCTCTGGTCTCGCATATCCATTTAAAGAGACTGTGCTGTCTTCTGGTCAAACCTTGTACCAGTCAGGTCTTTGTGCTGAGCATGGCGTGCTACACAGTCAGTCTGTCAGTGTTAGTGTTAGATAGAAAGATGGATAGATGGATAGGACAACAACAAGACAGGATAAAATACCAGTTCACTAAAAAAAAATCAACAATTTAAGGATCTAATGTAATGTTTTATAATTGTACAAATCTTGCATTATTATTATTATTATTATTATTATTATTATTATTATTATGCTAAATGTATATCAGGATTATGCTGGAGAAAAAATGAGTCACAGGTTTCAGGTATAGAGCAGTATCTTAGTCAGACTGGACACTGGTTCTGACAAAATATGAAGAAAATGAGAAGATGTACATGCAAACGCAAAGTCCAAAATCCCGTTAATGCACCCTATTAATGGGATTGATGAAGCTGATGTTTTCACACATCTGCTCTCACATCAGCGAACTCCTCCTCGACTCCTCGAAACTCAAGGACAGAGTAACTGTTCCACTGCCAAAGCTCACCCTTGGTTTATGCTTTCCTGAAGTCGGGTTGTCACAGTCATTGCCGTTGGTCTTGAGGCTGATGGATGAGGATGGAGTTGAGGCAGACGATCCGCCGATGCTGCCAGACTTCTTCCGTGATGCTGTGTTATGTTTCAGTGTTGCTTTGGCAGCCACTTTAAAAGCGTGGGCCGCTGTGCTGCATCGGACTTCCTCGATGGTGTTCCTTGAGGGTTTGAAGAGGATGATGTAGACCTTGTTGAAGAAGATACAGGCCAGCAGTCCAAAGCTGGATGCCAGTATAGCGATGACCTCCACAGCTGAAACAAACTTGCCATAAGTACTGAAGTACGCAGGGATAAAAGAGATCCAAACGATAAAGAAAATGAGCATGCTGAACGTTATGAACTTGGCTTCTGTGAAGTTTTCCGGAAGTTTCCGTGATTTGAACGCAAAGAAGAAACATATAGCGGCCAGGAGGCACGTGTAGCCAATAAGAAACCCAAGAGCCATCACAGATCCCTCATTGCAGGTGATGAAAATGATCTCATCGATGTCGTGATTTCTGTAGCTGGAAGGAGGGGCGTTGTAGAGCCACACCACACATATCATCACTTGGACAAAAGTGCACAGAAACACCAAGAGAAACTGTAGGTTTAATCCCCACCATTTACGATGGAGACTCGTGGGGATCTTGGCCTCAAATACCAAAAGCACCCTGTTGGTTTTCACAAGGATGCAGGAGATGCAGAGCACAAAGCTGATTCCGAAGGCAGGTTGGCGTAAGCGACATGTCCAGTCCTGTGGCTCGCCGATGAAGATGAGAGAGCTGGAGAAGCAACAGATAAGTGAGAACAGGAGGACGTATGACAGCTCTCGGTTTGTGGCCTTCACGATTGGAGTGTTGCGGGATCTGACAAAGACCGCCATCACAAAGGCTGTCAGGACCACGCCCAGTACCGCACATATTGCCAAAGCTATCCCGAAGGGTTCTGTCCAGGAGAGGAACTCGATTTCCTTCAGGAAGCAGAATGTGTGGTTCTCATTGGACCAGGAGTTATGTGGACACTTGGTGCAAACACTGGCATCTGTATGGATAGAAAAGCATCTGTGTTAGAAGTGCAACACTAGCCAGGTGTAACATTATGGGATGTGAGGTTGTGTATCTCAGTACCTCCGTTATTACTGTACTCTCCATCTGAGCACTCGGTGCATTCAAAGCAGCATGTGGGCATACTGTCTATGATCCCCTTCCTTGTTCCAGGCTCACAGTCCTCGCTGCAGTTAGAGAAGGGCACCTATAGGATGTGAACAGATAGAACAGTTGCAGGGGGGTGGAATACATGAACGGACACATCATTTACTAAACCCTCGACTGACCTCAGAACTATGTCCGTTCCACAAAATCTTTGTCTTGTCGATGGAAAGTTTGGCTCCTCTCTTGACGTGCATGTTGTAGTATCCCACCTCCTGGAACTGCACAGAGCCGTCCTCAGCACATCTCTGCCAGTTTATAATGGTGTAGTTGGCCGCCAGGTCTGCGTTCTCATCGAAGTGCATCTTTACCCCCATGCTGTTGGTGTAGTTCAAATGTCTGAGCTGCTTCAGGACCTGCAAGGCAGAACCTTAGCATCAGATGCTCGGGGCTAAACGTGAATGATTTGCTAATTAATTGCTTTGGTTTTGGGTAAATGTGTCTTACCTGCCATGCTTCCATTTTCTTTATGTCTGCACAGGAATGGTTGGCAAAGAGTCCATGTCCAGGTGTGCAGGTGAGTATGTCCTGCAGGGCCTGTGCAATGGAATAAACTGCGACATACACATTATAGGAGATACGCAGGTGTGTGTAGTCCAGGTACGGGGTCTCAACACTTGTGATGTCTTCCTCACCCGTACACAAAGGCCTGAAACTAGTGCTGTCGTTCTCACTTTCTTGCTGCCTCGGGCTCTCCGCCAGATAACAGTTGAAGGTTTCTTCCCAAAATTCCCTGACAAATTCATTATGACTGTCTCTCTTTGGTTGGACTTGCTGTAGGAACTCTCTTAAGCCAGGTATGTGCCCTGCCTTTAGAGCGAAGCCAATAGTTCCCCCCACAACATCAAGGTACTCTGGTTTAGCAATGAGAGAGGAGCTAGCCCACGCTTCGCTGGCTAACCAGATCCGATCCGTGATGTTCCTCCTCACCATCTCTTTGATCAAAGGCTCGATGTCGGGGCCACTGGCAAACACAACGATGACCTTTGCAGTGGAGTTCTCAATCCTGTCCGCCAGCGCTTGGATTTCATGATCCTCGAAGTACTGAGAAATAAGTTCATTTAGGTGGATGCAGATGTCTCGCTCCTCCATCTCTTTCTCAAACTTTTCAATCCCGGGGCGTCCATAGTCGTCGTCCGAGGCCACAGCGATGACCCAGTTCCAGTCGAAGTGCTCAATGATGTCTGCCATGGCCGTGGCCTGGTACTCGTCTGTAGGGATGGTCCTCATGAAGGACTTGTACTGATTCTTGTTGCTCAGCAGACGGCTAGAGGAGGCATAGCTGATCTGTAACGGTAAAGATTTCAGATAATCTAGGTTTTCATTGTGTTCTGCTTGATCATCATTATTAAAATAAAGGTTTAATCATTTAGTTGATAAAACAACTTGAGTATCGATGCAGCACTGATGAAGCCACTCTTCTGTGACTCACCTGAGGAATATAAAAAAGACCCAGCAGGTTTGCGACTGCCGTGGAGACCGCGGATCCAGCTGCTCCTACCACTGCAATGGTAGCTGGGATATGATCAGTGCAGTTGCAAAACTCATCTAAATTCAGGGAGTCGATCTTGTTTTGGGCCACAAAACTAAGCGTAGCCTCCAGGGCTTTTGACACCGTGTTGCATGTGTCAAAGATCCTGTAGCCCAGGGTGATGTTGGGCAGGAGAGCGCTGCTGTTGTTAATCTCATCGATGGCAAAAATCATGGCCTGAAGCCAACGGAAACCACGGAAATTGAACCTGTAAAAGCAAAACAAGGCATGTATTTAGACGAGTTGAGCCCACTCATTCAAATCATATAAACCTTAAAGTCTCAGAACGTTACCTGACACACTGCGTGGACTCGGGCCGAGCTGCGAGGTCTTGGTCTTTGGACGCGACTCCAAAGTGTATGGGGAAAAGACCTCCGAGCAAAATATCCCCCGTCATCTGTGCTCTCTGGCGGGGCCCATACGTTGAGATCACATAACTGGACCCCAACACTATCAGGTATCTCAGCACCAGTCTCATCTTGCTTTTCTTTCTAACGGGTAGGATTATGTTTCAACAACTCGCCAGAGTGAAAGTGTCCTCGGTATTATCTTCTCCTGTCCATCTGCCTGCTGTGCTGTTTGGTGTTAGTCATGTTTGCACTGACGAGATTGTCTCACTGTAGGGAAAATGGCAAAAACATGTTATGCTTTCGGAGTCAAAATCATTCAATATCATTTAATTAAAATAAACATACGTGTTGGAAAGAAAACTTTGTCTTAGTGGAAGAAAATCCAATAAACTCCACTCAGACTGAGCTCACTTTCCCATACAAACAGGGTGAGAGTGGTGTTTGACCTGAGGCTATTATTACCTACTCCAGCAGGACTGCCCAGTCACAAACATTTTTCAAAGTTTGGATACTTTTTTAAAGCATCGACTGCTCTAGTAATGTTTCAGAGAAGAGAATGAATTTGAACATTTCACACCTCAGCATAGGTACTGCAGTCATGCTGCTGGAAATACCCGTCTCCAACTGAAATAGAATCTGGATTTACATGAGTGAAGTCACACTCTAATGACTCTCCTTCCTGCAGGAGCCCAGACTCACGCTGTGGCCAGTGAACCCAGTCGCCATGGAGAGAAGCCTGCTGCATCTGGCTAATACTGCTGGAAAAATGCTGGGGCAGAGCTGTGATAATGAAGTGACTAACGGCTGTAAGCACCACTGTTTGCCGTATTAACCGTTATTGTTCTATGCGTACTCTTATAAAAATCTATTTAAATTTCTTGTTGCATCACCTTTGGATGTAACGCATATTTAGCATTAAAATATACATTTCAAACAGAACTATTGTAGAATATAATAATTAGCAAGAGTCCAATTTTAGAATTGAATGTCCCCCGTGGCTACTTTCATAAATAATAATGATAAGCCAAATTACAATTCACACATTATCTACCTGTTTCAAATGGCTAAAAACAAAAGTAGATTAACGCAATGTATGTTTTCAAAGCAACACCTAATTGACCATAATATCATCATCTGTTTTAAATGACTGATAAATCCTGAATCAAAAAGTAAGCTAGCATTGGCTGAACTATATAAAACAGTTATTCAGTTATTTTTAAACTCCCAAATAAATAAAAATAAACCATCCAACGTGTCAAATAATACAGAATCAAACTCACCCGCTTGAACTCCTGAGTGTGTGATTTAGATGCACTGAAATAGTTCATCGGCAGGTAAACGCAGATTCGAAGGCCCTTTTCCCTAAAATATCCGGGGTGTTGAATGAATCCACTGGACAATGATGTGAGCTCCTGAACCTCGTTCTGCAGGTGAATCATTAACAGGGAGAGGGCTAGTCCATTTCCTTCAGCTAATGAAGTCTACTCACAGTTCACTCCTCCTGAACTAAGTCATCATAACCTAAAGTTGGAGAGATCTAGAGATTTAGAAATGTCTATTCTTAGCACAACATCACAGGAATACAAACTTTCATTAAGAGTTAGAGTCTTGTGAAGTTTATCTGTTTATCCTCTCTCTTCTGTCTACGGCCTTTGTTAACATGTAGGCCTAACTGGATGTTTGTGTCTATATAATTAGGAATATAATAATTCATTTTTCAAGCACAGCATCTTATGAAGGTATGTATTTAAAAGTACCACAGTGCTATTTGTATTTATATATTATAACTGATGCCGTGACCTCATGCGTTTGACATCCGCTGATCGGTTTTCCAGGTTTAAGTTTACTCTTTTATTGCATTTTGCCAGAAGAGCTGCAGCGTGATACCAGGAACCCCTAGAAGCAGTGGATCGCACCCACACGTTCCTCAAACAATTAGCTGCTTCCTCATGCTCTGATGGACGAGTCTTCACTTCGTTGCCGGGCAGATGTCTCCTGTGAAAACCACTTTGCTTTACAACATGTTGACTTATCCGTGGCACAACCGGACACCGTGTGTCCACGGAGCATCGGGTACATGGATAAAACAAAAAGACGCATGTTGAGTTGTTTCAATCTTCTTCACGGCTGGAAGGAAGTCCTCTAGCTCTCCATCAGTTAGCAGTTACATTGAGTAAACAAGAGCACAGCTGGACTGCAAAAAGAAGACATGTTAAAGTTGTTTGATTTGATCAGCAGCAGGAGATTCATAAAGTACAAAATGTTTTCAGAACATGCATTAGAAGAACTGCAAACGCTGCCCTTGTGTGGGGGACGCGGGCCATTATCAATAAGCGATCAATATTCAGTAGAATAGATTTTGTGTATTAAATATTACTGAAACTTTGAGATGTTTTCACCCATAATTGATTAATTTCAGCTCAAAGTAGAACTAAATAAACTCATCTGAAAAGGGCTTAAAGATATAAAAACACCAACAGCCTTTGACTTATTGTTTTAATTAGTTTAATTATTAATGTGTAAAGTGACGGCATCACTTCATGCTATTCTCAACAGGCTTAAAATGAAATGCCAGTAAGTGGCTATTTTGTCAAATTTGTTGTATTATGTTTTTTTATAATGTATAACAGAAAATGTTCTATGTAAATACTGTTAAGCATTTTTATAATTTGTTTGTTTTCTCCTAAAAAATCTAAATCACAAATTAAAATGATTCAAGTAAAATTTGGCGTCGAGGCCTCCCCGCTTTATGAAATTGTCTTTTATTGTTTGACATTGCAGAAGTGCCCTCCAATAAATCGTTCTCGTCTTTTTTCAGAAATGGCACATATGTCTGAAATGTAACATAATGTGTCAAAAATGTTGAGCAGCAAAGAGTTCACAGTGAATGGATTTATCCTCAGAAGCGTACGCTGCAACGCATCAAAACAGTCACACACACTGCTGCTTTCAGCTGGAGAGGTAAGCTCGTCTTCCTGATATCAATGAGTGTTTATATGCATTTACTTAGTAAAAGCTGCAAGACTTCCTGCGTTCCAGCAATTTTACAGCACAAACTGTCAAATGACACGGTGGCGTTTTGAGAATATAATCACCTTTTCCCGTATGCCTTCCACGTTCAATTTTAGTTTCTAAATATTTGCAGCATTTGTTTTTAACAAAAGCTGAACCTTCGATTTCTGCATTGCAATTCTGACAGACTTGAATTTAAGAGACAAATGGTGTAAGTGAGTATGTATGTTATGTTTTGAATTGTTGTATATTAAATCTTTATGTAAAATCACAATCTGTGCTATTTTTAAACCACTGTCTGGGGCGTTTACTTGACTTTAAGTTCAAAGGATTAGCTTCAGGCCTGTTTAAACCATTTGTGTGCTTCTTTACCTTGAGCAATCAATGATACCCAACGTCTGGATTAATAGGATGCCTGGTGCAAAGATACTGCTGTTCCTGCAGAGCCTGTCGCGTAGGAAACCTCTGGAGCCCGATGGAGAGGTGTCCAACTTTAAGCGATGCCTGACCACCCTCGACCTGGTGGCCCTCGGGGTCGGCAGCACGCTGGGGGCCGGCGTCTACGTGCTGTCGGGAGAGGTGGCCAGAACGGTGGCCGGGCCGAGTATCATAATCGCCTTCCTGATAGCAGCGGTGGCCTCCGTCTTTGCAGGACTCTGCTATGCTGAATTTGGAGCTCGTGTTCCCAAGACTGGCTCTGCCTACCTCTACAGCTATGTGACCGTGGGAGAGATATGGGCTTTCATCACTGGCTGGAACTTGTTGCTGTCTTATGTCATAGGTAATGATAGGGCCACACGCTGAGTACATTTACTGCATGTGGTGAGTGTTTATCTTGGAAAAGGTTCTTTTCTAAATACTTCCATCCTCCGATGGATGGTATTTTTTTTTTCAAATGAGCCTCAAATCTAAAATGTCCTCAATCCTGATTTTCTATGAATCTAACCTTTTTGTATGTCCTTTTTTTTTATATAAGGGACGTCGAGTGTTGCCAGAGCATGGAGTGGGACCTTTGATGATCTCATTGGAAATGCCATTGCCAACTCTCTGGGCAAACATGCAGCAATGAACTTACCTGGATTAGCTCCCTACCCAGACTTCTTTGCAGCTGGCCTCATAATGCTGTTGGCAGGCAAGTTTCATAATCTAAACCCGTGACTTTTGATTGTCATTCACATGTGAAATGAATGGAATAACAGTAGATAACCCCATTTTATAATACATTATCATTACACATTGAGTTTCTGTTTCATAAACAAGGGGCCTTCGTATTCACGATCTGTTTCCTCTCTAGGGATTCTTGCATTCGGTGTTAAAGAGTCGGCTATTGTGAATAAGGTTTTTACAGCAGTGAACGTCCTCGTGTTGCTGTTTGTTATCGTCTCTGGATTCATTAAGGGGGACATCAACAACTGGTACATTGGGGAAGATTCTTTCCTCGATGGATATGAGTAAGAGCTCTTCATCTATCATCACAGTATTGAACAGTAAGGTGACCTTTCTCACTACATGTGGGCTCGAAATATGTTTTGTTCAGTCTGTCAATTATTGTTTACAGAAACGACACATCCCTGAATGACACCTCCACATATGGCAGTGGAGGATTTTTCCCTTTTGGCTTCGAGGGAACATTAGCAGGAGCAGCCACGTGCTTTTATGCATTTGTTGGTTTCGACTGCATCGCCACAACGGGTAAACTAACACTGATGCAGCACACTGCAGGACTGAGAGAGGATAGCACGATATAAGAGACAAAGGTTACGATATCGTAGGCTAACCCTATCTGTAAGCACAGGCACAGCCCTCCACTGGACTCTGGTAACCCTAACCCAATTATAATGTCTGTTTTTCTTCAGGAGAGGAGGTTCAAAACCCCCAGAAGTCGATCCCACTAGGTATTGTGGCGTCCCTCCTCATCTGCTTCCTGGCTTACTTTGGTGTGTCTGCAGCCCTGACCATCATGATGCCGTACTACATGCTTAGCGCTCACAGCCCGTTGCCTGTGGCCTTTACATACATCAGTTGGGGCCCTGCAAAGTATGTAGTGGCTGTGGGATCCCTCTGCGCGCTGTCAACAAGGTATTAAACACAGTGGTGTCATTTACATACCCAACTCAACGCTTCAGTTTCTAGGGCATTTCATTCTGTACATATAGGTCCTGTAAATGAAGATCATTGAAATCACGTTGGCAGATTAAAACAGAAGTAAATAACATGCTTTTCCCCACAGCCTTCTGGGATCAATGTTCCCGATGCCCCGTGTCCTCTTTGCCATGGCCAGGGATGGACTTCTCTTCAGCCCTCTCAGTAAAATGAGTGACAGACAGAGTCCCGTTATAGCCACGCTGGCTTCAGGGGTGGTAGCAGGTACAGCTGCCATACATGTAGCCTTTCTTTGTATTTTTCTGAGTCTTTTTAGATATGTTTTTGTTACTAAATCCAGTCACACTACACTGAAAACATGTATTTATTTATTTGAGGGGCAATATTTGGTGAGAAGCTACTGTTGTTCCTTTACAAGCGGATTGTAGATCAACATAAAATGAGAGTTGAAATGTGATTTATTGAAATTTGTATGAGAGGAAATATTTACATGCATTTAAATGAATCTCATCATTAATATTCATATCTTTCCAGCTATTATGGCGTTATTGTTCGACCTGAAGGCGCTGGTTGACATGATGTCAATTGGAACCCTCTTTGCCTACACGCTTGTTGCCATATGCATCCTCATATTAAGGTATGATTCAATGTCTATCATTAATAATGGTTAATGAGCTAATAGAACATTCTGATCAACTATAACAGCCGGCAGATACTCTCCTGTTTCTCTAGTAAGAATGCATTTTCTTCCTTCACTGATAATGGCAAAAACAAAAATAACATAATATGAATAATATAACATTAATCTGCATTATACCAACCCGTTTAAATCACAGCTTTATCAATATGTAGAAATGAATGGTATGTAAACCTTTCTGTGCATTCTTTGACATTTTCTTGCTTCACAGGTACCAAGCAGAACTCGGTGAGGATTCAAGCTTCAGCAAACCAGAACCCTTTTCTGTTACTGGAGTATTATTCCCTCCTTCACAAGCCACCTCACGGACATCCAAAAATGTGTCTCTTATAACCGTTTTTATTAGTAAGGGACCTTAACATCATCCTTAAATAGTATACGTTCTACATTTAGATGATTCCCATCATTCATTTCCATTGGAACTTGCATTATCCTCCCCAGTCTTCCTAGCTGTGGTCTTGAGCCTCGTCATCTCCGGGTCTGTAGACTCCCAGCAGACCTTCGCGTGGTGGAGTTTACTTTGTGTTTCTGTCATCGTGCTGGTCCTGGTCTTCGTTGTCGTGATCATCTGGAGACAGCCACAGAATTCAACCAAAGCTGCGTTCATGGTACGTCTCATCTTCTCCAAGTCCACGTGTAACGATATACTTTAATATTAATTTCAACCACTGAAGCGTCATTACTGAAATAATAACTTTTGATTACTAGGAAATCAGTCTCAGCAGAAAGAAATACCCAACCAGTAGCTTTTCCTATACTTCTTGACACTGTAAGCCTTTAACAGGGATGTGAGCATGTTTTCATGGCTTGGATGTTGTTGTCATAATATTTTGTGTTGCTCTTTCATATACGCAGGTTCCTTTTGTGCCATTGCTTCCTATTTTCAGCACGTTTGTCAATGTGTATCTCATGGTTCAGCTTGGATCAGACACCTGGATCCGCTATGCAGTGTGGATGGCAGTAGGTATGTGGAGAATATCACTCTAAAATACACGTCTTCATTCAAGCTAAAATGTGTCCAGGCTTCAAATAGACTTGACCACGGGAGATGTAACTTGTCTTCAAACAGGTTTGATCATCTACTTCTGTTACGGTGTCCGGCACAGTGTCCAGAAACAGAGGCTCCAGAATTCACACAACCACGTCAGTATCCACAGCATCACCACGGCTACGGAGCAACACGTCGATCCGGGTGAAGACTGTAACGGCTAAATGACGGGACTTATTGATTTACTGATACAAGCATGCAGTGGGCAAATCATCAAGAAAAGCTAAATGCTTCCATTTCAACAAAACATGGCCAGTGTTCATGTAGTCATAGTGTTTGTTTCATGACATTCACAGTTAAATATAGTAATAATAAGGCATTTCAGTCATATATATATATATATATATATATATATATATAAATATATTACTTAGTTACTTATAGTACTATTTTCAAGTACCTTTTGTAAAAGTTAGTCAGACAACATTTAGCTCATATCTTGGAGGTGAATGCTGTGAATTAATATGCCTCTTGTAATATGTGATCAGTTATTTTATAATCAATGTAGCACATCCGGTCATTCATGCAGCTTTGCTCCTTTAAACATATTATATTGCTAGTGGCAGGGATTTCTTTTGTTGTGCTCCTTGACTGTCCCATTGCACAACAATCCCCCCAGTCCACTGTTATAAATAACTATAGCTTATAGTTCATGTCAAATGTAACATGTGTGTGGTATGAAGCAAAATAAACTCACTATTTTAATTTTGGAATAAGTCTCCACTTTTTTCCTCCCATCTTTTCTCCTACTCTTCTTAAAAAATAATAACTTTCTCCTCCCATCATACCAAACGATGCCCCATTTTTATTTATTTCTGATTGTTTCTTTCTTTTCCTTTAAGCAACACTTGTGTATTTCAATAACTCTCATGAAAGGCACCATTAAGTTGGGCACTTTAGTATCTTTAGCTCGTGATGTGGGAAACCTGTTTGAAGCACTTTCGGTTCACAGTTTAGAAGCATTTGGTTTCAGGGAGTGAAGTTGGTTATATAATTCAACAATCGCGACATCTGCTGGTCAAACCTTTGCAATACCAAGCGTTTGTGTGGCTGGATTAAATCTGACCCCGTGGTGAAGATCAGAATGAATCATAATAAAGTGGTTCTTCCAGAGACAGAAACCCACTGGTAGTATGGCTTGTATGTTAAATGGTTTCCCTATCCAGTCCCTTCAAGACTAAAGCGATGGGTTCAGATTATTCGCTTCACAGTCATCAACAAAAACAACCAACATGCTTTTTTTCACAAGCCACGCGTCTTCCGATAATTCTGACACTAGAGTCATTTTGCATTCAGAAAATGTATTCATTCCGATCGAGATCTTCTGTCTCAAGAACACACTCTCGCGAGTGTTTGTAACTAACGTCCGCGGACGTCCTATCGTAATATGGCTGGTATCTGTGTGGGAAGTGTCTAATAAAAGTGTCATGTTTGCCTCAACTGCAGCTGTATAAGTATTACTAACATATTCTGATTTTCACAGATATTTACGAAAACTACAGATCGCCTACAGATCGCGTCTAACAGGATGTCACTTTTTCTGTGACTTCCTGTCAAATCTTCGAAAACCGATGGAAACTGTCCAACTGGAACGCAGCTTTTAGGCTCCGCCTCCTGCTGTTGCGTAGAATGCGTTGGGTGTCACGTCACCAGCTTTAGCCAATGGGTGACTCGCTCTTCAGCGGAGGCGCATTGTTCAAAAACCAAACGCTGTCGGGTAAAACTCAGCTGACGCTCAGAGCCCTTCGAAATCCCGAGGAACCCGTCGGCTAGTTCCATGTTGCTTCGATACAAATCGAGTCCAGTACCTTGTCGTTTGTTTTGGGGGATCTACCCATCAGCGTAACACCACTGAACGTTAGCTAACTTACGGAAAGCCAGGAGTCCAACGCACAATTCTAGGTAAGCTAGCTAAAATGCCTTCGATGCTAACAGCAGTACACGTTTGTCCCGATACAGCTGTAACAGCTTGTTATACACGTTGACCGAGCTAGCATTAACACATTAACACATTTGTCTTTCTTTTTCCTTGTGTTTGTTTGTTGGGAATGGAACAAACATGGACACAGCGAGTTAAAATCACATTCACGTAATATAGTGACGCGCTCAAAGGCTCAGATTTTTGTTATGAAATTCAGATTTGCTAATATGAACGAGAGCGGGCAGTCTGTGTAAGGCTGACCTAACCCCTGGACCATCTTAACTTAAAGTCAAGTTAACTATGGATTCCCTATTTGGTAGCGTTGTGTTTACTGGAGCTGGGACATGTCAGACTCTCTAGGTGAATCAACCATTGCGCTCGTTGACACTCCTGCACGCTAATAGGCGGGACCGTGTTGTGTTTGCTGGCACTGCTGACTCTCTCTCATCCTCATAACAACAATGTATTGAAGCCTCTCCTCTGCACCATTATGAAACCTGTCGAGGCAGGTGATTTCCTGCAATTCATTTTCCTGTTTGACTAGTTAGAGTTGGAGTGTTTGGCTTTGAAGTGCAGGCTTCATCCAGTTTCTGTGCCTTTACTCACCTTGCCTCACGACACGCCCTTATTTTAACTAATCATCTCTTATTTTTCAGTAAAAGCCTAATTGTAGGCTCAGTGTGTGACAGTTATAATAAAAAGGGACTTTTACTTCTTTTGTTCCCCCCTGATTCACAGTCAGGTATAAATTGTGCTGCCATTACTTTGGACTGACTCCATACTGTGTTCTCTGTGTAGCAGGTAAGCATGGCGCTGACTCTGTCCTCTCCGTGTGGGTACTATGAAGAGGATGAGGAAGTGGCTGTGTTTGAGTCCACAGCAGCAGAGCATGGAGGCCTGTTCAGACCACGTCTACCTGAGATCTCAGTCATTTCCCCTGGTCTGGACACCCGGCCATCCGTCACTGACCCGGTCAGTATCCCTACGGTCAAAAACATTTGCATGGCTTTTTTTATTCAATTTCTTTGTAAACTTTTTAAATTATCTTTTTGTAAGGATTTCAGTTTTTCTATATTGGCAAAAAAAAAAACCCATTAAAGATATTTTCATTTTTGTCTCTAGATTCTTGCAGTGAAACCGGCAGTGGTGAGACAAGCAAGTTCTGATGAAGGGAACACAGAGAGGGTGCAGGTTTTTCTGCGCATCCGGCCACTTACCGAGACGGAGAAGAACAGGGGAGAAGAGCAGGTGAGATTGTGATTCTGTCGGTAGATATGTGCACTTACTGCTTTAAGTATACTCTGTGCTCAAGTTCCGCTCTTCTTTTAGGGTTGTGTGGCTGTTCAAGATGAAGAGACTCTGCTGCTCAAAGCCCCAAAAGAATCTCAGAACATGAGGACTGCCGAGAGGGGCATCACCCAGAGCATGCACAAGTTCAGTTTCTCCAAGGTAGTCATCCATGCACCTAGTGTCAAATAAACACGTTAATTACAGAGGCTGAAAGTATTCCTTGTTAATATGAGCTAGCACGTGTACATAGCAACCAATGGCAGTAATAAACAACAAGTAGGATCCTGAAATAAAACATTCCTTAAAGATGAACTAAACCACTTTGTGTACCGTGAAGTCCAGCTGAATACGATTTCTCATTATGTTCCAGTCTGTTTTTTAGTGTTTTGCAACTGTAGCATGAAAGCATGGTGGAATTTGCTGGTTAGTTAAGTAGTCAGCCGCTAAATGAATTCAATTTAACAACTTAATGGTTCATCTACACTCATGATAATCTTTCACAGTTTCCCCAGATTTTGTGCTGATGGCTTAATTTCACGTTAAACTCTGGGGTTAGTTACTCTTTAACACTTGTGTTTGAATTAAGGCCACCTACTGATGTTTTATAATCACCCATCTTTCATAGATCTTTGGGCCAGAGACCACGCAGCAACAGTTTTATGAGTGCAGCATGAAGAAGATGGTGAAAGATGTCCTTCAAGGAGAAAACCGACTCCTCTACACATATGGTGTCACCAATTCAGGAAAGACGTACACTATTCAAGGTAAAGACGACCTTGAAACTTGGTTGTGATGTTCGAGGTGTTGCAGATGCTGAAGTAGCATTCTCAACACTCATGTGGTCAGTTAATGCCTATAATGTAACATCTCAAACGTTGACCTGCAGGCAGTGGTCAAGAGGCGGGCCTCCTGCCCCGGGCTTTAGTGTCCCTGTTCAGGAAACTACAGGGTCGCCTCTATGGTGCCATGGACCTGAAGCCGGTCATGTATCAGGATGTGAGACAGCTCGACTCCGGAGAGATCAGGGTGGAGGAAATCCGCAGAAACTCTCTGCTCAAAGAGGTAAACACATTTTAGGTCATATGACATTTTCAAATAGAATTTTCTTGCTACATTGTGACCAATTGCTGTTAAGTAAACAGTTGATCAAGAAAGTACTTTTTTATATTTATAATGAATGATATCACACTCATCCTGAACTCGGGCATAGACCAGAACTCCACCCAGTTCAATGTCAACCAACCTGTATGATGACTGAAACCTATCCAGTTAGAATCACACGACTCGCAGCAAGTACTCCTGATGTAAAATTACATGTATATATCCAAATAACAACCAAGGAAGTTGTGTAGAAAGAGTCTATGTTTGGGTTAAGGAAAGGACTGTTATGAGCCTCGCCAAGTAGCTAGGATTTAGGAGAAACGTGAGCTGAGACGGCTTTATCTTTAATTTATTATTCAGAATATTGTTAGTCTCCACTTGAACGGTCTTAGTCGCACCAAGTTTTTTGAACTCTTACATTAAAAACATCCAGCAGTTGTAGCACATCAGAGGAAGAACATGTGACCTTTTTCATAAAAAGTAGAAGAGTATTATTGTTTCTATTTTCTAACATAGAATTTTGGCTAAACTGAGTAATGACACACACATGAGCTGATCTCCTTTGTTGTTGTTTCGTTAAAGAATGAGAATCCGAGTTGTCGTCGGGCTGGTACCACTACAACCTGGGACAGCGGCATTGGAGGACTCTCCTCTACGAGCAACATTGCCACCCAGCTTGAAGGTGAGGAGGACAGCAGTATTTTCAAATGGAGACACATTTGGAAATACTCTAAGTCTGTCACACACCCTTTTTTTCTTAAATGCTCCTGAGCAAATGCAAATACATTTCCTGGTACTGGAGGTATGTGACATATTTTCGAGGATAATACAAGTTGCTCAATGAGGGGTGGATATTGTAGGACATCCGGTTCATACTTACTAAACAGAAACCTGCCTCTATTACTGATTTTGCAGACCCTGACAGTGTTTGTCTGGAGCCCGACAGCCTTTCACACAGTGGAGCAGATGATCTGGAGGAAGGGGTGCAGTTTTCCATCTGGGTGTCCTTCTACGAGATCTACAACGAGTTCCTGTATGACCTACTGGACGCGTCGCCCTCCCTGCAGCCCAGAAAAAGGGTCACGCTGCGGCTTAGTGACGACAAGCAGGGCAACCCTTACGTAAAAGGTAACACTTACTCATGTACTGAAATAATGTTAACTGTTTAGTTTGATCCTCCTGAAGCTTCATCACAGTATTCAGCTTGTCTTATCTGATGTATGTTACACTTTATTGAGCAGGAAATGATGTTCTGTTGGGTGCAAGCCTATCACCACCATATAAAAACACTGCAATAGATGATGAAATACTTGTTCCACATGTCATCTCAGACCTCGCCTGGATCCAGGTCCGCAGTGCCGAGGAAGCTTGGAGGATTCTAAGGGCTGGACGCCGTAACCAGAGCTTCGCCAGCACTCACCTCAACCATAACTCCAGCCGCAGGTAGGAACACATTACACTTATAAATCATATTTTGATTTATGTTTGATACACACTCTCTGAAAACACATGTATCACCTACTCAGCCACAGCATTTTCTCCATCCGTGTTCTGCACGTCCGCCCAGAGGCGGATTCAGCCCAGGCCATGCACATCAGCGAGTAAGTGGACCTTTAGTTGCCCGATGCAAATTTGAGCTTTAGATTGCATATTTTCAGTTTGCAAAAGCAGTTAACCAATGCGATGTCTTGCCCTTTTTTCTCTGTTAGGCTGAGCGTGTGTGATCTGGCTGGGTCTGAACGCTGCAAAGAGCAGCGTAATGGTGAGAGGCTGAAGGAGGCCAACAACATCAACACCTCCCTTTTAACACTGGGGCGCTGTATTGCTGCTCTGAGGCACAACCAGAACAACAAGTACGTGTTTAAAAGAAGGTTCACCACTGGTGATGACTCAGGATGTTGTGGTAGACGTGTAGTCGCTTAGAAAAACATGCATAATTCTTTTTTGAGCATATATTTTCATTTTTTCTCTACCCAAGGTCAAAAATGGACTTTCATGCTCAGCTTCTTTAACTTAACTTCTGCGATAATAAGAATATTGTTCTGTATCGCACATGTCAAAGTTACCAAGAGCTTCATATACAAGACATTTTCTCATCATAAGATACTGGAATGAGCAGTTTAGAGAAAGAGCTATATTTGATCAACTTTTCTAACACATCACAGATCGAGACCTCCTCAAGTGGTGCCGTTCAGAGACAGTAAACTGACCCGGGTCCTGCAGGCGTTCTTCTGTGGCCGAGGAACCTCAGCCATGGTGGTCAACATCAACCCGTGTGCCTCCATCTATGACGAGACCCTCCAAGCCCTCAAATTCTCAGCTATTGCTAATCAGGTAATGAAAAAACCCTCTTGTACTGTACGACGTCTGTGATTGTGACACATTTAGTCTTGCATGTAGGAATGAGAGCGCCGTCTAATAAAAGATCCCTGTATCATCTCAGCTGGTCCACGGCCCATCCACAAAGACCAGAGTGGCCTACATCCTGTCCCTTCTGCGGGAGCCAAACGCAAAGGGTGAGGAAAGCTCACTGATGGAAGATGAAGAGGATGAGAGTGATACTGAAGACGGAGACATCACCATGTTAAACACTGAGGTAACCACCTCTGCCATCATATTGCTATTAAATGTAGGAGCTAAGTAATATATTGTTATGTATGCACAGGTGTGTTTTGTTTAGATGATGTCTTTTAAGAACAAAACCATTTTTTAAACCTTTTAATTTTTCAACAAACCTCCACTTGTCCCGTGATGCTAATGCTCGTGTGCTTTATGAAGGCGTTGCTGCAGGCCATCGATGTCCTGAAGAGAGAGGTGCAGCGCCAGCGGGAAGAGAAGGAGGTTCTTGAGGCAAATGTGAGAGAGCAGGTCGTCTCTGAGATGATGGAGGTCATTTCTGGGATGCAAGATGGCTTCAGGTGTGCATCCATGATTTTAAGTTGCCCATTTAATAGTATTCGGGCTGCATTAGGGACAGGTGATACTAAATAATGACTTCATATATTATAAATGTATTCCTTCCTAATTGTTCATCAATGAGTTTGGCCCCAGATGTGACATTAGAATGATAAGAACATGTTGGAACTAGAAATGAATGCTGCTAACATGTTATGCTGTCTTTCTGCCCACAGTGAGACCTTGGAGGCAGAGAGGGCTCTAATCGAAGAGAGGTACGAAGACAAGCTAACTAACGTGCAAAAGCATTTGAAGATATTCTACAGCCAAGAGTTGAAGGTGAGAACTTATTCATGAGCATTAAGCTGGCGTTCTTTCAATACACGCATAATCTGTAATAATAATGTAAAAAGAAATGCAATGCATCTATCCAATGTAGTTACATTACATATATTTTCCTTGCAAAGTTTTTCCACTACTTGTTTTCCTTTCATCCCTTCTTTTAGGAGCGAGATCAGGAGATTGAAGCTTTGTCCGCTGCCCTTGAAAAAAACAAAGGAGCTGGTCCAGCTCCCGGTCCAGCTCCCGGTCCGAACCCCACGTTGGTGCAACATGAGGACTATGAGGGGCCGCGACGCTCCCAGCGCCTTACTATGCAGAAAGATGCAGGCAGACTGCATGCTGAGCTTGAGCAATGTCGCGCTGAGCTGTTCACCAAGACACAAGGTGAATGAAACGCTGTCCTGATGATGTGTTGATGTCACGACGTCGTCAGTGGTGTTGACAGTCTTGTTTTGCAGAGCTGGCGAGGCTGAAGCTGCAGCTGGAAGTCTCCGGTTCAACAGGCACCCTGACCGGTGCCGCTGACCGCAAGCTGGAGGACGGCCAACGGGTCAGTAACTGCTGTGCCGTATGAAATGCACCGTTGATTTTGCTACGTGTGTTTTTTGCCCTCAGAAAGACTAAAGTTCTCTCTTTCTCTAACAGAACCTGCGTCAGCTGCGCCTGGATTTGCAGCGGCTCGGGGCAGACCTGCAGTCTGGTGAGCGCGCCTGCTGTCGCAACACAGGTGGGGAAAGGCTGCGGCAGGCACTCACGGCTGCAGATGAGACGCTGGGCAAACAGGTACAACCACAGATATGTATGAATGTGTAATTCAGTTTCATTTTTTAAACTGATTCATTTCTGTTTTGTGAGAAAAGGCATTTAAACATACAAAGTTCTGCAGCTCTTTATTTTGTTCTTAAAAGGCTACTGCGACTTCAATCAAATGTATGCTCTCAATTATAATCTTTATTTGGATATGACGCATTTCAAACTGAAAAAAAGGCCACCGACTGCAGACATAAACAAACAGCAGCTGAAAAAGTACTGAACCAAATCAAGACCCAAAATAACCAAGTGTTATTTCTGTATCCACGTCTTCTTGAACAATTTCAGTTGGAGCAGAATTTTGACAGTAATTTCATTTCGGCTGACTATGAGGCTGATTATGGATGCTCATACTAGAGCCGTCGTAATTACTAGCATCTTAAAGCAGGATCTGTTTAAAGTGCAATACTAAATTTTATATTTTGTTTTTTCTCTTTCTACCTTATTCTCTCTTCACTAACAATCTCGATGCACAGCCAGCTTTTAAACAAAATCTAGGTCACTAACACCTGCACCAGGTGATCACTGTGCAAAAGCATGTTCAGGAGCTTCCTTTGGGGTCACTTCTCTCCCACCTTATCCTTCACTTCCCCAATCTGTCTTGTCTAACCCGGTTGACTGACTTCTTCTCAGGGCCAGATCCTGTTGGACCTCCAGAATGCCATGATGCTTGTAAAGGCTGACTTAAGGCGGAAAGCAGAGGCCCTGGCCCAGATGCAGGCTGTCCAGACGCAGGATATCCCGCCCGAGCTGCCCTCTTCATCTGCCTCCATCACACCAGGCGTCTACAAGAAGAGGGGCTTTGGGGCTGCACCAAGTGACACTGAGAACCGGCCTCCGCAGAAACGGCCCTTTTTCCAGTCTCTGTTCCCGCCACGTACCCCAACACGTAAATACAACACTCGTGCTGTTGAAGAAGCAAGAAGTACCCCTTCCTCGCGGATCTTGCGGTCCCGCCAGCAGTCTCCACCTCCCAGCCCGGTACCCACCCCGCGTACTCTCAGGGGCAAGTACTGATCACTCTGGAGCGTCAGTGGGAGTTTTTCCTCTTTGATGTTATGCAAAAAATGTTTTATGTGCTGGGAACTTTTTTATATATATATTTTGTGTATATACTCACTTTTTTTGCAGTGCTGTTACGATGCCAAATACAGTTATGGTGATGTCTATGCCAGTAAAACATTGTGTGTTGTAGTACACTACGGAAAAGTAATGTATGGTAAGAATAGTGCATGCATCAGCTTTCTCTGTAAGTATATTTCTGTTTTATACAATAAAATATATGAAAACATTGGTTTTCAATAGCCTAAGTACTACAGCAGAAATGTACTTTATTTACATGTAAATGAAATAAAGTACAGACACTATCCTAGCAGGTATGGTTTATTTAAACTATTTACATATATACAGCATTCATGAGGCATGACGCATTCAAAACATGATGTGTTTGTGTGCTGTCTCTGGTCTACGTGTGTATATGTAAACAATTCAAAATGTCACTTTGTGCTTTTTTTACATTGTTGAGCTGGTATTGAATTATAATAAAGGCTGCATGTGCACTAATAAATCCATATGTATTGGGTTCACTGAGGTATCTATCAGGCAAACCCTCCTCAGCATTTATTGCAAGCACTTTGGTTTAACAACCTGTCTTATCCTGGGAAAAAATCACCGTGGTTGTGAATTTTACAAACAAATGTTATTTTAATGTCATGAGCAAATCTATGCATCAACAAGTCTTATAACATTCTCTTTTGGCAAATTCAAACTGCCAAGCAAATTGTCCATTGAAGCCAGTGAGGAGGAGGGTGGGTGTCAGGGAGTGAAGGAGATGAGGTTGAGTGGCGACACCCTCCTGACCGGTGTGTTATTTGAGAGCGGTGCAAACAGATCTGCTGAGGGCGTCTCGATCTGATCTCTGACCTGTGAAATCTGCCTCAAGAGAGCTTTTCCCTCTTCACGAGCCTAGGAGCAGAGTGACCACAAACAGTTGGTGTGTTTCTACTACGGGAACTAAAACACGGTGCTCACATTATGCAGGCAGACTTACGTCATTGTAGTCACAACAGCGCTGGGCGCAGAGGGATGCCTCATCGTAGAGCTTGTTCTTGAAATAGTACTGACCCAGGTACCGCAGGGCTGTGCTCACCTCAGCATGCTCCAGTTGTTCCTGTCATAAGATTTTATCCAAAAACATACAATACAAGCATGTGAACATTGTTGAACTTCTCATATCAAAACCATCTGTTTTCCTCTTTTTGACATCCTGTACTTTGGACTTTTTCAATATACTACACCATGACAAAAAAGTCATAGAGGAATAAAAAGGAATAAAAAATGAAAAAAGTATAAAAAAAAAAAGTCATAGTATAGTATGTCGCGAAAAAAAAAAAGTCATAGTATAGTATGTTGAGGGAAAAAAAAGTCATAGTATAGTATGTTGAGAAAAAAAAGTCATAGTATAGTATGTTGAGAAAAAAAAGTCATAGTATAGTATATCGAGAAAAAAAAGTGATAGTATAGTATGTTGAGAAAAAAAAGTCATAGTATAGTATGTTGAGGGAAAAAAAAGTCATAGTATAGTATGTTGAGGGAAAAAAAAGTCATAGTATAGTATGTTGAGAAAAAAAAGTCATAGTATAGTATGTTGAGAAAAAAAAGTCATAGTATAGTATGTTGAGAAAAAAAAGTCATAGTATAGTATATCGAGAAAAAAAAGTGATAGTATAGTATGTTGAGAAAAAAAAGTCATAGTATAGTATGTTGAGGGAAAAAAAAGTCATAGTATAGTATGTTGAGAAAAAAAAGTCATAGTATAGTATGTCGAGAAAAAAAAAGTCATAGTATAGTATGTTGAGGGAAAAAAAAGTGATAGTATAGTATGTTGAGAAAAAAAAGTCATAGTATAGTATGTCGAGAAAAAAAAGTCATAGTATAGTATGTTGAGGGAAAAAAAAGTCATAGTATAGTATGTCGAGAAAAATAAAAAAGTGATAGTATAGTATGTAGAGAAAATAAAGTCATAGTATAGTATGTTGAGGGAAAAAAAAGTCATAGTATAGTATGTCGAGAAAAATAAAAAAGTGATAGTATAGTATGTCGAGGGAAAAAAAAGTCATAGTATAGTATGTCGAGAAAAATAAAGTCATAGTATAGTATGTAGAGAAAAAAAAGTCATAGTATAGTATGTCGAGAAAAATAAAAAAGTGATAGTATAGTGTGTTGAGAAAAAAAAGTCATAGTATAGTATGTCGAGAAAAATAAAAAAGTGATAGTATAGTATGTAGAGAAAAAAAAGTCATAGTATAGTATGTCGAGAAAAAAAAAGTCATAGTATAGTATGTTGAAAAAAAAAAGTCATAGCATAGTATGTCGAGAAAAAAAACTCATAGTATAGTATGTCGAGAAAAATAAAAAAGTGATAGTATAGTATGTAGAGAAAAAAAAGTCATAGTATAGTATGTTGAGAAAATTTTTAAAAAAGTCACGGTAAAGAATTGAAAAAAGTAATATACTACTTATACATATATAAATAGGTAATACAAATGTAATAAAATAATTCATAGTATAGTATGTCGAAAAAAGTCATTAAAAGTCACAGAATAATGTGTAATTCAAATATTTAAAAAATCATTAAAATAAGGAATGGTAAAATGTCATTGTATAGTATGTCGTAAACAAAAGAGGCCCAGCCCAAACCACAAATACAGCCACATGAAAATGACAAACCAAAGTATCTGCATTCAGATACTTAGAAATGCTTACCCCACAAGAGAAAATGTCTTGGATGTAAAGCATGTAACACTGAGCAGCATCATCAGACTCAGTCAGCTGTTCGTGGAGCCTGCCGAAGGAGGAAAATAACTCACATTTAGCCCCTATTTCTGGGTGACGATTTACATGTGGACATATGACGATGAGAAAAGCTGTACATCCGATCTTCATTTTGTGCTTAAATGTTAAAGAATATGTGATGAAAACTACTCCAGTTTAGACCACAAGATATATTATTATTTTCTTCAGTTGTATTTCGTCAGGATAGTCATTTAATAAAGACACTTACTTTGCCAACTTGAGTAGAGCCATTTTCTCTACATCTCCAACGGAGTACGCCCTCCAGTAACACTAATGTAGAAGAATGTCCATTTAAAAAAAGCCAGAAAACTTCACAACCCAGGAATTGTAACATGCCTACCTTCTTGCCTTCCACTTGCTGTGACAGTTTTTCGTAGCTTTCCCCCAGTGCAACCAACATACGCGAGTCATTGGGCCTAAAAAACACATCACATCACTATATATCAGCATTCGGTTTGTCATCACTGCATATTTCAACACTTTTCCTTTCAAATCCTTTTCATTCTTAGCAACACCTGCATGACACGTGTGTCCATACCTGAGCTGGTGAGCCTTTCGATAATAGTACAAACAGTAAAAGGGCATCTTGAGGATCTCATATGTCTGACCTAGGCCATACCAGGCACGGTAGTCCCGCTTGTTCACTTCAATGGCATGCCTGAGAGAAAGAACATACGTAAAAACAAGGAAACAATCGGGAGCAATATGGTATGAATCATTCTTGAGATATCCGGCAAAATATGCATCATCTATTCTCTACTGCCCAAATTTTACAAAAACCTAAACTCCCCCACAACAGAGAACACCTTAGACCAGGTCTACACTAACATCCCAGATACCTAAAAGCTGCCTGCATGTCAGACTTTCAGGAAAAGTGTCTGCGTTTCTCAACCCAGAATACAAACCTCAATCTGCAGACAGAAGCTTTTAAAACAGTTCAGTATTTGATTGTGGAGGCCACCTCAGCACTCTAGGACTGTTTGGCATCACAGATTGGAATATATTTAATGAAGATGGAGAACTGGTGGGACACATATTAGCCGTCCTCTGCTGCACACATTTCTGTGTTGCAAATATGACTGAAACAAAGACAATCGGAGTGTTTCCAAATCAGAAACCATCAAACACTGAGACACGAACCACTGAGGCACTGCCGAGGGCATGAAATGTAGCTTTTAAATCTGGAGACATCAGACTTACAAAACAGAACGAGGGAGGCTAAAGAGGAGCATCAAAGATGCCAGGCACAGGTATACAGCACATCCAGGAGCACTTCCATAACAACGAAGGTGATCAGAACAATCACTTACATTTACATTTACATTTAGGTCATTTAGCAGACGCTTTTGTCCAAAGCGACTTACAATAAGTACATTTGTCAAAAGAAGGAAACAAAGAAACCACGACGTATCATTGCCGATAAAGTAAGAGCTAAAAATAGAACAAGTGTTAGGTCCTCATCTGAGTAAAGTAGTACTTCAAGAGCAACAGTGCTAAGATCAGAGTGCTATAGGTAATGTTTTTTTTTTTTTTTTTTTTTTTTTTTTTTGGGGGGGGGGGGGGGGGGTGTCGAGGGAGGGTGCTAGTGGGTCATGCTATGTAGAGTCAAGGTGAAGTCTGAACAGGTGAGTCTTGAGCCTTTTTCGGAAGATGGCAAATGACTCTGCTGTCCTGACATTGGTCGGGAGTTCGTTCCACCACTGAGGCGCCAGAACAGAGAAGAGTCTGGACTTTGCTGAGCGACATTTGCTTGATTTCAGCGATGGTGGTACCAGCCGGCCAGCTGAAGTAGAAGAGCGAAGTGCTCGCTTCGGGGCATGAGGTTTGACCAGTGTTTGAAGGTAAAAGGGTGCCGTTCCATTGATGGCCCTGAAGGCCAGTGTCATCGTCTTGAATTGGATGCGTGCTGCAACAGGGAGCCAGTGGAGGTCACGGAGGAGGGGGGTCACGTGGGAGAATTTGGGTAGATTGAAGATAAGGCGTGCTGCAGCATTCTGGATACGCTGTAATGGTTTAATCGCAGAGGCCGGGAGTCCGGCCAGGAGAGAGTTGCAGTAGTCAAGGCGGGAGATGACCAGTGCTTGGACCAAGAGCTGCGTTGCATCCTTTGTGAGGAGGGTCCGAATCCTGCGGATATTGTAGAGGGCGAATCTGCAGGATCGGGCCACAGCAGTGATGTTGGGGGTGCAGGATAGTTGGTCATCGAGGATTACACCCAGGTTCCTCGCAGTTGAGGAAGGTAATACTGTGATGCCCTCGACAGTGACCGACAGGTCCATGCGAGGGCAGTCTTTCCCTGGGATGAAGAGGAGTTCGGTTTTGTTCAGGTTGAGCTTGAGGTGATGTGCAGTTGTCCAGACAGAGATGTCAGCCAGACAGTTTGAGATGCGAGTTGCAATGTGAGCGTCAGAGGACGGGGGAAAAGAGAGGAACAGTTGGGTGTCATCTGCGTAGCAATGGTAGGAGAATCCATGCGATGTGATAACAGAACCTAGTGATCTGGTGTATAGTGAGAACAGAAGCGGTCCTAATACTGAGCCTTGAGGGACGCCCGTGTCCAGAGAGCAGGGTTTGGACATAGAGCCATTCCATGTGACCTGGAAGGTGCGGTTTGTCAGGTATGATGTAAACCAGGCGAGAGCAGAGTCAGTTATGCCAAGTTCAGCCAGAGTGGAGAGGAGGATTTGGTGGTTGACTGTGTCGAATGCAGCAGATAGGTCGAGGAGAATGAGAACGGAGGAGTGGGACGAGGCTCTGGCGTCTCGCAGGGACTCGGTCACTGTGAGGAGGGCCGTCTCAGTGGAGTGAGCAGTCCTGAATCCTGATTGATTAGGGTCTAGGAGGTTTTTCCGCAAGAGATAGGATGACAGTTGGTTGTAGGAGGCACGTTCCAAGGTTTTAGAGAGGAATGAAAGAAGAGATACAGGTCTGTAGCTTTGAATGTCAGTAGCGTCTAGGGTGGGTTTTTTAAGGAGAGGCTTCACGATAGCGGTCTTAAAATCCGCTGGAATGACACCTGAGGTGAGGGAGGAGTTGATCAGGGTGGTGAGGAATGGCAAGATGTCGTGTGAGATGTCCTGGAGAAGAGAGGAGGGAATCGGGTCAAGGGAGCAGGTGGTGGCGCGGTTAGATGTAACAAGTGCGTGGACGTCCTCAGAGGTGAGGGGGCTAAAGCTGGTAAGACCATCCGAGTTGAGAGTTGGGGGAGATGTCTTCTGGGAGGGAATAGGCGTGAATGAGGAGCTGATGTCATGTACTTTCTTGGTAAAGTAAGTTGCAAAGTCATCGGCAGTAAGGGAGGAAGGGGGGGTAGGGGCAGGAGGGGTGAGGAGGGAAGAGAACACGGAGAAGAGTTTCCTAGGGTTGGAGGCAGAAGAGTTGATCTTTGCCAGGTAGAAGGCAGATTTGGCTGCCGAAACAGTTGAGGTGAAGTCAGAGAGGAGGAGGTGGTAGTGAGCAAGGTCCTCGTGATGTCCCGATTTCTTCCATTTTCTCTCTGACGCTCGCAACAATGATCTGTTGGTTCGCAGAGGTTCAGACAGCCAGGGAGGGGCGGGAGATGATCGCGCCGGTCGTGAGATTGAGGGACAGAGTGTGTCCAAAGAAGAGGAGAGTGAGGACATCAGGATAGTGGAGGCTTCCTCAGTAGACATTAAGGAGAACTGTTCCGAGGATGGGAGCGAGGAGATAATAGTTGAGGAGAGAGCGGAGGGTGTGAGGGATTTCAGGTTGCGGCGGCTGGTGACCATTCGAGGCGTAGAGTGGAGGGATGAGGTGGGCTTCATGGGGATGGAGAAAGACACAAAGTGGTGGTCGGACACGGTGAGCGGGGTAACAGAGAGTACCGAGATGTCACAGGATCTTGTGAAGACAAGGTCAAGTTGGTTCCCGGCCCGGTGAGTTGGTGGAGAGGGGGACAGTGTAAGATCAAATGCGGAAAAGAAGTCTATGAATTCAGATGAATGCAGCTTTCCCGGGTGGATGTTGAAGTCACCGAGGACGACGAGTGGTGTGCCATCATCAGGGGAGCAGCTCAGGAGGGCATCCATCTCATCCAAAAAGTCACCAAGAGGACCGGGTGGGCGATAGATCACTATGATGTTGAGTTTGAGAGGAAGCGTGACAGAGACGGCGTGAAATTCAAGCGTAGATCGGGGTAGGTGGTCGAGAGGAAGGACCTGGTAGGACAATGTGGGTGAGATGAGGAGCCCAGTTCCTCCTCCTCGCCCTGCTCGTCTTGGGGAGTGTGAAAACGAGTAGGCAGTTGAAAGGGCAGCTGGAGTGGCAGTGTTTTCTGGGGTGATCCAGGTCTCTGTGAGGGCCAGGAAGTGGAGAGTCTGCAGGGAGGCATAGGCTGAGATGGTGTCCGCCTTCTTGACTGCAGACTGGCAGTTCCAAAGCCCTCCTAGTACTTCAAGTTCCTTACCGGTGGAGAGTGGTGGGTAGCAGAGATTGGATGGGTTACAGCCTCGAGTGAAGGGACTTCGGTGAAATCTTCTCCAGTGCGATGTCCTGACTGGGATAAGACACATGGCTGCGAGGGGTTGAGATGTTATACCTACCTCAATGGGCTTCCTCGATGGACTCCCGCAGATAGACTCCCTATGTCTTTGTTCAGCTGTCTTGACTCCCGCAGATAGACTCCCTATGTCTTTGTTCAGCTGTCTTGACTCCCGCAGATAGACTCCCTATGTCTTTGTTCAGCTGTCTTCGTTCTGATGGCCCGACGCTGCAGCTGACGCTGAAGTGACAGCCTTTTAAGTGCTCAATTTACCGCAAGTACTGACTGTGGCTCCTCCTTCCCTCTAATCAAGTCTATTCACTACAGGTGAGCTGGCTCAAAAAACAAGCTGATTGCTCACTTAGCACAGACAGCTTCACAAGAATTTCAACAACAAGCTATCAATACTAGACTAAATGTTACCACTAGCTTTACTCACACAATGCCTAAACTCAAATCTACAATTAGTTTCTGACTTACCAACAAGAGACAAAGCAGCTTCCTTCCTTTCTCCAGACAAAATGTGGTTTGAAGAGAGTTACTGCTGTCCCTTAAGTTCTGACTGTGGCTCCTCCTTCCCTCTAATCAAGTCTATTCACTACAGGTGAGCTGGCTCAAAAACAAGCTGATTGCTCACTTAGCACAGACAGCTTCACAAGAATTTCAACAACAAGCTATCAATACTAGACTAAATGTTACCACTAGCTTTACTCACACAATGCCTAAACTCAAATCTACAATTAGTTTCTGACTTACCAACAAGAGACAAAGCAGCTTCCTTCCTTTCTCCAGACAAAATGTGGTTTGAAGAGAGTTACTGCTGTCCCTTAAGTTCTGACTGTGGCTCCTCCTTCCCTCTAATCAAGTCTATTCACTACAGGTGAGCTGGCTCAAAAACAAGCTGATTGCTCACTTAGCACAGACAGCTTCACAAGAATTTCAACAACAAGCTATCAATACTAGACTAAATGTTACCACTAGCTTTACTCACACAATGCCTAAACTCAAATCTACAATTAGTTTCTGACTTACCAACAAGAGACAAAGCAGCTTCCTTCCTCACTTGCTACATCCGACTTCCCCCCCGCCACATCGCCATGTGCTGTGGGAGAGATTAATTTGTTCCCACATCGAGGCTGCCATCCCTGCTGATCTTGAAATACATGAGTTTGCATATCGGACAAATGGATCAACAGACGATGTTGTCAGAACAGCTCTTCGTGCAGCTTTCACACATCTACAGCTGCAGGAAACATATGCAAGGGTGTCTACTGTTGACTTTAGCATTTTATTACAATAATCCACCAGAAACTGATCCAAACAATGAATGCATTGTGTGGTTAACACCTGCATGGGGAAAGACCGGCGAGTAAAGGACATTTACATTTGTCAACTACAAAAGAAACCAGCCATATCATAGAAGATACAGGACAATCCAAAAGTCTACAAACAGCTTCTTTCCAAGAGATGTAACCTCTGTTCTCCCCCTGACAAAGACTGAAAAAGACTGACTAGTGTGAGCAATTACCCCCCAACCCAACACAAACTTATTATCCACTACACACTTAACTATCCTATTGCAAATATTGCAGTAGTGCACTTACACGTATATGATGCCATTTAAACAGCACTGCACTGGTCACTTCATCTCGTTTATTACCTTATGTATTTTATATACGATTATGTACTATTCTGCTACATCTTCACTCTGACCTGTAGGCCTGGATGGCAGCCGAAGTGTTTTTCATTTCCATATATTCATGGCCCATGAGGGTCCAGGCTCCAAGGCATCGAGGGTTCAGTTTGAGGGCCCGCTGGAAGTACAGAGCTGCCTTCTCATGCTGAGAGCGTAAACTATAATAGTTACCTGTGGATGAGACATATCATTTATTACACAAATTACCATATTTCAAAAATAACGTCTTAAAAATGTTGTCAAACCAGCCGGCAAATCTTAAAGTAGAGAAAAGCAAGCCAATGTGAAGCTGAAAGCAGACAATATTTTGTACTTTAATTGCTAAAAATGGCAAAGAAGTTATGCAGTCATCAACAAGTTAAACAGTGGCATTAGCATTGATCAGATCTGCTCAACACTTACCAATAACACAGCAAGTCTCCACTCTGTACTTGTCGATCTCCACCAGGTTGTGGGCCAAGTAACTCAACTCTGGCTTCATACTCTGTAAGCATCCATTACCATCAGCAACAGAAAAACAAACAAGACAACAACACTAAAAATCTGGATCTGTTCCAGGCAAACTTATTTTTTTAATTTATTTGACACTGAAAACTTGACTCATAGGTTCAATAAAAACAGAATCGGTGAACTGACTTTGACGTAGAGCAGGTTGGAGAATGTGTCCATGTTGTCGATGCGATATGGATCTTGCTCCCTCAACTCGTTGAAGAGAGCCAAAGCTTGGTCAATATCTGAAATCAACAGAGACTGTTAGTCTAAACCTGCATCATATACTTATGACGGGCGTAATTCTAATTAAAATGAACCTCTGATGTTGTGGTAGGCGACAGCAATCTGTGAGATGATGTAGGTGCTCTTTGAGAAGCCGGCCTCGATGAGGCTCTGGTATTTCTGCAACGCTTCTTTGATCATCTGCAGCTCTGTGTACATGTGGGCCATGAAGAAGTCTTTAATCCAGCAGTCTGGCAGAGACAGTGACTTCAACTGGGGAGAAAAACCAAGAGATCAATAGAGATGGAATCATTTACCTGCATTCATGAATATGAGAATTGTTTTTGTTTTTCCGTTTGCTCTGAAACATAAAGTTGTGTTGTGATGATTGCTTTATCTACAATTTAAATGTAAATGCAATGGTAGGTACCATTTCAATGTTGGTGACAAGGTTACTCAGCTCCAGCCAGGCTCCCCAGTGAAGAGGAAGTGCATGAATTGCCTCAACAAACACCTCCACCGCCTCCTTCAGCAGATCTAGCTTTCGTAGCACCACTCCATACCTGTGTTCCCACACACACATGGAGTACTGATTAGTCCATTGTATTCCTCTGCACAATATGAGGAGAGCATGCACACTTTGGAGGTTAAGTTCTTACAGGTAGAGAGTGAACCCGTCCAACTCTCCTACAATGTGCTTCTTACTGAGTTCAACCCTCAGTTCTCTCAAGGCTTCATTGCGCACCTGACCCTTCTCCAGAGGACCTAGTAGCACCAAGAAAAACACAAAAATGTTCAGTGTTACAGGTAAGAAAGTATTTTCAGTTCTTTTTAAATTTCCAAACAGACACGTTCTCACCCAGGCTGTCCACAGTTTCATCGTCCTTCTTCTTTTCACCCGACTGGAGACAAGAAGGAAACTTTCAACATGGTTCACAAGTATTACAGTCAAAGTGAAAACAGTCTCGTCATTAAATCAAGACTCAAAACATGTGGGCATGACAGATATCTACAGAATCTCACCAGATAGCGAGAGTACATGTAGAGGAAATAAGCCTTCTGACTGCAGCAGCCTTTCAGAAAGTAAGCAGCACGGTCATACTCTTTAAGGTCAAAGTAGGATTTGGCCAGTGTAAGTGCATCCAGGTCTTGTGCATCTTCCTGTATTCGGGAAAGACAATGAACAAGAAAAGTCATTCTAACTCCTAAAAAAGAAAAGAAACTCATTGAAAAACAAAAGGGCTTTCATATGGTATGTTGGAGGGGCCAATTCTGCATTGACTGACAATTTGGCTTTGTACATTAAAAACGGCCACCAGGGGGCAGTAAAACCCTTCCCTTGCAGAGAGATGGACAACTAATGACCATTAAATAGCAAACCAAACTAAAGAATGACGTGCTGCAGCTTAGCACCTCATATACTTTATTATTATTATTTAATGCTCAATAGCTTCCCTTTGTTTCTTTAATTGTCTTGTTGTCAACAAATCACATGAAAAGATATCTTGTGTAAGGATCACCTGTGTAGCCAAACCCTGATCTAGTTAGTCTAGTCTGTGCCACGTACCATCATTGTTGTCACTGTGGTTTATTTTGATGACATCCTACATGCTTTTCCCTGTGGCTGAAAATATTCTCCAACAAACTCCTGTTTGTTGAGCATTTTCAGTGAATTAATTAGGCTAGCCTTATGAGAAATTAATCTAGATACCTGAATTTGAACAGTTTAATCAGTAGGAACCAATGGGTTTGGCTTCATTTTGAGACAATGTGAATAATATGGTGCACAAAAACATCTGGTATATTTCCATTTAAGGAATAATAATGTAATCATAAGAAATGGATTCCTGTGTTTGAATATTTCACTCTGTCTCAATGCCACACAGCTGGAACACAGAGCTGGACTAAGCATAGAATATAATATGTGATACCGATAAGGCTGGCGGTGTACGAACCTCAGTAAAGAGAGGTGGCGGTGGTAACTCATCCTTGGGAAGACGCTCCAAAGCAAATGCCAGTTCAGAAGCCCTAAAATGTAAACACAGGAAGCAATGAGTACAAGCAACACGCGAGCTAAACACCTCTGTCTGGCAACGTTAACAGTACACGTTTGCTAATCGACAGCAGTTTATAACAACTACACATTGAGCTCAGTAACGTTAATGGTTAAGAAATTACTTTAGCGTTACACATCACGTATTTATACTTTAATAACAGCGGCATTCGCGTTTTGACGCAGGGACTCATTCAACGACACTCTTAGCTGGAATGTTACAATAATAGAGGTGTCATATATTAATCAGAGTTAGCATAATTATTAGAAGAAGACTTGCTAACGTAGCTAACGTCAACCGCCCGGTTAGCAGCGTTAACGCTTGGCGTTGGTTAGTAAGGTAACAGAGCAGAAAGGCAGTAACTCTCACCACTTCCCGCTGTGTAAAAGTCCTCTTTCTTTACAGAGCGATATCACCGATATTAGCTGCTTTTTTATTTGTACCAGGTCCCCAAACTCACTACAGAGAGCCGCCATTTTCATATTTTACCAAGCAAGTAGGCTATTGGTGGAAGTTACAAAGAGGTAGTCCCGCCCACCCGGAATGACGTCACTTCCACTCCCTTCTTGCTTCCAAAATAAAAGATCGACTGTCGATGAAAGAAAACTAACTTGCACATGCAAACATGCACATACTGCACTCTTTTTTCATTATAGGCCCATTTCATCTAAATCTAACCATTTAACATCAGCAAGTATAAAAGATGTAGAATATGTATTATGCTTAAAACCCGAGCCAGTGACCAGATGGCCATCAGTCTAAACTAAATGTTAAGATGTTATGATCGTTTTTTGTTTTGTTTTTTTAGGAATTGAAACATCAAAATTCAAGCAGTTACAGTCGGTTTAGCTTCCTGTAACATCTACCACCTCTTAATGCTTTGCTGCCCTATTGCACACATACAAAATGTGAGTGTTTCAATGTCTTTTCTATGTCTTTTTCACCTAAAATGTTGTGTCCCTGGGGAAATCCTGCAATAACAGTCATCATAAGTAACATAAGTAAAAAGAGGTGATGCAAATAGATTAAATGGGGCCCAGCAAAAAAAATTTAACAATGTAACATACAGTGTTCACATTGGTCTTTGAGTCTCATATATATATTGTATCCATTTACATTAATAACAATACTGCCTTGTTTTCTTCACCTGCAGTCATATACAGGATAAATATATCACAAAATTATAACAACATATCTATATTTAGCCTATGGTTCTGGCCTCCATTAGCCCAGGGCTCACAGCTCTGTTAGCCCTGTGCTTACAGTCAGATCACATCACTTCTTTTGTTGGATATCTTCACCCTGAGGGGCTTAACCCTGCTTCAGAGCAAAGCCATGCCTGACTTCTAACTTTCCTAAGTACCCGATATGATCAGGGTTAAAATAACTGACGTGAATGTAAGTTAGAGCAAGATGTTCAATGTCCAATGAAATGATCATGATGTGGCCACAGTTTTACCAAGTCACGAGCTTTAAGTATTGTGGGCTCTGGACTTTAAGCATGAGCCATTTGCTCACCCATTGCATGACTTCCAGCCGTCAAATGCTTGCTGATGACCCCCATGATGTCCCTGTTTCTATTTACAGTAACAGACCTGCAGTCTATTTCCAGGCCTCTCTCCGCTGATCTTGTGCTGCTGAATAGTTAAACCACAACCCTGCTTGCACGGATCTTTAAATGATAGGATGGTGTGGATTTTGATCTACTGGCCATCATTAAGGTTTTCACAGTTTATGTAACAAAACTGACACAAAGAAGAAATGTGAATGTAAAAGATAAAATGTCTGCGGTGTCGCATGTCATTTAGACATCCACTGCAATCCAAATAGATTAAGTTTAAAAGTGTTGCAATAACATGTAAGCAGTTCCTGTAATAACAGTACCTTTCTTAGGTAATAAAACATAAGATTAAACTTCAATTCAATCAGCATATACATACGTGAAATTTGACCTCTGCATTTAACCCTTCGTGAGCAGTGGGCTGCTCCAAAGCCGACCTTGTGATTGAAGGACGACCCGCCCAACCACAGCCTCTGAGTCACAGCTGCCCCAACCAATAAACCATGCTGGTTCAAGTACTCCATAACTATCTAACTTTCTGAATGTCTATTAAAGCCTTGCTGATAATGTGAGCCTGCAATTCATTAACTGCTGTCAAAAGGTTCGATCTTTAAACACATCTTTAGAAGGACTCTTCTGCTCTGTTAAACCCTGCTTCTATTCTGTCAGGATTATCGACATTTCTTTTCATAAAAACAGTTACTAATTTAATCAATATCTAATTCAGTACTGAGTTTTGAAAGGACAGCAATATTATGGCTTCTTCTTGTGCCAATAATTGTCTCAATTTGATTGCCGGCCCAGCCCTCGTCACCTCTGTGTTCGGTCATGCTTCGTTGGTGCAGAGCTGACCATATCATCTTATAGCCATCAAAATCAGCAGCATCACTGGCTTGTACCCACAAGTACAGCCTCTTTATGTGTGTATATTCAAATTCTCACTTTTTCTCATTTATCTCATAATAGTTTACATTCACTCTCATTAAGTAACATAAACCCTTATTAAATGAAAATGGAGTGCGTTTTCCACCATAAGTTCAATGACACTAAGCAGGTCTGACCAACCTTGGACAGACCACAACGATCTTCATCTGATACATGATATACAAGCCGATCCAAGGTCAAAAGTTGTGGGAGAAATGATAAATCCACCCCTTGCAAAGGCTCAAAGGACAAACATGCAGCCTTGAAACAGTAGACCAACAGGTGTTCACACGGAGCTGCCACTAAAACCCACATGACATTAACTGCCAACTGCACTTTGATCGTGGAGAAGGCTCGTTCTTCAAGTTTTGTTTGACCAAGATGTTTCTCTTGCAAAGTACGAGAATCGTGTCATCTCTTTCATGCAAACAGCGCCCGCAGACAGCACAAAGGGCTTTTGTATCACATACATACATACCGGTTGCCTTACTGTTCAATAGCGTAGTGCAAAAGAAATTCAAGTAAGTGATGTAGGACCAGTAAATGTCATGCCCTCCTCTACAACATCTATTAAGCCTGAAAGGGAGAGTAATCTACAGCATATAACCTTGAGACATGAGCTTTGTGTGAGAAAAGGCATGCAAAGCACTTGAGAGGGAAAGCACTCCTTCTGTGAATGTAGAGCATAACCTTACTAAGTATCCTTCTTATTAAATAACATATACAAATAAAATATAAATGCTCACATCTTCATGGTGCAGCAACTCTAAGGTCAACTCTTAACTCTCATAACTGTCAATAGAAGTTTTCCAAGATGTCACTGAAGGTATTTATTTGACATTTGTAACATTGTTATGCCATAGCTTTTAATTATGAACATTTCAGTGAGCAGAAGTCATATGCAGTAAGGTTTGGCAGGTGGGGAGGGATTGGTTCAAGAAGTGAGTACCTAGTTTTGCCAGTGGGTGGCACTGTCTGACTGGAGGAGGAAAACCTCCAACATACACAACTGTAAAATGTATATATCATTTTTAAATGTCAAAATCAGCCAAAAAATATAGGTTTCATTTTGATAATGTGTTGTCATTGAAGGCGCTGGGCTGAAATCTGTATCATCATAACCTGACAATGACCATCTGTTTCTGTCTTTCCCTCTGGTTGAAGCTATAAGCTATACCTCAGGAGTAGTGTGTTTGAAATGTCATTTTAATTACTCAAATTTTAGCCACAATGGGAACCGTAATGAGAAATGAATCATGTCTGCTGCCTCAGGTCTCCTGAAGGTTGACACAGGATCGTTTTTAAACACGGCAGATGGGGGATGGCTCCTCCACAGAAGCGCTGCAGAGTCTCCGTTTGTGTGGTTTGAAAAAGTTGAGTGAGCGATGATACTCCATTATTCACTCACAAGACAGCAAAATATAATTTCCCTTCATTTGGATGCAGCATCTCCTCTCGCCTCCCTGCGCTTCATTCTCTCTGTCGGACATCCTCTGTCGGACATGTCTCCCTATTTCTCTATAGAGCAAAAGCCACTTTAGAAGACTGACAAAGTAATCAAGTAGCACCGCGGCTTACAAGGCCGAGCACATGGCTCACTGAGCAGGTTGAAAGAAGTGCAGAGACGGGCGTATATAGTCCATCCCTTCAACTCAGCCCTCCCCCACTTGTTTTCTCTCTCTCTCTCTCTCACACACACACACACACACACCCACACACACACACACACACACACACCACACACACACACACACACACACGCACACACACACACACACACACACACACACACACACACACACACACACACACACACATTTCTGATGTCTGTTTTTTCTCGGTGCGTTTAAAGTACTTTGCTTAAACATCCCCCCCCAGCCCCCCCCCCCACACACTCACACACACTCACACACACACACACACACACACACACGCACACACACACACACACACACACGCACACACACACACACGCACACACACACATTTCTGATGTCTGTTTTTTCTCGGTGCGTTTAAAGTACTTTGCTTAAACATCCCCCCCCAGCCCCCCCCCCACACACACACACACACTCACACACACACACACACACACGCACACACGCACACACACACACACACACGCACACACACACACGCACACACACACACACACACACACACGCACACACTATATTGCCAAAAGTATTCACTCTCCCATCCAAATAATTGAAATCAGGTGTTCAATCACTTCCATGGCCACAGGTGTATAAAAGCAGCACCTCGGCATGCAGACTGTTTCTACACACATGTGTGAAAGAGTGTGTCGTTCTCAGGAGCTCAGTGGATTCCAGCGTGGTCCTGGGATATATATATATATATCCTGGTACTGTGATAGGATATATATATATATATATATATATATCCTGGTACTGTGATAGGATATATATATATATATCCTGGTACTGTGGTACTGTGATAGGATATATATATATATATATATATATATATATCCTGGTACTGTGATAGGATATATATATATATATATATCCTGGTACTGTGATAGGATATATATATATATATCCTGGTACTGTGATAGGATGCCACCTGTGCAACAAGTCCAGTGGTGAAATCTCCTCACTCCTAAATATTCCAGTCAACTGTCAGTGGGATGATAACAAAGTGGAAGCGACTGGGAACGACAGCAACTCAGCTACGAAGTGGTAGACCACGTAAAATGACGGAGCAGGGTCAGCGGATGCTTGACTGGCCTGCACAGAGTCCTGACCTCAACCCGGAGCCAAGGAGAGCCAGGCCTCCCCGTCCAACATCAGTGTGTGACCTCACAAATACGCTTCTGGAAGAATGGTCAAAAAATCCCATGAACACACGTCATATTAAACCCTATGGATTAAGAATGGGATGTCACACAAGTTCATATGCGAGTCAAGGCAGATGAGCGAATACTTCTGGCAATATAGTGTATATATCACTCAGGTTTATGGCAGGGGAGTGCATGACGGAGCTGCTGGGACAGAACTTTGAGACAGCTGTGAAAATACGCCAACAATGTGCTTGATTGTTGTGTGGTGTGTGTGTGTGTGTGTGTGTGTGTGTGTGTGTACTTTCACCTTGGCATTCAAAACTGTTGCTCAAAAAATCCATACAATGCATAATTACTTAGTCTTTGTTGTTTTGAGTTGCTGGGGTTCGGGGGTTATTAATAATACTCTTTTTATTCTCGACTGTTTAAATGATGAGAAAAATAGTGCTCTTTAAATGCAGAGGTCAAAGGTTGAGATGAGTTCAAATGGATGAGTTCTTTTCTGTTTCCTAACATAAAATACATACTCATCCTCAGAAAACGAAGCCTGAATACTTCCTGCTTATCTTTTATTTCTCGATGCAGCTGTATGTCAGAGTTTAAGGTTGTGAAGTAGATTTGCCTCCACTGGCATGACAACGGGAGATGTTAACATAATACTTGAAAATATATCATCCAAAATGTCTGAGGCCATATAAAATATGTTTCCAAGCGAAAACCCAAACAGCAATATTTCCCCCTTAAAGCAAACAACATTTCTGGACATCTGTTAGATTCGTGTAAGTAAGAGTGAACTCGACTCCACGGGCATGCTGTCCCTGTGGCTCTCAGGGTTGTTGATGATGTTGTTTAGTTGTGCTGAAAACAGCCAACAGCCATGTCCCATGAGGGCAGCTACCACCTGAGCACTGGGTCGAGTGCAGTGCCTTCGCAGGGACACAGTCATACTGGTCTGCACCGGATCCTATTTATGGCCTTAGTGGGATTATTCTGCAGCATCGTTATATCGTAAAATTCAGAATCAGACCCTGAACAAAGTTAAAGCACCAATTCAACAACATAAAAATACTCCATTATAAGTAAAAGTCCTGAGTACCTCAATGTTGAGAGTACTTGAACACGTTCTTGCTTTGAACCAGTGAAAGAAGCTGCGGTCTCCTCTTTACCACAAAGAAAGTGTTTTCATTGAGGTTATATGAGGAGAGAAGAAAGGAAGGCAGATTCTTGAGAAAGAAAAACTCAACTTCACATACAAGTTGTTGTCAGCCAGTGTGCTGCAGTAACCTTCGAGGTGGCGTGTGACGTGTCCCAGGAACACGTCAGGCCGTGGATAATGCTGGAGACAGATGTGTCATGTCTGTGCACAGAGGGGGAGCGAGGGTTTTGGGTTTGGGATTAATTTGCCTTTAGGGACAGGTGCTGAGAGGAGCGGGAGCAGACACAATAAATCTAATGTTACTTGCTCCCCCTCCATCCAACTTCACAGACTGGCTAATTCATATGGCATAGCTCTGTCAGCGACATGCTTTTACACCAGAGTTGTTATTTCTTGTAAAGCGATACCCCTCTTGGTTTTCTTAGAGGTATCTGGATTTTGGCTGGTCACCCTCATGTAGCCAGCTGCTGACAAACATGATACCAAGTAAACCTGAGTCACCTTGATTTAAAGCAGACATTACATCAGAGAGAAAAAGCAGGTTTTTAACCACCTCATACCGTAGGGTCCCTGGTCAACTGCAGGAGTCATGGTGCACGGCTGGATTTACCAGCCGTGCACCTAATCTGGCCAGGGGGAGAAAATGGGGGCGGGAGGGGTGATGGCCCCTCCCCCACTCCTACTGTAGTTCCACCAGCATGTTGATAGGCCGACGCCCATCTTCAAACTCAGCCTTCATGTTGATCACAAATCACAGGCAGACAGGCAGACAGACAGACAGACAGGCAGACAGACAGACAGACAGACAGGCAGACAGGCAGACAGACAGACAGACAGGCAGACACACACGCACACACACACACTCTCACACACACACACACACACACATCACACACACACACACACACACACACACACTCACACACACACTCACACACTCACACACACACTCACACACACACACTCACACACACACACACACACACACACACACACACACACACACACACACACACACACACACTCACACACACACACACACACACACACACACACACACACACACACACACACCACACACACACACACTCACACACACACACACACACACTCACACACACACACACACACACACACACAGACCCACAAGGTGAAAACAACACCAGCCGTACGCCGTCACGGCAGGTAATAAGCCAGTCAAACCCACCTATCAGCCGACGTAATTCAGGTCAGGAATGGCAGCGCGGAGCGGGGATGTGCATGATGGGTAGCTGCACCCAAGGCTGTGTAAATACATTATTTAATATCTTCTGATTCACGGCTTTATGCGTGAATTCTGGGATAAATTCATTTCCCACCATGAAACCCAGAAGAGACACACATTTATAGCAGCACTACGTGTTGTCTCCACCAATGTGCTATTTTTTTCAGCTCGTCTCATCGAGTAAGTGAGCGATTTTCATGGGATGGTACAAATATTAATTAAAAGGCTGTCACTTCAGCGTCAGCTGCAGCGTCGGGCCATCAGAACGAAGACATCTGAACAAAGACAAGGGAGTCTATCTGTGGGAGTCCATCGAGGAAGCCCACTGAGGTAGGTATAACATCTCAACCCCCCCCCCCCCCCCCTCGCAGCCATGTGTCTTATCCCAGTCAGGACATCACACTGGAGAAGATTTTACCGAAGTCCTTCACTCGAGGCTGTAACCCATCCAATCTCTGCTACCCACCACTCTCCACCGGTAAGGAACTTGAAGTACTAGGGGGGCTTTGGAACTGCCAGTCTGCAGTCAAGAAGGCGGACACCATCTCAGCCTATGCCTCCCTGCAGACTCTCCACTTCCTGGCCCTCACAGAGACCTGGATCACCCCAGAAAACACTGCCACTCCAGCTGCCCTTTCAACTGCCTACTCGTTTTCACACTCCCCAAGACGAACAGGGCGAGGAGGAGGAACTGGGCTCCTCATCTCACCCACATGGTCCTACCAGGTCCTTCCTCTCGACCACCTACCCCGATCTACGCTTGAATTCCACGCCGTCTCTGTCACCCTTCCTTTCAAACTCAACATCATAGTGATCTATCGCCCACCCGGTCCTCTTGGTGACTTTTTGGATGAGATGGATGCCCTCCTGAGCTGCTCCCCTGATGATGGCACACCACTCGTCGTCCTCGGTGACTTCAACATCCACCCGGGAAAGCTGCATTCATCTGAATTCATAGACTTCTTTTCCGCTTTTGACCTTACACTCTCCCCCTCTCCACCAACTCACCGGGCCGGGAACCAACTTGACCTCGTCTTCACAAGATCCTGTGACATCTCGGTACTCTCTGTTACCCCCCTCACCGTGTCCGACCACCACTTTGTGACTTTCTCCATCCCCATGAAGCCCACCTCATCCCTCCACTCTACGCCTCGAATGGTCACCAGCCGCCGCAACCTGAAATCCCTCACTCCCTCCGCTCTCTCCTCAACTATTATCTCCTCGCTCCCATCCTCGGAACAGTTCTCCTTAATGTCTACTGAGGAAGCCTCCTCTATCCTGATGTCCTCACTCTCCTCTTCTTTGGACACACTCTGTCCCCCAATCTCACGACCGGCGCGATCATCTCCCGCCCCTCCCTGGCTGTCTGAACCTCTGCGAACCAACAGATCATTGTTGCGAGCGTCAGAGAGAAAATGGAAGAAATCGGGACATCACGAGGACCTTGCTCACTACCACCGCCTCCTCTCTGACTTCACCTTAACTGTTTCGGCAGCCAAATCTGCCTTCTACCTGGCAAAGATCAACTCTTCTGCCTCCAACCCCAGGAAACTCTTCTCCGTGTTCTCTTCCCTCCTCACCCCTCCTGCCCCTACCCCCCCTTCCTCCCTTACTGCCGATGACTTTGCAACTTACTTTACCAAGAAAGTACATGACATCAGCTCCTCATTCACACCTATTCCCTCCCAGAAGACATCTCCCCCAACTCTCAACTCGGATGGTCTTACCAGCTTTAGCTCCCTCACCTCTGAGGACGTCCACGCACTTGTTACATCTAACCGCGCCACCACCTGCTCCCTCGACCCGATCCCCTCCTCTTTTCTCCAAGACATCTCACACGACATCTTGCCATTCCTCACCACCCTGATCAACTCCTCCCTCACCTCAGGTGTCATTCCAGCGGATTTTAAGACCGCTATCGTGAAGCCTCTCCTTAAAAAACCCACCCTAGGCGCTACTGACATCCAAAGCTACAGACCTGTATCTCTTCTTTCATTCCTCTCTAAAACCTTGGAACGTGCCTCCTACAACCAACTGTCATCCTATCTCTCGCAGAACAACCTCCTAGACCCTAATCAATCAGGATTCAGGACTGCTCACTCCACTGAGACGGCCCTCCTCACAGTGACCGAGTCCCTGCGAGACGCCAGAGCCTCGTCCCACTCCTCCGTTCTCATTCTCCTCGACCTATCTGCTGCATTCGACACAGTCAACCACCAAATCCTCCTCTCCACTCTGGCTGAACTTGGCATAACTGACTCTGCTCTCACCTGGTTTACATCATACCTGACAAACCGCACCTTCCAGGTCACATGGAATGGCTCTATGTCCAAACCCTGCTCTCTGGACACGGGCGTCCCTCAAGGCTCAGTATTAGGACCGCTTCTGTTCTCACTATACACCAGATCACTAGGTTCTGTAATTACATTGCATGGATTCTCCTACCATTGCTACGCAGATGACACCCAGCTGTTCCTCTCTTTTCCCCCGTCCTCTGACGCTCACATTGCAACTCGCATCTCAAACTGTCTGGCTGACATCTCTGTCTGGACAACTGCACATCACCTCGAGCTCAACCTGAACAAAACCGAACTCCTCTTCATCCCAGGGAAAGACTGCCCTCGCATGGACCTGTCGGTCACTGTCGAGGGCATCACAGTATTACCTTCCTCAACTGCGAGGAACCTGGGTGTAATCCTCGATGACCAACTATCCTGCACCCCCAACATCACTGCTGTGGCCCGATCCTGCAGATTCGCCCTCTACAATATCCGCAGGATTCGGACCTTCCTCACAAAGGATGCAACGCAGCTCTTGGTCCAAGCACTGGTCATCTCCCGCCTTGACTACTGCAACTCTCTCCTGGCCGGACTCCCGGCCTCTGCGATTAAACCATTACAGCGTATATCCAGAATGCCGCAGCACGCCTTATCTTCAATCTACCCAAATTCTCCCACGTGACCCCCCCTCCTCCGTGACCTCCACTGGCTCCCTGTTGCAGCACGCATCCAATTCAAGACGATGGCACTGGCCTTCAGGGCCATCAATGGAACGGCACCTGTCTACCTTCAAACACTGGTCAAACCTCATGCCCCGAAGCGAGCACTTCGCTCCTCTACTTCAGCTGGCCGGCTGGTACCACCATCGCTGAAATCAAGCAAATGTCGCTCAGCAAAGTCCAGACTCTTCTCTGTTCTGGCGCCTCAGTGGTGGAACGAACTCCCGACCAATGTCAGGACAGCAGAGTCATTTGCCATCTTCCGAAAAAGGCTCAAGACTCACCTGTTCAGACTTCACCTTGACTCTACATAGCATGACCCACTAGCACCCTCCCTCGACACACCCCCCCCTCCCCCCCCAAAAAAAAACAACAAAAAAAACAACAAAAAAAACAAAACAAAAAAAAACAAAAAAAAACCCTTACCTATAGCACTCTGATCTTAGCACTGTTGCTCTTGAAGTACTACTTTACTCAGATGAGGACCTAACACTTGTTCTATTTTTAGCTCTTACTTTATCGGCAATGATACGTCGTGGTTTCTTTGTTTCCTTCTTTTGACAAATGTACTTATTGTAAGTCGCTTTGGACAAAAGCGTCTGCTAAATGACCAAATGTAAATGTAAATGTAACAAAAAGGCTTAGTAGTTATTAGTAAGCAAAGTGCTTCGTTGCCACTGCAGCAGATGATAATGCATCCAATGTAAATGTAACAAATAGCTTGTCAGAGCAGCTCATTTGATTTTTTGATTTAGTGGTTTATTATATGTTAATCAGTAGGATGAGTAGCTTTGACTAATAATATTCCAGTGTCATGAGGTTACCTGTACTTTGCACTTAGTCACATGTCACATGAGTCATAGAATAGACCTTGTGACCCCAGCACAGCTGGTAAATCAACATGGACCCATAGACACCAATGAGTGGCTGGTCAATCGGACCCCACAGCCGGGACAAAGTTCTCCGTCCACACAAACAACGGAACAAAGCTCCCCTGATGACACGTCACCAACATCTGTATAAGAAGCCCTTCTCAAGCCTGAAGAATGGTCAGACTCTGAGGAGTAACCCTCTGTAATAAGCTGTATGTTGGTGACGCGGTCCACTCTGACACCCTGTTTACGGGGGCTTTGACTTATTAGACTGCACACACAGTTTTTAACATCGCCCCCCCCTCCCAGATGCCCTGAACTCTATAAATCAACACTGAGCTGAAAGATTTGACCCGTCTAGCTTCTCCAACCAGCACCTCTGACCTCTTAAACCTCACTGACCTTTATAAACTCACGCTGTGGAGCCGAACGTTGTTCAAACATTTCCTGTTGATATGGCGAACTCCACACTTCAGCAACATTATCACTCATTTCCAATATCCCATATCAATAGTTCTGTGGTCTCTGCCGACTCCTGAGGGAAATATCTGCTTCACTATGTTCATCGCTTGTCTGCGTGTCTGTCTGCTGTCGAGCAGGTACTGAACATTTAGACTTCTGTGAGTGAGCCTAAAAAGAGAAATAGTCCACCTACTCGACTATAAAATGAACTCATGGAACAATTTAAAGCCCAAAACACTAATCTGCATCAGAGCTTGAAATGACCCCTTCCAATCCACACAGTATTTCTCAGGTGAACAGAAATGCCCTTTTCATTCTCAAAGGTGAGGTTATTTGGCTCAGGGTTGTGCACTGCTGGTGCCGTGACTCCACATGCGGGCCATTAACAGTGTGGTCCACCTCACTGGAAACCTCCACAGTCCATTCTCCCTCCGGGGGGGGCGGTTCGATGCCAGTGATGTTTACATCCTGCTGGAAACCGCCGCCTTCTTTTGGAAGGTTTCCCACGCTAAGAGCATTTATCGTCTCTGGTAACGTGAACCACACCGATCCGCCTTTTGAGCTCCCTAACGACAGGCAGCAGCCGACGTGCCCCCGGTGGACAAAACACAGCACTTGAGTTTCATGTCAAACACTGATGCTCACCGCCTGCTCCGACACTGCCGAAGGGGCCGGCCCGCCGTGTCACGCTGCTCCTCTCTTCACGTACCAACTGGGTTTTGTTCCCTTGTGACACTTTTGATGAACTCACTGCCATGAAGACATCACTGAGAACATCGCTGCGTGTGAAGATATGTGCACCGCTGCAGCCGCTGACAGGGAACTAGTCTTTTTTCCAGATCAAGGCCAAGAAGAAGCGGCATGTTGGAGAGACCTCATCAAGGCTCGGAAAAAAGTCAAAACATCACTTGGTTCCCATTATGCCACTATTTTATCCCTGGGATTCAGACTGCTCTTTGTGTTATTCATGCTCGTACATGGCTTTTAAAGCTTTTAAAAGCCCAAAAAGATATATCAATTTGAAAGCAAGAAAAAAAAACCACCTCTCTCTCTCTCTCTCTGTGTTTCTCACTCTTTGTTTCTTGCTCTTAAACACACACAGTGGCCTTGAAACAAAATTAATTAAAAGCTGAGCAGAATAATTAAAAACCGATGTACGTAAGGACAAAAGAATCATTCAAATGACTTGACGGCTGATTAAAAAAAGAGGGTTTGATCTCCCATACATCAAGTAAAATTGTGTTTTTGAGTGACGTTTATATACAGGGTCGCTCAAAAAGTTGGAAATAATTGGCAAATGTCTTGTCTTTTATAGCGCCGGAACAAATGTGATGCATGAATTAATTTCACCTGGATAATTGGGATGGATAATGTCATTTGCACCTGGTCAAAAGTGATTACTGATGCATTTAAATAGGAATAAACAGAGGATTGTGTCTGGAAAAAAAGATTCCAACTTTATGGGCAACAGTGCATGTTAACTCCAGTTACATATTTAATAGGTTATTAGCTAAGACACTTTACCTCCAGGGAGGGGAAACGTCTCTTCTGACGTGTGTTTGGTTGATCGAGCACAAATTATAACATGTGACGGTGAAAATCATAAATAAATAAAGAGAACATTGCTGAAAACATGTGAGATCTATATCCTCATTAAGTCAGATACGTTAACTGAATGAAACGCTCATCTAAGTGATGCGTTGTTTACTTGTCTTGTGAAATGTTTAATGTTGTTTGGTCACTTGGAAAGGAGATTACACAAACCGTGTTGAGTTACTGTGATAAAACTTTTATTCTATTATGGCACATTTTCAGTATTTATCTCACATATCACAGCATATTATCCCAAACACTCAATAGTATAACTTGACTTAAAATGACAACCATGTTCACTTTCAGCAACCAAAAACTGATGCCTGGTTTCCAACCTGGCAGCCACTTTTTAGAGTGGAATCCTGCTTAATGAGGACCCTAAAAACTATATGGGGACACTAAAGTTTTGAGCTTCAGCCTCTGTTGTAAATTATTCCACAAGGACGGAGCAGCAATGTCCAGAACCGATTAAAAACGGACACATTCAGGGGGAAATAAAAGAGTTCCTTCCCAACATTTGATGGAAGACATACAATTAAATGATATAAAAGTAGAGTGTGAGAAAATGTCCAGATCTAGGAATTAGTCATTCATCCCCATATATTATTTAAGTGTCGGTGCATTTTGTGTCTTGACTCTTACATCAGAAAATCATAAGCCATTTGCTTTAGCGATATGATGTATTCTTGAATAACATCTGAGGCATGTACGTGCACACAGCGATATATATATATATATATATAGATATATATATATATATATATATATATATATATATATATATATATATAATAGAGAGAGAGAGAGAGAGAGAGGGTCACAAGAAACCATTTAGTGTCAACACCAGACAGTAAGTGCGCATTTTAAAATGTTTTTGTTTCACAATAGTAAACTATGAAAAAGCACATGAATATGCACAGCAGTGTCTTGCGTTACAATTGTACACAAACGCTGCAACGACTGCATGATGCAACTGTGATGTGATTACAACGTCTTCCTGTTAGAAGCCAAAGAAATATCCAACCTCTTCTATTTATCTTCTTACAGGCTGACATTAGTTCATCATGTGACGCAATGATTGTGATTAAATTATGTTTTTAAGCTTTAAGATTAGCCTATAAAGGCTCTCTGTGCGTCATTCAGATAGCAGATAGCATCGCGCCTTGTAATGTCAAGATGTGGAGGATTACTGTCCGGCTGAGCAGAGAATGAAGCCGCTCTCCCTCCGTGTGGGTTGTTATTCGATATGCTCTGAAGTGAACCTTTAAGTGTGATTTTGTGAATAACTGAAGCAGATTCTTACTGTATTCTCTCACACTCAAAGAAAAGGAATACTCAGAGATCTCTGATGGTTTTCAGAGGACGTGTTTGGTCTGTTCCTGCCACAGCGATGCCGAAGCCTTAGAAAGCAGAGGCCTCTATGGTCCACCACTCTGAATGTAAAAAACCCTGAAACATAGCATCCCATTTGAATTTCAGTCTTGTCTGCAGCCAAAGGTGCTCTAAAGGACGACTCACGAGTCAGCTTTTGATTAAATAGATCTATAGATCAATTTTTCAACCTCAAAACCCCCTTTTTTAAAAAACGACTCGAGGCAATTACTGCAGAGTTTTCCAAAGGTCTTCTCCGTCTTGCTCTCTCTGCTCTCCTGCTCTCTCGCTTCCTCTTGTCTTGCATCTCTCACATCTGCCTTTGTGGAGTGAATTAGTGAAAGACTGCACTAATATAAGATCAGCCAGCCGGAGCTGACTGATTGAATTAATAAGCAATATAATCATAGCTGATCTGTAAAGTTATCTACCAGCCACGCATTAAGAGCAGTGGGTGCAGCCCGCTGGGGAGCGCCTGCTGCCTGTCACATCGCTGCATCTGCTCCCGCTGCTGTCAATCCCATCTTCACCTAATTGCTTGAGATGGAGGGTTGCAAATTGTCTTAAAGAGCTCCCCCTCTATTTAATTCTCTTCAAATAAAAACTTGCTTGATTTGTTTATACGGCTGCCTCCCTCAAATGTTTACCGCAGTAGAACCGCAATAAACAGAGAGATTTACAGCCCCTTATATATCTTGTGCTCATAGTTTGAGATGGATTTGAGTTTGATATCATAAATTGACAGACAGTATTTTTTTTTCTACTGGCACGCCTCACTTTAACACTGCAGAAACATTTCCTGAGCCAACAGAAGAATCAAACGGGGATCCATGCGCCATGTGGCTGTTAGTCCCCCAACTCTATTCAGGATCACACGCATTGTTGGTGTGTTTGCTGTGTGGAAAATGGTAAAAGCATGGCTTTAAGGTTTTGGGTGAAAGTGGCTGAAACCAGCTGGTGTGGCATCAAACTAAATCACTTTAATTGTGTACAGAGTCGAGCAATGAGATTTGTCGTAACAAAAAGCTGAAATACTTCTAGAATGAAATACTTCAGCACTATTGGAGGTTTTTCTGCAGACATTCATGGTCCCCAGAGGACAAATCCTACTGATTTTGGTCACTTTGCTTTTGACAAATGAAATGATGTAAAAATGTGACCCACAGGCTTTTCATCTAAACATCAGTCGGATTATGACCAAGTAAAATATTGATTACATTCCCATCATCAGCCTCAGCTTTGTGTTTGGTGCCTTTATCGATGGTTAGCATGCTAACACACGGATTTAAGACAGTGAACATATTAGATGGAGATACATTTTGAAAGGACACTCAATAAATACAGTATTTTTCCATTTTCTTTGGCAAGGAAAACAAGTTAGCCACCCTGTTTCCTGTTTCTTTTGACTTCTAATCTATATGCCAGACACACTTCTGACTGTTTCATTGTCTCCTCCACCACATGACATCTCATTGATGCTCATTTTTGAATAATCACTCCTTACAATATGCCCTTCTTTGACATCCTCTATCAAAAGAAAACACCTCGATATAAGGAAGAAGATAACAACAGGCTATTTCTCTGTGCATCACACTGTGGCTTTAACAGATAATACATATTAGAATTCCTTGTTCTCAGAAAACAAAAGAGCTCTGACGGAGAAGCTCAGAGAAGTCTCCACCTTTGTTTTTCACCCTGACAGACATACCATTAAACACATGGTCATCATGCCAGTGGCCACACAATCATCAATTCTACACACTCATTAATGCTCACACACTCCTGGCCGTCCCTCAGGCTGCAGCCATGTTATTAATCCCCACGTGGAGGTATGGGTGTTTATTTATCTGCAGAATCCCTGTAAATAATTGGTGTTTTTTGGTGGAGAGCAGCAGTGTGAAAGAGTCACTGATACCCAGTCTATTAACTTGTTGACACTTTGGGGTCGGCCTGACTCTGGGGCTAATGTGGAGTGTGACCGAGCAGAACCATCTTCATTATCCTGGCGTAATGTTTCATCGCTTCAGGCTTGGGCACTGATGGCCACCCACCCACTTCTCTGCTTCAACCTCTCGTCTTCCATCCCTCCACGTCTCTATCTCCTGTAAATGCGTCGCCGCTCACCAACCAGCATTTTCTCTTTTTCAAAATGTATTTTCTATTTTATTACACCCTCCGTACATCCGTCTCCTTCTACGTCTATCTTTCTCTGTAGTGTTAGAGCTTTATTGCATCATCTTTCTTTGGTACACTCATATTTCCTTCTCTCATTTGCTTTGCCTTGAGATGTTGCCATCTGTCTACACTCGCTGGTCTGACTGCTCTTCTATTATTTGTACATCATTTTTTTTCTCTTCTTCTCATTTTTGTTGCTCCAAATCACAGCTGCTCTCCTCGATGTTGTGTTTCCTCCGACTTACCTGGTCTCTGTAGCACAGTGAGCTTTTTCCAGACGTTTTGGAAGGTAAGAGACCCGGGCCAGCAGGGCGCCTCCTGATACCTGACAGAAGCTTTGATCGACTGCTGCTTAAAAAATATGATATTTTCCAAGACAGTTATTCATCACAGCTATGTGAGAAAAGTAGCGTTATAAAACTACAAAATTGCATGGTATGATTTTAGTAGTAATGAAATTTCAACGTTGCGGTGCGACGGGGAGTCAGGGGAACACGCTGGCTTTTGAAAAATGTCCCCATTCTATTTTATTTGCATTCTTGATGCTTATTGTAAATCATTGCACATCAGCATGAGCTGCACCAATTAAAGTACAGGGAGTAAACAGCTCCAGTATAATTATGCATGAAGAAGGAATAACAAGTAATGTGAATCTGTCCACGAGAATCTCCTACTGCCTCTCCAGTCCTTCCACACACTGTCATTTTGTCACTCGCTCTGTCAGGAGCTTTTAAATCACACTACAGCACGGAAGCATGAGAGGGAAAGAACATTCCTTTAGTAAGATTAATTCACAGCAGATGTTAAGAAGAAGGAGAAGAAAAAGGAAGTCAAAAGCAACCAGGTGCAAACTACTGATTAAAAACATGACCTTTGGAACACATCCTCCCCAATGTGCAAAACCTCCTTGTTTTAGATATATATTTCTTTCCTCAATATTTAATTCATTCAGTAATTTATGTTTTTGGTGTCTGGAAGACGACCTGTAGAGGATTTGGCTTTAAGAGCTGAATTTATGACATTAGAGGCAAACTGGACAGGTTCTGGTCAATATCCCGTCGTTTGGCAGAAGTTTACAAGTGAATATTTCTCCAAAGCATTAATTAGTCAAAGAGCAACAAACTAAGATGTTTCCATGTTCAAGTAGGACGCCATCTCTCCCAAGAAGAAGATTGAAAAGGGTATTCAAAAGCTCTACGTCACCTGCTGCCTCTAAGCATGAAGGTCTAAAAACAGCTGGAGTGGTCGTGTCAACACATCCCCCGCCGGGCTTCACATTCCAACCAGCGAGTGTGACACGACGAAGACCATCCTCCTCGTCTCCGCTGTGATCGGAGGTCCAGATCCCTCGGGGTCAGTCCTGTGGACCTGCTGAAGAAAATGTTCAGCTGGATGACACAGAGGTTCAGAGGTTTGTCTGAGAGCTTTCTCTTACGCTATCGACCAATTTATTAAGTCAATATTAGTGTAATAATCACATGTTCAAAATGTCAAATTTCATATCACATTATTGTAAACCTGCACTGTATTAACTCACTTCAGACCCACTTTTTAATATTCTGAATGGAGTGTCTGCAGATGAACTTGCTGCTGTTTTTACAAAAACCCAAAGTGAGACCCAAAGTGGTCACAGTACAATTTTTTCCAACCCTCAATCCAAATTAATCTCAAAAACTTAATGAGCCCTCTTAGTGTGAAATATCCTGATAGCACCATCCCCAGACTAGCACCTGAAGAGACTCCTGATGTCTTCCCATCTTTGCTGTCACAATCCATGTGTGGGTCCATGACCCTCTATTTTATGTTGTTTTGTCTGAAATGCGGGAAAAAGGTCTGATGTCTTGTTTGAAATGATGGCACTGCTGCATTTGTTGAAAACATGCAGTCATTCAGAATAATTTATGGTAAACGTCTAAAAAGTCTTTAACCTTGAGATTGTTTGCTCGTTCCATCTTTAAATGCATTGCATCTAGTCAGATGCTTGTAAATGTCCTAAACCGTGGTGCACCTCTGCAGCATCTGAACCATTACAACGGGTCCCTCTGTGCTGTGCGTCCCCGTGCATGGGCCCCGTAGCTAATCAAAGCCTCTCCTCTTTCTGCTTAGCTGTCACGCACACAAATTCCCAACAGCACATCCTTATTAGCCCCGAGTCTAAAGCGCACCAAAGTCAACTGACAGACCCTCCAGACCCTGCAAGAGCAGTGCTTAAGAAGTGTTTCATTCTGTCTGTCAGATGCATGTTTTCTGAGCTGACGACTCGGCATCTCATGTCTGAGTCTCTCCCCTCCCTCCTAGACGTCTGTGTTCACCGTGCAAAGACTTCGGTGCAGGTGGGAGTCAGCCACATGGATAGCAGCTGCTGTTATTTTGACCCAAGCAACGCCAAACTCGATCCAACCTGAAGATCAAGCACAAAATATTCCCCGAGTTGCTTTGATAACATTTCATCACCAGTACATGTCCTACTTGTCGGCAGGAACTACAACCAGATTTTTTGGGAGGCAACTGATAAGCCAATAGGATGCATGGATTTCTGTTCCTACCTCGGGGTGCAATGAATGTCGCTGTCAATGGATGAACTTGAAAATCATGAATTTGCTCTTTTATAAGCTGAAAGTCAAGACTGCATCTCAAGCTCTGAGAGGTGCCTGAAATTATGAACCACAGCACATTTGTAGTCATTGTAGTTTGCAGAGTTCATTTGTGACATTTCTGTTCTGATTTTCTTGGGACTCAGATCTGGTCCAGGATCCTGTGGATATATTAATATGTTCCTAAACCCATGAGAATCTTCTGTGTAATCAAAGGAAATACGAAGCTCTCTGCAGGTCTTCCTCCCGCTGCGAGCGCCTGCAGATGAGTTCATGCTGGAGCTCATTCTGTTCTTCTTCTGTGACAGGGCCGATGGATTATTCAATACTGTAATGAATGAGGCGTCAGAAACATTCAGCTCCGCTGTTGGGCAGAATGATTTCTCTCTGTCTACCTCCGCCTGGCTATACGTTGCTCTTATCGATTATGATGACGCTTTCTCCTCTCCAGTTATTACAATATTGATCTCAGACAGATGCAGAGGACCAGAGTGAATAGAGGGGCAAAGTTTTGGAGGCTGAGAAACTAAGAGTAGAGGAAGTGAGGAGAATCAATGGGACCACATATGAGCACACTAAGCTGTGTTTTGATATCGCTGGAAGAGAGTAGACATTTTAAGTATCCTGAGATGTGACTTTTTGGGGGGAGGGAGGGGAGGGGTTGACACGGAGGAGGAGTTACTGCGAAGTTTAGCTTTCTTAAAGAAGAGTTTTCATGTTTGATCTCAGATCTTTTCACGACTGGTTCCTGTGCCGTTAAAAAGATTGGTCTGTGTTGAAGTCGAACCGACTCGGCCTCCCTCCCAACAATACCAACAGTTGGTCACTGCACCTACAGCATTGGTCATGAAGCACAAGAACACCAGTGCTGTCTGTCCTCCACTGCTAAAGTTAGCACTGATCCCCCTCGGGCCTTCTTTTCTTCATGTTATATAGACCTGCTTAGTGATTGGCAGCTCACACACAGCGATGTCTTTATCGGGCATTACACAAAAGAGCTCTTTGTCTGTTGATGTTTCCGTACATTACTTTGAAAATCACTGCAAAGTTTTCATTTTCACAGGAGTTGGTCTGAAGTAAGACTCCGATCAAACCTCCCTTTCATCTTCCGTGTTTAATTTAACTATAGACGTTAGATACATCGAACTTTCATCCTCTGTGTGTCCCTGTCGTTCTCCTTCACTTTGTCTCTAAACAGAAACTCGACAGTCAGAAGGTCTGGCGAGGATTGCATCCCCTCAGTTCATTTCTGTGTATTCGCCTGCTCCTTAGAGCTTAGAAGGCAGGAAGCCAGACTCTCTCCAAACTCAGCCTCCCCCGGTGTGCGACCTCAATTACAGAGGCAGAGAGATTATGGGTCAGAATTAATACCACTCTTAAGCCTTGCTCATACTTTCTGCAAGGACGGTCGTCGACGTGTCTTAGGAAGCGTAGTTAGGAAACTGTTGGATGTGCGCGGGCAGGTTTTTCGCCTGGCCGTGCACGAAATCCAGCGTGGAAACCCGATGAAATGTCTGATTGCGTGTGGACATCCTCCACCCTCAGAGATGTAGCAAGCAGGAATCAAGCTCTAATCAGGACATACTCCCTCAATCTGCTCCCACCCACCCTCTCTACTGTCTTGATTTGATGCCACTTTCACTTCCTTAACAGAAGATTAGTCTCAACTAACTCGCCAACGCTTGATTTGATCAACGTGCAAACGCACGTCAACTCTCTCCGCCTTTGTTTATAGCGTTTCATTTTCACTATTTTTCCACTTATGATGGAATCCTTATCCTGCAACTTTAATCAGTTAAAGATCAATTATATGTTTTCCTGTGATAAAACGAGTAAATATCTTCTCAGTAACGCCACAAACTCACACCAATACATTCTTTACAGGCTCTAAGTCTAGACATACATTTACACATATATAAACCAAACTGCACAGTCGCCATGTCACTTAATTAACATCCACATCAATTAGTCTATCACTGACTCCACTGCCATTCCATCTGATTACTTGTCCCGTCTTAATGAACCGTTTCATTCTTATGCAAGTTCTCACTTTTCAGATTAGTTTCACCTCAACGGTGGAGACATCGTCACGTTTACGAAGCATTACTAGTCAAGGATTTATATAAGAGGAAATCATGTTGAATATAGGGCCACATTCGAGCAAATAATATGTTTTAAATACAACCTGAGATACGTTGGTACATTGCTGTTAACACTTTTATGCAAGTTGGGGATCTTACTTGTGGTAAAATGGAAGAAGCTCAAAGGCATTCATTCACAGGTAATTCAAACGATAATGTCCTGGTATTAAAGTTCCCCGTACAGCGTTCCCTTGTCAACATGTAGGATATTTACTTATCTTCTTATACTTCAGGCTACCTCATATAATGGCAGGATGTTACGGATAGTGCAGCAGAACGTCTGTTGGAGTGTTTGTGCATTTCTGTTAGTGTCTGTAATCAGGAGGAGAGAGGGAGGAAGGAGAAAAAACACATCTCTTCAAGAAAGTAGGATTTACAGCTTTAAAGCCCTCGGCGGTATCTTTACCTCTGATATCCCATCTCCCCTTCTCCGTCACTCCCATTCTTACATCCCTTCATCCCCCCGTAATTCTCCACATTCCCAGACATTTGCCTGCGTTCTCTCCAGCCTATCTATCCCAGCAGAGAGGACCAGAGATGAATCCATTAAGTTGCATAATTTACCCGCAAAGCAAAAGCCTCGGCCATTGTGCGCGTTTGAATGGAGAGGAAGTGCTTTTGTGTAAACCTCATCCTACCAGATGGTAGGCTTTTAAGGCCCTGGTGTACTCAAAGGGCTGAAACACCAGGTAGGAATCAGCTGACATCTGCCCTGAGATGACTTTTACAACCAACTGCACATGAAAATGCATTTATCCTGCAAAGATGTTCTTATGAGTGTGCTGGTAAGCGTCTCAGTTATGTGACAGTATGGTATCGTGGATCTCCAGGTGCCAATATATTTGGAAGAACAAAGGCTTGTCATGTCAGAAGTAAGTGCGCTGACATCATCAGAGACGCACTCTGGGTGGCATTTATTACGTCATAACAGTCTTATTTTGTGTGTAAGGGACTGCTGGAGAGTGGTTGCTGCAGCAGTGCGTCTGTCTATTTATGTGTGAGCATGTTTGGGTTGCACGGCTATGAGAGCTTTAAATTTCAAGGTGGATTTTGAACCCCAAGGTGAGATAGGACCGGGAGTCGACTGAAAGAGACCAAGAGTTTACAGCTATGCTGGCGTCTCTGTGATGCTGAACCAGGCACAGCCGTGCTCTGAGATAAAACGCTCACATCAGCACGCCAACATGCTGGTTTAGGTTTCACCACGTTCACCATCTTCGTTCAGGCCATCCAAAATAGCAACGTGAAGCTGAGGCTGCTGGTGATGTTTTCTATTTGGTCATAAACCAAAGCGTTGGGCAAACATTTAAAATGGTGCCAAATCATTTTTTAAAGATGATTTTTCATGCATTTTCACCTTGATTTTTACAGAGAACAGAGCAGACATGGGAGGGGAGGGAGGGGGGGGCATCTCAGAGATGACACTTCTTGTGGGGTCTTATTAAAGTCGGCGACATTTGTTTAATCATATTCACTGAAGCCGACACTACGCTCCGATAGAACAACATAGATCATCTGGTTTTAGAAAAAAACGTACCTCTACGTTCACATAAAGCCTGTTGTTTGTTTTCCACCGTGCCCGTATCATCCTGTCCAATCAGTTCACGGTTCACAGTTCATGTACACGCCACAGATCCCCCCTCCCCCCTCACGCATGTTACAATATCACAGGCACACGCCTCAAGCTAGCCATACGCTAAATGGCGTTAGCAGTTGCTATCTATGAGTACGTTAGCCAGCCTACCTCTGTGTAGCGTGTACTCCATGCCGTTTATCGATGAGAGAAACACGGGCGCGTTCACGGGAATCTGGTGCACGAGCACTGACGAGCACTCTATGGGAGGGGAGGAGCTCGGTGGTAGAGGGGGAGGGGCCTGATTGTTGGAAACATTCTGACTGAGTCAACTCCATCTGCCAGACTAGCCCACTGCAGCAACGACAAGAACAAAAGCCTTTAGACTTATTTATTGTACACAGGCAGTTATTTGGATTTGGGTATATGGGGTATTTGTGTGGAGAGAGAGAGAGAGAGAGAGAGAGAGAAGAGAGAGAGAGAGAGAGAGAGAGAGAGAGAGAGAGAGAGAGAGAGACGGGCCTCATTTATTGATTTGTTTATCTTTGTATTTTTAATGTATTCTCCCTTTGTTCTATTACATGCTTACATTTTTATTTCCCTTTTTTCCTCCTTTCTTTCGTTCTGTTTTCCTTTGCTTTCTCCTGGTTTAGACCAGACCAGTAAGAGGTTGCCATTCATTTTTCTTCTTGAAAGTGGTCTTAGCAGTGATCTGACCCTCTTTCACCACCCTGTTCATGGTCCATTCCCTCAAACTATCCTCAGCTGCTGGTCAGAGATCACCAAAGTGATAACACTTCATCCTGGCAAGACATGAATATGACACATTTATGGCGATGCGGCCAATAGTTGCCGGGCCATTTCACTCCACAAATGTAATCCTGGTGGCTGTAGAGGGAAGGGACCACTAAAGTCAGTCGTTCCTCAGCGTGGAAGCATTATCTCCTTCAGCAGATCTTAAAGATTTCACTAGATGAGTGAAACCTTGTTGTCGAGACCAAACCGGGGGACCAACCGACCGACCGACAGCTTTACACATCGTCCAGAGCCGAGACGTACTGACTTGTTTTAATAAATCCCCTGAACTTACTCTAAGTACCTTTACTTTGCTAATGTACCCAAAAGTACTGTGATCCCATTCAAATGTATTACAACATATACTGTCCTGGAGTTTCTTGGTCGACAGGGGTTTACAAGGCAGTGAAAGTGATTTCAAGACCAAAAGCAGAAGAAGACTTTCACTTCATTTTGATCATGCGTGGTTATCAAAGGAGGTTTTCAAAAACCTAATAAAAGTAGCTGCTGGCCAAAGGAGAAACGTGCCTTTAGAACGTGCAACTATGGCAACAGCTGTGCTGAATAAAAATCCTTCGACTGTAAGACTCGGTTTCCTACAACAACAGGATGATGCTTCCTTTTCATCATCAGAGGTTCAGCTTCTGATTGTCTGGTTGTGTTGATGCTTCACGCAGAACTCAGAGTGGCCAATGTTGGAAAAAGGAAGATGAAAATTGGATTAGTTTGCGATGTCAATGTAAAGTGTAAATTGTAGATTTAAATGGTGGATTACTGGTTACATCAAACAAGTAACAAAAAAGACCCTGTTTTTATACACATTACCCACAATGCAACTTGACCACAAGTTCGGTGAGAGATTGGGGTGTGTTATGCTCACAGCGACTAGTGTAGCCTCGAGCTGCCGAGTGATTTCAGGGGGAGACCATGTGGTTTGGATAGGGGGGTCGGGGCGGTCCACCTTCACAAACATGTTTTAGAATGACTTCAGTGCTTTTTTATAGAATCTGCCATCTGATTTACATTAAAAGTGCATATCGTCATCATTAAAAAACTGAAATGTGAACCACAAAACTGTTGTTTACCTTCCAGATGAATTATAAATGATGGTGTTAAAAATGTTAGTAGTTAGTAATTTAGTATTGAGTTGAAAGAGAGTTCTTCACAGCTGCTATCACATTTTCTTTCCCTTCAGATACAGTTCATGTACTGTCTGTCTGTCTGTCTGTCTGTCTGTCTGTCTCTCCACTTGATAGTGTGAACTTGAAGTGAATGTTAGAGAGGTTTAGTGAAGGATCATAAAACGGTACCTATATCAGGAGGAAGAGTAATTCATTTCATATTATAAACTGCAGCCTAGTGCAGGTTGACTTCGTACTCATCCGTCTCTTTTGAAAGAAATTAAAAAGATGGACCCCCCCCCCCCCCCTCTTCTCCTCCAGCTGAGTTGTTCTCTGACCGTCAGAACCTCACAGTTCGTTTAGAGACCTGCATTTACTTTGAAAGTCTTTTATATCACCAACACTACTGCACATCCAAACACACTGCGTTTTATAGTCCAGCTTCACAGCATTTTAAATTAAACCCAAAATTCTCACACACACACACACACACACACACACACACACACACACACACACACACACACACACACACACGGTGCTTCAGCCCTAATAAAATGACCCGGCGATGGCCAGAAGCCGACACTTGAGAGGGACTGAGCCCAGCAGAGTACACTAGACTGTTTCCTCGTCTAACTTCACACAGCTAAGCCGCTAAAACCGAGTCTTTTTGTTTTTTACATTTGGGGTTTCTTCCCTGAAAATAAAATTGTTATTTGACACATTTGGTGAAATAATGAAGAGGAGATGAAACATGCTGAATTTCACTGGATGAAACCGTAAACAAGGCTTTGATTCCGGTCACATTTGTCGTGCTGCAAACAATTTACTGAAATTGAGTTTTCTGATTCAGGACCAAATCACGTTGTTGTTTTTTATATATGGGCTAAACAGAGTGGGTGCTGCCACTTTTATGCCAGCACTTAATTATGGCTATGTTTTATATTCCCCGCCTCCTCTATGGCTTCAACACTGTGCATCCTGGAGCATGAAGGTTTAACAGTGCAAAGCTCTCACTCATCACCTTTTATGCTTACGCTGACAGGCCTGCCCTGTCCACTGGCAGACTTATTCATCGGCAGTGTTTTATCATTAAGGCCATTCTTGTTCTCGAGACATACATCAGACACTTCATCTTCATTTTCCTCCTCCTCCTCCTCCTCCTCCTCCTCCTCCTCCGCCTCCCTCGCTCCTCCAATCTCCCCTCTTGACACATTATGCCTGTACATTGTTGTTGGGTTTGCACATTTGGCCGATGATGAGGTATAATGACAACCAGTCATTTGGCACTAAATGCAATTCCAATCATAGGTAAAGAATAACTATTACTGTTTATATTTTAAATCATTTCATTTTTTTAATGATTTCAAATCATCACCACAAACTTATTAGATTCCATACTTAGAATCACATTGTTGTTTCTCGATAAGGTTCTGATATCTGTTCAGTGGATGCAGGGCTTCTCCCCCACCGCCTTCTGTCTCTGGGCATCTTCTCTCCATCTGTTGCCTCACATCTCTCACTATGTGCTCTCTCACGGAAACAACACCCCCCCCCCCTCCAAAATCCCTCTCCTTCCTGCTCTTTGCCTTTCACAAGATCTGCAAAAATCACTGGCCTTCTCCTTTTGAAACGAAAACTAAGGTATTATTTTCTCCTTGTACTGCCTCCTTACACACTCCTAAGCCCGTGTGCAACTGCTTCTCACTTTTGCAAAAAAAAAAAGAAGTGTCTGCAGCTTTCACACGTTTCCCCATGTGCCAGTTTTTTCTTGTTATGTTTTTCACAGAGTCTGTGGGAATTGCTTCCTCTCATGATTGTGTTCTTCCTCTAGGTGGTTTTACTTATTCAGCCAGCAGCTGTGTTTTGGCGGAGGCTCATCTCCCCCTCGCTGCCTCTCTCTCCCTGCTCACATTATACCCTGGACTTTATATCCCATCTATTATATCTGCATCCTTACATTCGAGGTCAGTGCAGCTGGTCAGTACACGAAGCTTTGGTTACTTCTTCAACTCATTATTTCCACCGGTTTTGCAAAGTTCAAAACATAATAGAGCAATTATATGTGATGGACAAGCTTTTTTTATTACAACATTTTTTGATTCCTTTGACTGATGGAATGAGATTATATCCCAGAATAAGAGAAATAGATAATAACTATATAATGTAAAGATATTCTGAAATGTAGTCTTTGTCGCAATTTGATCTCAAAGCATGTCAGACTTTTCCAGGCTTTTAACAAAAATGCAAAGATGTATATCCTCCTCTCATTTTAACATCTTTTTATTTCAGGTGGTAAATTTAATTTTGGCCTTACATGAGTTGTGCTGTTTAAATATCAACCATTTATTTGCATTTTAATTAAGTGTGGATGAGTTGGTTCTTAATAATAATTTTTAAGTTGCTTTGTTGATATAGCCCTCTTTAAAGTACAAAAATGGGATTTATATATAAACACACATTATGTAAGTAGGCTATATAATGAATATTGATTTAGGAAATCCTTAATTGCATGTAGTTTTAACATTTTTGCTTTGCTATAATTCAAATGTTTTCTAACATCACACATATTTTATAATCCCACTCCAAACACTCTTTAATTGCAATTTCACATCGTTTTTTAAGAAAAAACAAAACCAAACTTTTGGAATTTCAAAAAATGTTTCCCCTTTGTAGAGACCTGTTAGTTCAACATGAAATGCTACCATTTTCATTCAAAACTGATGCAACTCTGGTAGAAGCAGTAGCTCTACATTATTCATAGAAAATTAAATAATAATGTCATTTATTTGTTGCAAAGCCTTTTTGTTAAAGCAGCTGAATTGTTGATCGGATGAAAAGCTTCACACAAAAAATAAACAGCAAAGAAGAAAAACGGGTCTGTCAAAAAAACAAACAACAAAAAAATGGTTATTCAGGGTTGAGTGTGTGTGTGTGTGTGTGTGTGTGTCAGGGGGTTTTAAGGCCACTTCCCTTAATGACGGTGGCCAGACAAAGACCCAACAGAATATAACGATGAGTCATCCCACATAGAGATCCGAGCTGTGGTGTCTGAAACGTCACCTGAGAGATCCGGTGTGTTGTGGACGGAGTCGGTCCTACTCGTCAGATTCTCATCAAAGGACTGCTCCACTGTTTTTCATCCTTATCTGTGTGTTTGTAATGAACGGGTAAAGTCCAAAATGTGCTGATGAGGTGACGAGTCCCTAACATGGTCTCATACAAATATACTCCTACATGTTGAAAAGTGGGGGTACATTTATAAAAGGAATGGTTGTTTCGTCTACACTTTATAAGCCAACCTGTCCGTTTATACAGAGAATAATCCATTAGAACCTTTCTGGAGCAAAAACCCTACAGAGTCTCATCCCTGTTGGTCGATAGGGGCCCTTGACCAAGGGCCAAGCGTCTGATGCAGGAGGTTCCCCCTACGTTCCCCCTAAGCAGAGGGTTAGGGTTAAACATGCTGTTTCTAATTCTAGACTGCATGCAATACTCACCGAAAAACTCTAAATCCGACTCCACTTCACCAAATAAAAATATTTACCTCCGTAACACAAAATGCATCACCTGAAACCGAAACCTCCGGGGGGAAATGACCAAACGTCAATATGTGACGACTGTGGAGGAGACTGTGTTGGTTTTATGGCCGTTGTGTTAAAACCGTTGACTCTGATATGTCAACAGAATCAAACAGGAACTTTGAATGTGGCTTCATCCAATCGCTCGAAAGTTTCATCGGCTGTGAAGTCCGCCGCGCCGTTGCCTAGCAACCGCTGCAAACCTGCGCTGCCAAGCCAGATGTCGGTTGAGCGCGGGAGACAGCTGTGACGTCAATGGAGCTTTGTGGAGCGACGTAACATCTGGCTTTGATAAACCTGTGACGTCAGGTCACATAGAAGACCCATTTAGAGTGCACACCAGGTAACAGAGCTCCAGTGATCCCGGACTAGAGGTGAAGAAGGAAGGCCAACGCAGCATCGACACACATCAGCAGTGACCAAGTCACCACAAAGACAAACATCGGCCAGGAAAAGCTGCAGGTCCAGCATACCAACAGGACAGCGAAGAAAAAATCAGGATCTGTTCTGAAAGCTCTTTGCCGAGGTGAGGCTCGCTCGGATCCCGGCACAACTGAACGACGCTTTCCTCCTGTGTGGTAAACCTAAAGGCATTGTATTGGCAGGGGAGTAACCCGATCCAAGGGAATCGGACAGTTTAAGTATACGAAAGTAAAATGTAAAATGAAACGGACAGCATTAGTCTAAAGATTTAACATCCAGTGCTGCTGGACTTTATAAACAGGCTGCAAATGGAAGCGATACAGCCAACAGGCACAGCCAGAACTCAGACATGATGGGATATTGAAGGGCAGGTGCAACACGGGCCACGGGCCATCGGGGGAAAGGAATGGTTACGGAACAGATACAGGAGGAGGCAGCGAGGCTTGTCGAGGGGAACTTTTAGCGAAGCGGGGTCAGAGGCTGTCGGGACATGAAGAAGCTGAGCTACAGAGAATGATATTTCTGGATGAAACCAGACCTGTTCTCAGGTCAGTCTTTTTAGAATTTAACTTGAAAGCACTCACAGCTAAACTCAACTCACGTGTTCACGATCAGCCTGCATCTTTAAATCTGCTCAAGACCCAAAAAGTCACTTTCTTCTTTCCCAGAGAGAGAGATATCAAAACATCCCGGATCCTCTGCCAACACACACCACACACACACACACACACACACACACACCACACACACACACACACACACACACACACACACACACACACACACACACACACACACACACACACACACACACACACACACACACACACACACACACACACACACACACACACACACAGCAGCCAATTTCATGCTGACATCACTGAAAACTATCCAGTACAGCACAGCTTCAATGACCCGTGTCATTGAAGCTCTAGCCTATATGGTTAATAAAATCAGATTGGCCCTCAGCTTATAAATGCACTATTATCACAAAGTCCAATTTATGACATCGTCACATAATCCTTCCATGGTGGATGAACACAATGTTCACATAAATTTGTGTGCAGAAAACAAGATCTGCATTTTAGAGTTCTGGGGGAAACTCATTTCACAAAATGTGATGACTTTAGCAGCAGTGTATTGCAGCACGGCAGGATGAGAGTTGCAGCATTGTCATACTGGATATTTAGCGCTGTAGGGCAGAGTTTATGTGCAAGCCACTAAAGTGAGGGTTAAATCTGTACCTATGGAAGACTGGAAACTGTCGCCTTTTCACACATTCAAGGCAATCAGCATTCTGGGGTGCATTCAATGAGGCATTGCAATGTAAGCGTCATCTCCTCAAACAGTGGCGACGGGAGAGGTTTGTCAAGGAAATAGTCCAAGAGAATCAGATACAAATAACGGTGTATAGTGTTGATGACGCTAATTAAGCATTCTGTGAACTCCAAAGTCACACCTGGACTAAATGTCATTTTTAGAAAACAACTACAAAAACAAAATGGTGTGGTCTTCTTGTAGGGTTGTGCAGGACTGTTTCTTAGCCAAGAGTTGACCCCATGGCTGCACTCAAACCCTCAAAAAAACCCACAATTTGCTGTTTTTACATTCCACTTTTTGGAGGGATTAAATTTGAGCTATAAAGATGCTGGCAGACAGATATTGTTATCTTTGTCCAGAGCCAGACTGGTCGTTTCCCTCCAGCTCCCAGTCTTTGTGCTATAAGCTCAGCTAGCCGTCCGCTGGCTGGCTGGATGATATCTACACAGTTTAATACGATGTTTGTTGGACAAATCCATCTACACAAAAAGTTCCAGAGTGAAATCATCAGTCTGTGGAGGAGTGTTGGTCATCTGCTGACTTTAACTAAAAGTCCCGTTCTGCTTTGCAGTGCACTGCAGGGAGCTGTTAAAGAATTACATCCAAGAAGCCATAAATAATGCAAACACATTCTAAAAACATCACCAACCTGTCGGATTTAAAAAACTACATATCAGTCCAAGCCAAAAACAATGAGATGGAAGGAGTCTATCTGTATGTCTGTCCTTCGATGTTCTCCACAGCTGTTCATCCGACTGACTTCACACACAAGCTGAAACGCCGAGGAAGTGCCAGCTCTTTAGATCTACAGGACAGATTTGTAGTACCGCCTTATGAGTATTGAGATGTAGTAGATGTAGTAAGGGCATGCTGGGTAAAGACGTTTCTGTGAGCGTTTGTACTGGAATGACAGGTTCACACTAACATTGTTAGAGGACGCAGCGATGCCATGGCAGGTGTGCTGCTCAGCACCCAAGGGAGCGCGGCGGCGAGTGTGAAGTCGTTGTCACCAGGCTGAGCGACCGGGCCCTTGAGAACAGGCACGTTTCAACCGACCACAGGTGGAACACGAGCTCAGTGACATTTAAACTCACGCATGTTGAGAATCTACTGACTTACATTCAATCTTCTGATGCTTACTGGGAGCCGCAATCATCGCTTCCCCTTAAACCCCAAACCGAATCACCATCGCAGCCGAAAACCAAGTCTGAACCCTCCGATGAGGATTTGACCACCAACGTGACAAGGACCACACACACTCACACACACACACACACACACACACACACATCACACACACACACTCACACACACACACACACACACACACACACACACACACTCACACACACACACACACACACACACACACCACACACACACACACACACACACACACCACACACACACTCACACACACACACACACACACACACACACACACACACACACACACACACACCACACACACACACACACACACACACACACACACACACACACACACACACACACACACACACACACCACACACACACCACACACACACACACACACACACACACACACCACACACACACACACACACACACCACACCCACACACACACCACACCACACACACACACACACACACACACACACACACACACACACACACACACACACACACACCACACACACACACACCACACACACACACACACACACACACACACACACACACACACACACCACACCACACACACACCACACACACACACACACACACACACACACACCCACACACACACACACACACACACACACACACCACACACACACACACACACACACACACACACACACACACACACACACACACACCCACACCACACACACACACAACACACACACCACACACACCACACACACACACACACACACACACACACACACACACACCACACACACACACACACACACACACACACACACACACACACACACACACACACACACACACACACACACACACACACACACACACACACACACACACACACACACACACACACACACACACACACAGACACACACACACACAGCCTCAGACTGATGATCCGGACGTTACGCGGCTGCCGTAACAGCCGTGTTTCACCGCCGTCGCTGCGGCTTCATTCACTGGTGTAATAAGACAAACTGTTCTGTAACAACTCAGTCAGAGTTGTGAGACGTCTGGATAATGAAAAGAAGGGATGAGATAAGCACATTTTGTTTACAGAGAAGAGGAGCTAATAGAAAATACAGACTGGAACATTAGATTAAGAGAACAAAAGCTATTTTCTAGTTGTACATCTGATATTAAAATACATTTGGACCTGCAGTAAGAAGCAAATTAAACCCATTTCAAAGACACAATACTAACAATACACATGTTTTGCTTTGTTTCCTCTCCATAATTGTTTTTTTTTTCTTTTTATTTTACTGCAGTTTTTAAATTGTTTTATTGAACAATATAAAACAATGGGCCAGCAGAACCACGGGACTACAATCCTTGTCATATGGCTGAAGAGGCTGCAAAAGAAAATTAAGAATAAAATTAAAATTCATCTCTTTTTATGATCTTTTTGAAATATATTTTACAGTCAAACTATGTTATTGTTGAATGAATTCATATTCCTGACGTACAATAAATATTTATAATTATTATTTATTAGGCTACTTACTGGGATACTTACCATTGACCCAGGATATTTAAAATTTAGACTTTTTGATGTTTTATCAGTTATGTTTGGCTCTGATAGATTATGCACTAAAATAAGGGCACATGAACGCTTTTCCACTTTTGATGTGAAAGTTTAAATAAGTGTAACCAAACATGAAACTGTAACATTATGTTCTTATGATGTGAGAATGTTCAGTCTGACTAGAAATGATAGAATACAGCGTGAAACAAAGCTGAACTTGAAGGTCACAGCATTAAAGTAAATGCAGGAAGCAGGCGTCTGCACTTATCAATTACTGACGGTTGTTTCTCCCCTCAGCAGCGATGTCGGCTTCACATCAGGAGAACCTCCTTCTCACATGCAATCACCACCAAGTGTAAGCACCTATTTCCTCTGCAAAATGTCAGAGCGCGTTACAATCAAATCTCCCACACATGGACGAAAATAATTGCACGCCATCATTCTTAATTTGTCTGACTGAAAACTGCTTCACAGGTTCTGCATGTATCCGCAGGTGGTCACTGTTTTTTTTAACAATTGAATATTTCATGATACATTGTGGATTATCCCAAAAAATCATAAATAGGCTACTTGAAATCATGTTAATTTGACTGTACATGTCATTTCCATACACATCTAATTTTGGAAGTTGTTAAACGTCGCTCTAATGCCCATCAGACAATTTCACAACCTGAAGTTCAACAGGCAGCAAAGAGTGAAGGAGCCTTTTGGTCAACCAGCAGACACTTCAGTGTTTGTCCAAGCTCAGTAACCACAACGGTCACAACACACATGTGGATCATGTCTTACCTTTGCTGATGTCGAGTTGTTCCAGTCGTCGTTTTCATTGCATGGAGGGGACTCGCAGTATTGCATGGTTGTCTGATGGATTGATATTATAAATCAAAGACGAGAACAGCTGGATTTAGATGGATAGTGACATGTCACAAATTAAATTAGTTTTACACTAACCTGAGCACGGGCACAGATGAAGATTCCACCTTAACAAGCCTCTAAAGCCACTCCAACCTTCTCGGCTTCACTTCATTTGCATCGGTCTGTGCTCAGCTAACGTTATATGTTCTGCTTGAGGTTTTGGGGGCTGCAAGTGTGTGTTTGTATGTAGGCAAAAATGAAAATCTTTCATTTATTCTGCTGGTGCTTACACCTCTGCAGAAATGTGACACCTTTATTATGATTCCAAGGCTCTTTCAGTCGGCCTTCAAGATGCAGAGATGCACCTCATTCATATTGGTCATTTCGGAGCGCTGGCCTGAGCCTGAGGCCTTGAGTTCAAGAGGACTTACAATAACCTGCGGCAGCACTAACAAAAAAGAACACAAAAATGACAACATTCAGCTGTTGCCCTTAGACCACCATCACAACAGCATCAATGTAAAAGCAATGCAATAGCCCTGTAGCCAACATCACTCTGAAGTCTATTCGCAGCACATCACAGACACAGAAAATATCCAACATGCACACAAAAGTGCAGTTTGTTCTTTCAGAGATAAAAACATGAGGATGACACACACGGAGCTGGAAAGGGGGAAAGCAGTGCAACAAATTCCACTGATTCTGATTAGTTTGGTGATTAGTTCAGAGCCCACCTTAACCTCTCTGGGATGGTTCTGGTTGGAGGTGTGCTCATCAGTGAAATCCTCCTCTCTACTGTTTTATGGTGATGAAAGCAGGCAGACGACCAGGACCAGCCACATTAGTGTCCACCCCTGCTTTATCTGTGCACAATCAATGATTTATTTACATTTACATTACATTTAGGTCATTTAGCAGACGCTTTTGTCCAAAGCGACTTACAATAAGTACATTTGTCAAAAGAAGGAAACAAAGAAACCACGACGTATCATTGCCGATAAAGTAAGAGCTAAAAATAGAACAAGTGTTAGGTCCTCATCTGAGTAAAGTAGTACTTCAAGAGCAACAGTGCTAAGATCAGAGTGCTATAGGTAAGTTTTTTTTTTTTTTTTTTTTTTTTTTTTTTTTTTTTTTTGGGGGGGGGGGGGGGGTGTCGAGGGAGGGTGCTAGTGGGTCATGCTATGTAGAGTCAAGGTGAAGTCTGAACAGGTGAGTCTTGAGCCTTTTTCGGAAGATGGCAAATGACTCTGCTGTCCTGACATTGGTCGGGAGTTCGTTCCACCACTGAGGCGCCAGAACAGAGAAGAGTCTGGACTTTGCTGAGCGACATTTGCTTGATTTCAGCGATGGTGGTACCAGCCGGCCAGCTGAAGTAGAAGAGCGAAGTGCTCGCTTCGGGGCATGAGGTTTGACCAGTGTTTGAAGGTAGAAGGGTGCCGTTCCATTGATGGCCCTGAAGGCCAGTGTCATCGTCTTGAATTGGATGCGTGCTGCAACAGGGAGCCAGTGGAGGTCACGGAGGAGGGGGGTCACGTGGGAGAATTTGGGTAGATTGAAGATAAGGCGTGCTGCGGCATTCTGGATACGCTGTAATGGTTTAATCGCAGAGGCCGGGAGTCCGGCCAGGAGAGAGTTGCAGTAGTCAAGGCGGGAGATGACCAGTGCTTGGACCAAGAGCTGCGTTGCATCCTTTGTGAGGAGGGTCCGAATCCTGCGGATATTGTAGAGGGCGAATCTGCAGGATCGGGCCACAGCAGTGATGTTGGGGGTGCAGGATAGTTGGTCATCGAGGATTACACCCAGGTTCCTCGCAGTTGAGGAAGGTAATACTGTGATGCCCTCGACAGTGACCGACAGGTCCATGCGAGGGCAGTCTTTCCCTGGGATGAAGAGGAGTTCGGTTTTGTTCAGGTTGAGCTTGAGGTGATGTGCAGTTGTCCAGACAGAGATGTCAGCCAGACAGTTTGAGATGCGAGTTGCAATGTGAGCGTCAGAGGACGGGGGAAAAGAGAGGAACAGCTGGGTGTCATCTGCGTAGCAATGGTAGGAGAATCCATGCGATGTGATAACAGAACCTAGTGATCTGGTGTATAGTGAGAACAGAAGCGGTCCTAATACTGAGCCTTGAGGGACGCCCGTGTCCAGAGAGCAGGGTTTGGACATAGAGCCATTCCATGTGACCTGGAAGGTGCGGTTTGTCAGGTATGATGTAAACCAGGCGAGAGCAGAGTCAGTTATGCCAAGTTCAGCCAGAGTGGAGAGGAGGATTTGGTGGTTGACTGTGTCGAATGCAGCAGATAGGTCGAGGAGAATGAGAACGGAGGAGTGGGACGAGGCTCTGGCGTCTCGCAGGGACTCGGTCACTGTGAGGAGGGCCGTCTCAGTGGAGTGAGCAGTCCTGAATCCTGATTGATTAGGGTCTAGGAGGTTTTTCCGCAAGAGATAGGATGACAGTTGGTTGTAGGAGGCACGTTCCAAGGTTTTAGAGAGGAATGAAAGAAGAGATACAGGTCTGTAGCTTTGAATGTCAGTAGCGTCTAGGGTGGGTTTTTTTAAGGAGAGGCTTCACGATAGCGGTCTTAAAATCCGCTGGAATGACACCTGAGGTGAGGGAGGAGTTGATCAGGGTGGTGAGGAATGGCAAGATGTCGTGTGAGATGTCCTGGAGAAGAGAGGAGGGAATCGGGTCAAGGGAGCAGGTGGTGGCGCGGTTAGATGTAACAAGTGCGTGGACGTCCTCAGAGGTGAGGGGGCTAAAGCTGGTAAGACCATCCGAGTTGAGAGTTGGGGGAGATGTCTTCTGGGAGGGAATAGGCGTGAATGAGGAGCTGATGTCATGTACTTTCTTGGTAAAGTAAGTTGCAAAGTCATCGGCAGTAAGGGAGGAAGGGGGGGTAGGGGCAGGAGGGGTGAGGAGGGAAGAGAACACGGAGAAGAGTTTCCTGGGGTTGGAGGCAGAAGAGTTGATCTTAGCCAGGTAGAAGGCAGATTTGGCTGCCGAAACAGTTGAGGTGAAGTCAGAGAGGAGGAGGTGGTAGTGAGCAAGGTCCTCGTGATGTCCCGATTTCTTCCATTTTCTCTCTGACGCTCGCAACAATGATCTGTTGGTTCGCAGAGGTTCAGACAGCCAGGGAGGGGCGGGAGATGATCGCGCCGGTCGTGAGATTGGGGGACAGAGAGTGTCCAAAGAAGAGGAGAGTGAGGACATCAGGATAGAGGAGGCTTCCTCAGTAGACATTAAGGAGAACTGTTCCGAGGATGGGAGCGAGGAGATAATAGTTGAGGAGAGAGTGGAGGGTGTGAGGGATTTCAGGTTGCGGCGGCTGGTGACCATTCGAGGCGTAGAGTGGAGGGATGAGGTGGGCTTCATGGGGATGGAGAAAGACACAAAGTGGTGGTCGGACACGGTGAGCGGGGTAACAGAGAGTACCGAGATGTCACAGGATCTTGTGAAGACAAGGTCAAGTTGGTTCCCGGCCCGGTGAGTTGGTGGAGAGGGGGACAGTGTAAGGTCAAAAGCGGAAAAGAAGTCTATGAATTCAGATGAATGCAGCTTTCCCGGGTGGATGTTGAAGTCACCGAGGACGACGAGTGGTGTGCCATCATCAGGGGAGCAGCTCAGGAGGGCATCCATCTCATCCAAAAAGTCACCAAGAGGACCGGGTGGGCGATAGATCACTATGATGTTGAGTTTGAGAGGAAGCGTGACAGAGACGGCGTGAAATTCAAGCGTAGATCGGGGTAGGTGGTCGAGAGGAAGGACCTGGTAGGACCATGTGGGTGAGATGAGGAGCCCAGTTCCTCCTCCTCGCCCTGTTCGTCTTGGGGAGTGTGAAAACGAGTAGGCAGTTGAAAGGGCAGCTGGAGTGGCAGTGTTTTCTGGGGTGATCCAGGTCTCCGTGAGGGCCAGGAAGTGGAGAGTCTGCAGGGAGGCATAGGCTGAGATGGTGTCCGCCTTCTTGACTGCAGACTGGCAGTTCCAAAGCCCTCCTAGTACTTCAAGTTCCTTACCGGTGGAGAGTGGTGGGTAGCAGAGATTGGATGGGTTACAGCCTCGAGTGAAGGGACTTCGGTGAAATCTTCTCCAGTGCGATGTCCTGACTGGGATAAGACACATGGCTGCGAGGGGTTGAGATGTTATACCTACCTCAATGGGCTTCCTCGATGGACTCCCACAGATAGACTCCCTGTGTCTTTGTTCAGATGTCTTGACTCCCACAGATAGACTCCCTGTGTCTTTGTTCAGATGTCTTGACTCCCACAGATAGACTCCCTGTGTCTTTGTTCAGATGTCTTCGTTCTGATGGCCCGACGCTGCAGCTGACGCTGAAGTGACAGCCTTTTAAGTGCTCAATTTACCGCAAGTACTGACTGTGGCTCCTCCTTCCCTCTAATCAAGTCTATTCACTACAGGTGAGCTGGCTCAAAAACAAGCTGATTGCTCACTTAGCACAGACAGCTTCACAAGAATTTCAACAACAAGCTATCAATACTAGACTAAATGTTACCACTAGCTTTACTCACACAATGCCTAAACTCAAATCTACAATTAGTTTCTGACTTACCAACAAGAGACAAAGCAGCTTCCTTCCTTTCTCCAGACAAAATGTGGTTTGAAGAGAGTTACTGCTGTCCCTTAAGTTCTGACTGTGGCTCCTCCTTCCCTCTAATCAAGTCTATTCACTACAGGTGAGCTGGCTCAAAAACAAGCTGATTGCTCACTTAGCACAGACAGCTTCACAAGAATTTCAACAACAAGCTATCAATACTAGACTAAATGTTACCACTAGCTTTACTCACACAATGCCTAAACTCAAATCTACAATTAGTTTCTGACTTACCAACAAGAGACAAAGCAGCTTCCTTCCTTTCTCCAGACAAAATGTGGTTTGAAGAGAGTTACTGCTGTCCCTTAAGTTCTGACTGTGGCTCCTCCTTCCCTCTAATCAAGTCTATTCACTACAGGTGAGCTGGCTCAAAAACAAGCTGATTGCTCACTTAGCACAGACAGCTTCACAAGAATTTCAACAACAAGCTATCAATACTAGACTAAATGTTACCACTAGCTTTACTCACACAATGCCTAAACTCAAATCTACAATTAGTTTCTGACTTACCAACAAGAGACAAAGCAGCTTCCTTCCTTTCTCCAGACAAAATGTGGTTTGAAGAGAGTTACTGCTGTCCCTTAAGTTCTGACTGTGGCTCCTCCTTCCCTCTAATCAAGTCTATTCACTACAGGTGAGCTGGCTCAAAAACAAGCTGATTGCTCACTTAGCACAGACAGCTTCACAAGAATTTCAACAACAAGCTATCAATACTAGACTAAATGTTACCACTAGCTTTACTCACACAATGCCTAAACTCAAATCTACAATTAGTTTCTGACTTACCAACAAGAGACAAAGCAGCTTCCTTCCTTTCTCCAGACAAAATGTTTGAAGTCCAGATCATTTAAAAATCTATTATTATTCCAATTGATTAATATGATTGATTCATTTTTGACATTTTAATTTTTTTTAGGTGACTGAAAAACACTCTCATTAGCCTCCCTTTTATTATTACAAAACGAGTCCCGGGATACAGAACCCCACAGCAGCAAGCTTCAGGAAGCTTTCCAACTTCTATCTTAACCAAGAAACAAGGTGACAGATGGAGGTGTGCACCTCTTCTTACTTATCTGGTCCAAACAGCACAATGCCGTCTCCAGTCTGCAGTGAGAAACACATCCAACCCCTCACTGTCAGAAGTGTTCCTGCAGGTCCGTGAGGGTTTAGGGTTTAGGGTTCTCCCACTGTCAGATCATCCAGTGCTTGAGGGTTCTTTGAGTCCCACTTTGAGCCCTTTATGCGCACTTTCCATAAGTCTGCATTTCTGCAGAGTTGGACTGAGGCAGTTACCCACAAATCATAGCGTTGTGATGGTAACCGGGGGAAGCATTCAGCCTAGTATATTACATTTACAAATAAAAACTAACATGAGGGGTTCTGGATGGCACATAGAACACATGAAATCAGAGGAAGGGGCTGTAATTAGGGGGGTGAATCTTTGGCTTCACAGCGATTTAATGCGATTAACGATACAGAAGTTGGAGATTCCATTCAAGGACGATTCGATTCGATTCAGTAACTTGTAACCAAAATTCTATATCCATGAAATAAACATGCAATAATGTGAGTGAGACTATCTGTATTCTTCTGAAAGGGGAAAAAATTACATTTATTCTATAAAAAAGTAAACCTGCATAATATTTTATGCTGAATACTAAAATGTAATTAAAATATGCTCGGTTATTTTTAACATTTTCAATAGACTACATGCTGGCAGGGGAGAGTGTCTTAAACGTATTAAAACATTAATCATAAGTAAGAATCACGATTCATCTGATTAAATGCATTTATATCGATTATTGGTGAAGCCAAAACGATTCATTCTATTTATTTATTGTAGCAGATGGATTTAGTAGAATCTATAGGACTGACGATCGATTCATCGATTAATGGAATGAATCGTTACACCTCTAGCTGTAATACACACCTGCTTTATTCACCAACCTTTTATTTAAATGTTGCTTATTGAGGCTGTTTTGCCAAAATAGTAAATTGATTATTTGACAATTACCTCACCTCTAATACACGGGCATGCGAGACATTCAAGGCAGGCAGTAAAAAAAGCCCACAATTGCAGATTAGTCCTTGGATTTTTCCCATTCCTGTTAAAAAACAACCCTCAGGCATTTGTTTAATCACATTGCTTTTCTCTAAAGATCACCCTGGCGTTGCTACAAGAAAGACCATTTTAGAGTTGATCACAGCAGAAATGGGAAACCTATAGCATGCCTAAAGGACGTCATAACAGTTTCACACTGTTACCATCTGGGAAGTGGAGTCTTTTTACCTTGTAGACAGAACTAGGAGGCCAGATTTTGTCTCCTTCTCCCCAGCTGCCTCTTAAGCTACAGCCTGCATAATGTTTCTTTCTCACAGGCGGGTTTGTACCTCAGTGTGAACTCTGTCTCAGTCGAATCAATGAGGAAGTACAACAGTTACACTTGGCTTGAGATCGCTTCTTCTTTTTTTACCTGATGCCTTGGGACTTTCTCATTATACGCTTTGAGATCATCGCATGCAAATTCACTTCTGAAGCTGTTAATGTGGCGATATGTCACTTTTCTGAACCAACCTTGTTCGTATACCCTCCTCTAGTGTTTGTGCTTTTTGTTAACTTTTGATGTAAATCTTGTTTATGTTTCCTCAGTGACACGTGCCTGTGGATCCGTGTGGAGACACATTTTGGGGAAAACACAAAAACAGCATGCAACATTTGAAAACCGCAGAGAAACTAAGGGAGTGATCTGAATAGATTGTGGAGTTTTTTTGACGCACAAATTATCATATTAATAAGAAACCTCATTTAGTGCTTTAAGATCCTGAGTTCATGGCTGGGTTCACATTAATATATAGTCTATGCAATATGTGAAGACGAGTACTGTATGTTGACATAGGATTATCTGCAAACGAGTGCACTAATTGACTAAATTAATAACCACATTAACATAACTGCTTATCTGTTATATGGAAGACGGTGCTGGGATATTAGGCAGCTCAAGAGCCTCTTGGGGCCGCAAAGTGGCTCAGTTGTGATTACTGTAGCCTTGCAGAAAGACGGTCCTGAGTTTGAATGCAAGCAGAGCTGTGTTTGAGCTCGCTGTGTTTGCTCCTTTTTCTCTCAGTTCAAAACGGTCAGCCAGTCATAGGATACCGCCGTTGTTGCTCTTAGGAGATCATATCAGTGTGTTGGCCAGTTTAAGCCCCGCCCCCCCCAAAGAAAAGAAGATATCTTGCACACGGATTTCAAATGCAATACAGTTTTGGACTTCTCTTTGCTGTTCCAGACAGCTGTAGGTTTTCCCATTAATTTCGGTATGAGTTTGAAGTTCAATTAGGACAGTCGTGAAACCGCATTAATTACAATAATTTAACTTGACAAAAAATCAGCAGCCAGAAATAATTAATGTCACAGCGGGGATGGAAAGATTTGTCACTGCAAAGCAAAGCTCAAAATGCTCAGTTATCTCAGCGCTCAACAAAGTCCCCTCAACGTCTAAAATTAGACTGAATGGTGAAAACAACTCGGCTTCATGGTGAGAATCCGTCCCACACCCCGATATCAAGCATGAATATAAATCAGCTCTGGAAACTCACTCAAGTTGTGCAACGAATGAGCCCGGCCCTTTTCATTCTGAAAATCACAGGTGCAAATAATAATGATAAAACTAATGATGGCTGAATCTATTCTGGAAACCTCCGTTTCAGGGTGTTGATTTTCCGATGATAAATGGAGCTTTGGAAAGATAACGTTCTGTCTGAAAGTATATATATATATATCCATTGTAACATAAAGCTAGTATTTAAAGTATACACGATTAGCAGTAATATGGTGATTTAAGCTTTGTGCCCTTCCTCCTGAATAGTTCAGAAGGATAAAATGCAGAAGATGTTTCTTTTCCTCCGGGAGATTACTAAAGCATAACTTATCTCTGTAGACAGTTGGCTGAATTTGGACATAAAAAACAAAGGCCCATTGCCCTCGTGCTGTATTTTTTTTCTAATTAAAGTCAAGGCGGATGCCAGTTCCCATTAGAGCCTCTTTTTTCCCCTCAAAATCATTCCGCTGTAGCTTGTTCCTGCCACACTGACGTTACGGATGTAGACCCCCAAGACCCTGTAATCACCTCCATCAGTCAGAGGTAAAACATAAACACAAGTCCTCGCTCAGTTTGTCCGAGCTCGCTGTGAGCCGAGGGGAAACACTGACTTATCATTTATTTACTGTTTCTACACCATTTGTTTTTCCATTAAAGCAAATTAAAGTCCGGGGAGTCTCCAAGCCGTAGATTTCAGCGTGTGTTTAAAATTCAACAAAAGGTTGTTAACTCACCAACGGCACTGAAATTGACATTAAACGTGTCAGCAACACTCCCAATCCAATCAGGTCGCAGCAGTGTTTTCCTGTACCACTTGTAAAAAGCATTAAGAAGAAAATGTTAAAATGTTCGGCGTTCATACACAGCATTTCATGTTCATTCAAAAGGAAACTTTCTTTCTGTCAGACGTGGACATTTTCAATGTGACTTTTATTCTTTTTACCAAATTGGCACATTGTTCCACTACGTCACAAAAATCACAGTTATTACACATTACAGTTAGAATTATTTGGCATGTTTGATATGTCTTTAAAAGAAGGTTAGCATGTGAAACATTACTGTAAATAGTCTTTCAACTCGATCTTCAAGATACAATCTAAAAACGGTCTCATATGGGGGATATTCCCATACTTTCTTAAAGACATGACTCACGGATTGAGATGGAGAATATGTTTTTTTCCCCTTGGAATCTCCTCAACAACAAAAAATACAAGCAATGTTTAATGAAAATGTTTACTTTACATAATTTACAAATATAAACAAAGCTATTGAAACGTGAAAATACATGTAAACTCACATTCTGTCGTTAAGGCCAGCACTGGATGCAACTGACACGAGACGCTGTCCTTGATGCTTTATGAAGAAGAAGCGGTGATGGGTAATGTTTATTTAGCATGGATATCCACATATGGTTATGTTTTATTTAAAATATTCGGTCCAAATGTTATCCTTCTCCTCTGCTACTCCTTAGCTTCCTGTAGCTTCACTTCAAACCTGCATGATGTCATTTCCCCCTGAGACGGGTAACAGCCACTACAGGTTGGCCAACCTTACATCCATTTAAGTCCCACTTCAACTTCTATAAATCAAACTCAGGTTTGAAGCTGCATGTGCAAAAGCATAGCTTTCTGCACAAATCTGTGGATTTCTGCCTTTATAGTTCTCATTATTGTTAATGAACCGTCGTGTAAACAAGTCCAGTAGTGGGGGTGAAAAATACTGCCTCCTCAATAGGGCTGGGTATCGTTAAAGGGTGCCCGATTATGCCGGTCCAACGGGTTCAAAAGGAATCTGAGGAAAATGGGGCAAACACGCTCGTGCTGTCAGATGTGGTGCTTTTAGTCAGACCAGAGAATATTCAGTTAAAACAGATCGGTGACCGTGCCCTCATTGTTCTCTGGGAAGTTCCAATGTGACTGGATGAATGTAATGTAACTGGATGAATGTAATGTAACTGGATGAATGTAATGTAACTGGATGAATGTAATGTAACTGGATGAATGTAATGTGACTGGATGAATGTAATGTGACTGGATGAATGTAATGTGACTGGATGAATGTAATGTGACTGGATGAATATAATGTAACTGGATGAATGTGATGTAACTGGATGAATGTAATGTGACTGGATGAATATAATGTAACTGGATGAATGTGATGTAACTGGATGAATGTAATGTGACTGGATGAATATAATGTAACTGGATGAATGTGATGTAACTGGATGAATGTAATGTAACTGGATGAATGTAATGTGACTGGATGAATGTAATGTGACTGGATGAATGTGATGTAACTGGATGAATGTGATGTAACTGGATGAATGTAATGTGACTGGATGAATATAATGTAACTGGATGAATGTGATGTAACTGGATGAATGTAATGTAACTGGATGAATATAATGTAACTGGATGAATGTAATGTAACTGGATGAATGTAATGTAACTGGATGAATGTGATGTAACTGGATGAATGTAATGTAACTGGATGAATGTAATGTGACTGGATGAATATAATGTAACTGGATGAATGTAATGTAACTGGATGAATATAATGTGACTGGATGAATGTAATGTAACTGGATGAATGTAATGTAACTGGATGAATATAATGTGACTGGATGAATGTAATGTAACTGGATAAATATAATGTGACTGGATGAATGTAATGTAACTGGATGAATGTAATGTAACTGGATGAATGTGATGTAACTGGATGAATGTAATGTAACTGGATGAATGTGATGTAACTGGATGAATATAATGTAACTGGATGAATGTGATGTAACTGGATGAATGTAATGTGACTGGATGAATGTAATGTAACTGGATGAATATAATGTAACTGGATGAATATAATGTAACTGGATGAATGTAATGTAACTGGATGAATGTAATGTAACTGGATGAATGTAATGTGACTGGATGAATATAATGTAACTGGATGAATGTAATGTAACTGGATGAATGTAATGTGACTGGATGAATGTGATGTAACTGGAGGAATGTAATGTAACTGGATGAATGTAATGTAACTGGATGAATGTAATGTGACTGGATGAATGTAATGTGACTGGATGAATGTAATGAATATAATGTAACTGGATGAATGTAATGAATATAATGTAACTGGATGAATGTAATGTGACTGGATGAATATAATGTAACTGGATGAATATAATGTGACTGGAGGAATGTAATGTAACTGGATGAATGTAATGTAACTGGATGAATATAATGTGACTGGAGGAATGTAATGTAACTGGATGAATGTAATGTAACTGGATGAATGTAATGTAACTGGATGAATGTAATGTAACTGGATGAATGTAATGTAACTGGATGAATGTGATGTAACTGGATGAATGTGATGTAACTGGATGAATGTAATGTAACTGGATGAATGTGATGTAACTGGATGAATGTAATGTAACTGGATGAATATAATGTAACTGGATGAATATAATGTAACTGGATGAATGTAATGTAACTGGATGAATGTAATGTAACTGGATGAATATAATGTAACTGGATGAATATAATGTAACTGGATGAATGTAATGTAACTGGATGAATGTAATGTAACTGGATGAATATAATGTAACTGGATGAATGTAATGTAACTGGATGAATGTGATGTAACTGGAGGAATGTAATGTAACTGGATGAATGTGATGTAACTGGATGAATATAATGTAACTGGATGAATATAATGTAACTGGATGAATATAATGTAACTGGATGAATATAATGTAACTGGATGAATGTAATGTAACTGGATGAATATAATGTAACTGGATGAATATAATGTAACTGGATGAATGTAATGTAACTGGATGAATGTGATGTAACTGGAGGAATGTAATGAACACTTCTTTTGTTGCCAACATGCTGGTTTTACAATTAACCAAACCCTCATTTCCAATGTGAATGTTTAACAAAATGTAGTGATTTGTAGAAACAACGATGTCTACTAATTAGGCTCGGAGGTTTCCATTCACACCAAGTATCGAAGAAAAGTATTGTTGTATTAAATTTCAGGTATTTGTATTAGAATTGGTAGCGATACCCAACCCTCCTCCTCCAGTGACACAAGGAAAACACCCAAGAATGATTATATTGTGATTTATATTGTGACATACAACGGAATGAATGCATACTCACAACTGGAAAGGTGCACACGGTAGGGTGCAGATCTCCGCCAGCAGTGTGTGTAACCACACTGCTGTAATGTTTGACTGGATGAATACAACCCACAACTGGCTACCCCTCCATCTACGCTGCAAGAATATAAGACGTGTTCATCTCACACGGCCGTATAACACGGGAAATTAAAGAGAGAACGTGTGAGTCACTGTGATCACGATGAATCCTTGAGCCATAAATGAGCAGCCAGAAATAATATGCAGGTTTGGTGCAGCAGTATGTGAGATTAGGTGTGGACAGACAGAGAACACACGCACTCACTCACTCACTCACTCACTCACCTCTCTCATTATCACCTGGTGAAGATGATTTGTTGGCATCATAGTTGTGTCATATGAGACAACATGTAAGACGTTTCCCTTCCAGAGCTCAGAAAGGTTATTTCTTGCAGATTCATCCTCAAATTAATGAGTTTATCCCTCTACAAAAAAAACTTCACTACACTTCCCTTTACCTACATCCCTGCAGCTGCGTAATTTCAAAAGAAAATGAGCCATAAGAGAAAAAATCATTAACATCAGCAAAAGCTATTTCAGGCAGAGAGAATGGCTCAATGATGGGAGCAGCCAGCAGCCTTTACAGCCTCCTGTGTCCATCCCTTCCTGCACATCTCGCTCTCACATCTGGGGCTGGTGACGGGCAGGGAGCACGAAAAACACACCTTCTGAGGGTAAGAATAAAAGTGGGAGGGTATGACAGCCGTAAATTGGCTATTTCCTCCCCTGAGCCTTCCCCCTGCATGCCGAGCCATTTGAATTGTGCCGTAATTGCTCGTGTTGCTTTTTCCGCTTGCTTGTCATCTCAACAATAGAATTTGATCTCATTACTTTTTGCCCATGGTTGAATTCTCAGTCACTCGCCCTGGTAATAATAATTTTAAGTGGCATGTTAACAACTGGCAGCAGAGCAGAGCAACCGTTGCACTCTGCTTTTTGGTGCACGGAGAGGGAAGTCGGCATAAGACGTCCCGTACACAATGTGACGACACATTCAGTTTTTTTTCCCTCCATCTTCAATGGTACAAAGCAGTTTAAGTGTGGTGCAGTTTCTTATTACCTTGTTGTAAAGTGGATTATCTCACTCAACCATAGCATGAAGACAGGAGAGGAAGAGCCAAAGGGCCCGACGGAGGAAACGGATGTGACATGAGTCATGAAATAGAAATCAGAAGCCGTGCTCCCGCCTGGTTGCAGCGGAGTAGACTGGTTATGGCTTCTTTTTTGGGGAGTGTGTATAGTGGATGTGGCCTCGGGCGATGTGCTTCTTGTTAAGAGGGGGATGTACTTTGAGTGTGAAGCAGGCTCTAGATAGAGCATTTGCCCAGACAGCATTTCTAAATCCATCCATGCACTCATCTGCTCACGTTGTTCCCTGCGTTTGGGAGGAGAGGACTCGGGCAAAGACGGGCCAGATACCGCAGGACTACCGATAGACGACTTAAGGAGGAGATAAGAAGTACATAAAGGGTATTTAAAACAATGAAAATGTTGCGTTTGTGTCCACGGCGGCTCACTCTGAGTGCTGTGATGGATTTGAAAGTGATAGTGAGCTACAGCGTGAGTGGAGAATGAGATGGAGGTTCAGTAGCTCCAACAGTCCAGGATGAGCGTGGGCAGCAGCAGTGACGCTAACGCAGGCAGCGCCCGGCTCGCTGCTCCACGTTTGCTCCCTCTAGCCCCCGATTCACTGGTAGAGTCCTTCTCAGAATACGGGGGGATGATGTTGAAGTCCTCGCTGTCTTCCTCCTGCTGCTCCTCTTCCTCACTGTCCTCCATCTGTATAAAAAAAAAGAAAGGGGGTTCCAGTTAACAGAGGAGGCGGAGTTTGGAAGTCTTCATAAACTTGCACAAATATCCTAAAGCTGCAGCAAAACAACCAGGAAGAGGGGTTTGAAGATGTGGACCAACAGAAACATGCTGATTCAGCTTCTTGAAAACTCTTTAGACGTTTATTGTAAATGATGATGTTCACGTGTTGTTTTCAATGCAAACAGAGAACCACAAAATATTATATTTCAGCTGAATAAGCTGCTGTTTTTTGTTGATTAGCTGAACGTTTTGCTGCTGAAGCCCTGTACATTTCCCACTGTGGGACTAATAAAGGATTATATTACCTTATATTTTAAGTGTGCATACTTGCTTTTTTGTTGTTATGGTCACGAGTAGTTTTATTGTTGTTGATTTATTACTTTTTTTGTTGTATGTAATGTTTTAAACGTGTAACTAATGGGGTATATAATTAAATAAATGACTGGGACGTCCAAAACCACAGGATTATTCTAACAATGTAAACACTTACAACAGAGCCCCTGTTTGTAAGAGTTGGTAATATCAGAGCATCGAGATGACGAGATTTCTTATACTATCAAACACTAAAGGCAGTCGTGTATCCTTGTGGCTAAGAAACCAACAACAACCATTTATTGGCAGAAATCCCAGATCTAGATCAGCTCTGAAATCTATCTGATGATTACTTGGCTCAAAACCAATCTGTCCACCAAAATACGTGTCTGAGGTTTGCTGACAGGAAGCAGACATTTGCAGTGTGCATCGAATGGAGAGGCCTTCACAGTCTGATCTGGTGTCGTCCAGGTTGCCAAATTGTTGTTTCAACAACGCAAACATTTCCAATTGCAAAAATGATATCCATGACAAACAAACCAAGGAAGCAAAACACAATGTTACACGTAGAATATGACATTAACCTGTTATGAACAGGAATGCAAACATCACTGTGTGTTAATGAGATTAGTAGAAAACCACATTCAAGTAGAAATTATTATTATTATGTTGAACATGTTTCCCATCAAACACTAACAGTGACTCTTTAAATATTGTTTTATTTAAAAGGCATTTAAAAATGTGTTTAGTCAACGTTTCCTCGTTTCCGTGGTGGTTCCACATTGACTTTGGAGTAGTACCATAATTCAGAAACCTCCCAGCGTTGAAGGGTTTCATGGTCCACATACTCGTCCTGGAAAACCACTTTGAGAAGGATTGAAATCTCCACTTAAACCTAGACAGAGATGATGATGCGGCGGTGGGGCTGAAAACAGACTTTTCCTCAGATGATTGCTTGAGTCCAACTTTTATTCTTTAACTTTATCCAACTGGCACTGAGAGCACTTGTTGTTTCTCCATTCTGTTACTGTTGTAGCAGAGCAACCCATCCTTAAGTATCTCATTGAAGTTTTATAGTCATTTTTCAAATGCTATGCTTAATAATGTCAGAGAGGAAACTGTTTTATTACAGGAGGCATCCTCTGCTTTATGCTGGCGTTAGAATACATCATCTCAAAATCAGTGCTGCGTAAAAAACTGAAATGCATAATTTTTAAATCAACCGCCTATCGATGTGTAATAAGAAGCCCCACCAGCAGCAGGTTGTCCCCGTAAGGGGTTGTGGGATGGGATGGGAGGACGAGGAAATGCAGAATGAGGAGGATTATAATGGTGAGAAAATGGAGAACGTGGAGCAGATGGGTGTGCATACATGAATAACAGCAGTAAGGATTGAGTCTAATACTGCAAACACCTACGGCTAATCCTCAGCCACAATGAGAGGGGTGAAGGAGGGAGGAGGGGAGGAGGGGCTGAATCCCGGCTCATGCCTAGGTGTTACCACCTGATACGCAGTCAACTGTTTCCACTCAGCCTGTAGCGGGTGTCTAACGCCGGCATACGGCGAGCAGAGAGTAGAAAGCAGCAGCGAGGGCTTACACTGTTGAATCCGGGGAGAGTGTTCACGCTGACGTGGACCTTCTCCTGGTGGAGGCGCGGGGAGGGCTGAGATGTTGGCACGGGAGTGTTTTCCACAGGAGGAGGTGCGGAGATTCCCATGGAGCTGATGCCACTGCCTGAAACACAATCAGCAGGGGCCTTCTTCATGAGGTTCTCATCGTTAGTCATCCTCGAAGCGTCGCCAGAATATTATCCGGGACTTTTTCAAAGCATACTGAGACACCAGATCTGTAACACTCTGCATGACTGGGCAGAAATACGTTGGAATATGTTGGTTAGAAATGAGGGATTATTGGTGTGTGGGTGGGCCCAACGCTTCGGTCCTGGCTGGTCCATCTCCACAACTATCCTATGGATTGCCCTTAACGTCAGTACAGACACCGCTGGGTGAGTTCTAATCACTTTGATGATCCTCTGACGCTTCATCTATCATAGCATTGTTATTCTGAGCCATGGATGCGTTAAGGACGACTCATAGAGTTCAAAGAGGATCCATAGTTGCTCTGGGTGATCCTCCCTGTGGATTCTCTTTATAACCTCTTCTACACCTTCCAAACGTTATCGGCCCAAATCAAATTCTGATATTAAAATGAGTAATTTAGTAGTAGGTTGAGTGTTTACAGCCGCTCCTTCGCCGGTGGTCGTGTATGTGAAATTCAAACAACCCGACTGTGCTGTGACCTTTAGTCTTTATAAACCGACTGTTTCCACTCAGGCAGGGCTGCTTAGGAAGGAAGGTCTATCGATGCTCCTTCTAGCCCTGCTGGCGTGGCAACAATCCAACAAGAAGCCACTTTATGTTTATCACATTTCCACAAAGGATTCATTGACTCCACAGAACTTGGAAATCACATTTCTATTTGGCAGATAACCAAAAGCAAGGGAGAATGTCTCTTTACATTAACTTATGAGTAAGTAGGTTATTTACTTTATGAGAAAACATCATGGTTCAAGGCTTTGCTCTCTCCACCATCAATTATGACCCACCTAATCTGAATTCTGCATTAATTCTCATTATAAAATGCTCAATATGACCAGCATCTCATGACTAATTTAGTTTATGCTCGTATTTGGCAGCTAAAGGGTAACTATAGATTTATGCAATAACTCAATAATAAAATGGAATTAAATTCTAATTCAATCCCACTTTTTTTACTTCACTAAATGATCATTTGAGTGTCACTGCAGACAAAAACAGCAAACAGATGAAACATGCACTCTAAACGAGGCATCATATTCACTGAAAGAGAAACCTCATCATTTTAGTCTGAAAGAAACACTTCGATCATGGAAGCTGCATATATTTCTCCATTACATATTCATTATTAGCATGACGTCTTTGTGACTCACTATGGACGTGCAGCAGGTATTTGTACGGCATGCCGTTTTACTCACGCAGACACATGTTGCTGCTGAACAAGTGCAGGATGCGCTGACAGGCCTGCCATTCGTTCCCGCTGCCGTCGCATGTGCACCACTGGGAAACCTCTGTGCTGCTGTTGCTCACATAGTTGGGGGTCATGATGGTGCCTATAGAGAGGACACAAGTGCCATTTTAAAAAAGCTTTTCACAAAAACATTTCCCTCAGGCAGAACACTTTGATTTTCAGCTCCATGGAAGGCAACATCAATATAAATGCCCTAAGGACTCGGTGACCCCCGTTTTCTAGTTTTCTATAATTAAAGATAAATAGTGATTAACACGAACAAATAATATTACCTCTATCATTGTGTAGATCACTTTAAAAGTGAATGAAAATGACTAGAGACACAGTTTTTGTCCAGGTGACCATTTCTGAACCCCTGTTAGTTATTTTGTGCAACAAAATGAAAATATGAATCATCTACTGATGATTTCCAATAAAGAAAAGAGCAGCTCTCTATTTTTCCCCTGAACCATTCCCTCCTTCAGCCTCTTCTAACTCTTTAATTTATTTTCCTTCAACTCACCTATGAGTCCAGCGTACGCCTTCAGGCACATGGCTCTGCTGTCTCGCATACAGCCAGAGGCAGACAGAGGGGAGGGCTGGCAGTTGTGTTGGAAATCAGCAAACCTGGATCTGAAACACACACACACACACACACACACACACACACACACACACACACACACACACACACACACACAGGAGAGAGAGCCGTTTTTCTCCAGTCAGCACAGAGAAACAGGAGTATGCATTTGCAAGTGTTCTGATGATTTCATTTTGGGATTTGGGGTCGGCTAACAAAAATAACACAAACAACATGTACGAGCGCAAAATCCAAAACAGAGAAATAAATAGCTGCACGCTCAAATTAGCACCACATAATGCATTAAAACCACGTGTTGTTGGAGTAAAACTTCTCAGTATCCCACCACCCACTAATCAAACTATTACAGTTAACGCCTCATGTTTCAAATCTACATCCATTTATGAGACATTTGTGTGAAATTTACATAATCAGCATATTCATTCTTCAGTTCATCCTTAAGTCTCTGGAGGTTTAGGACCATTCTCCTAAATGCATATCTCAGGAACGCCTGGACGTGCTTTGTAGCAGCGGTGGTGAAACCTGCAGGCGTTCCATGCAAACAGGGCCGTTGATCTCCAGACAACCGTCTTACCTACACAGCTCGTCTCTGGAGCAGTAGTTCTGCAGGCTGAGGCAGTTTGGCTTGCCCACTCTCTCCTCCCCTCTGCCGTTCTCCTCATAGGAGCACGACGGGACGATGGTTTTCCTCCTGCGCTCCCCACACAGCGTGTCCGAGCAGGGGCAGAAGAGCAGGGCGAAGCTGTACTCCTCTGGCACGCGCTCCAGGAAGCGCCGCAGAGCTTTGTGGCATTTCTGGCGGTTACAGGTGTTGTCGGACGCCGTGGCTCGCTTGGTGCAGGCTACAACATATTCAGACCGCAGGGAGCCACATTTCTCATACAGGCCACAGTCCTGAGCTGCCTTCAGACACTGGTTCTGGCCGTCCACGGACAGAGTGGAAGCTGGAGGTCATCAGGGAGAACCGTATGAACGTGTATCAGGAAGTAAAAACTGTGACATACAGCCATGTTAATTATTTGAGACGAAAGCCGTACCCGCCATGATGGACGCCATGCGTGACATCTCGATGTTTCTCACCAGATTCAACTCCAGTTCTTCATACGGCGACACCTCGTACTCATCATATGCTGAAACGGTGAGGAGTATCATCACATGATCCTGCAGCAGAGAATTCAAACATGCGGGCCACCATGCCTAAACCCACCTGCGAATCTCACAGTCCAGTAGACCTTGAGGCAGTGTTCCTCCCTGCGAGAGCCACGCTGACATTTGCAGACCTGTAGGGGGCGGTAATGCTGCAAGGAGCTCTGGGCCTCCAGGCACTCCAAGCGGGCGTCCGGGCCGAGGGGCGACACAGCCTCCTCAGCCGCACAGTACTCCAGCAGCCGGTAGAGCACCAAGCAGGACTGCTCCTGGACGCAGCCCTGCTCCGCCACCAGACAGTCCAGGGATGCAGATACTGGCACACTACCTGGAGGAGAAGTTGATATCGTCAGTGCTGGTCCCCCAACATCCCCACCGCAAAGCAGGGGGGTTTATAGTCATAGAATCCAGCATTAGTCCTTCAGCTAAATAGGCTGTAATTAAGAAAACGTTGAAAGGTGAGTGCACACTATAGACCCTGCACTGCACTACAGGTTACTATAATATCCAACAAGGAGGATTAAATTGAAAGCACACAAGTGTGCAACATCAGCGGATCTCAATGTCTCACATAGAAAATCAGGAGTCTCTTGGATGATTTAATTGAAAACTATGGGGTTGAGTTATGGATATAATTAGTTCTTTATCTTCACTTTGGGACTCCTCGTTGACTTGTTTTTATGTACACAGTCTTACAAGACACCTTTTTCCAGCAGTGTCTCAACCTTTGTACTGATGAGTCACATGTTAAACTGTGTTACTATGAGTTAGGCTGCATTCACATGGAATCAGACGGCAGACGGACAAAACAGGGAAAACAAGGATAGAGAACTAAACATGCATGCCGGTGCATTGGTGGTGGAATCAAATATATGAAATACAATTATTTTGTGTCTACTACTTTATGTAAATATACTCGTAATGCAGTGCAGCTTTCTATTGCAAACTTAGGCAGCTTCCTCTCAGTGTGAGAGAGCTACGCAACATCCGGCTGTAAATTCTGATCCTGAACTTTGGACAGCGATGACATCTAATGCTGCCGAGGGCTTCTCTTCCAGCCTCGTCATGCTCTCATCCACTCAAATATCCAGATGTGGATGCAGCATTAGCATCATCTTTATCATTTCAAGACATTTAATAAAGATATGGTGTCCTCTTGTCAAGTCAAACCTTAAACTGTTCAACCTTAAACAAAATGAATTTGGTAATGTTTAGTTTGACCTGTTAAAGTGTTTCTTAGAAACGTGGACATCCAAGCTGTGGTCAGAAAATAAAACGACCCAACAGGGATGTTGTGAACAATGAATTCCTCAAGTCTTGGATCTCCCTGAAAGTGCTTGAACCGCCAACGAACATTTCCAAAATAGTCCCTTATCATATGACAAAAGCTGCGTTTCTACCAAGAAGAATCCCGGGACTAAAAACATGACTTGGGCCGAGGCTGCCTTTATGGGACGTCTTCAGCCTAACAACACCATCAAAATCCCAAACAACCTAGCCCGAGTCTCACAGTGATTCGTATTCACTGATGCACGCTGTAATGAATGAAAGCTGTAAATAAATGATCTGTCGAGTGTTAAGAAGGTAACCGCAGTGAAACATTCAGAAAATGAACGTGTTTTCTCATTCACCCTGCTCCCTGTGTCCTACAGTCCCCCGGGAGAGACAAAAAGGGACCAATAATAACATTTTAGCAAACAAAACTAAAAACTAAGGCTCCTTCATGGCGTCTCAAGCAAGACTGGAGTTCATTTATTCCTGCCATTATAGCACAAGGTGCTAAAAGCACTGGTGGTGTTTGGCATTTTACTATAGAGAGACTACAGGATGTTTTGTACAAAAGGACGGTGGTTATTATTGTGAAAGGACACATGAACAGCAGGGACCAAACCTTTTTGCAGCAAGGTGCCGCTTTACTTGAAACAAGCTTTTCACCACGACTGACGGTCTCCTGCAGCGTTCAGCTTTTCCCACCAAACTGATACTTTTGCTTCCAATTTTGTGTACAAACAGAGACTCCATCAGGATCACAGTCAGTGTCTCGATGTCCACTACGACAGCGTTTCCCCCTGAAGTTCCCCAAACAGTCGGGCAGTTGAGAACAAATGTGTTGCATATCACCAACCACATTTCCTGGAAAACAAATACATAATTCACCAGAATAACAAGCATGTTGGTCCGAAGTGATTAGGCATTAAAATGTTGTGCTTGTTGTTCTGTCTGGAATGACTGGAAGTGGAAAAACTACAAATCATTCCAAAATACTGATTGTTGCTGCGGGAGGGCCGGAGGCAGCCTGTGGGAGACGAAAAAGCCATCTTCATAAAAATGCGTTCTGACGGAGCATTTCAGGAAATTAATTTTCTCAAATGTGACACAAAACTGTCCCTGCAAACGCCACTTCATCAACAGTCGCTCCAGAACAGGAAACAGAGCGACGAGAAGACAATATGCACACTTTCTCATTCTGAATTTCTGCACAAAAGAAGAAATAAGGATATGAACTAGAAATAAACATCTATGTTTGAACTTTCCTGTAAGCAAACATGTCTACCTATTATATATCCTGACACGGTCTTATGCTTCAGTGCATCAACATATACATCACACACACGTCCAGGCTTTGTGTTAGACCAGTCACACACTTAGATCCATCTCCTGCTGACTGGCGGCACAAAGCACAGCTGCAATCCAATTCCACTGCTGCATGTTTTGCAATCTCGGGCGCCACATGAGGTCCATGTCTCACTTTGGCACGAGACATATCATAAACAGAGGTTCTGCTTCATCGCCGCTGCAGGAAACCCGCCAAGGCTACTGCAGCGACTCCACGGGCAGCGGTGCCGAAGTAAAACACAATGGGAACGCACAGGGCAATGAGTCATAGTCACAGCTCCCCAGGGTATATGAAGGCCTACCTATGTGTCATGTATCTCAATAATCATACTCAAGTATTCAATTCTGCCACGTTTAGCTGCAGTTTAAACAGGCTTCATGTAATCTGTTGTTTGGGCAGCGAAGAGCTTATTCATTATTCCCTCTGAGTGTTTGCTCCCTCTGGCTCACCACTGACAAAGTGAGACTCTCAGCACTTTCTGTTTCAACACACACACACACACACACACACACACAACTAACAAAAACCTTTACAGAGGAGCTCCGATAAATCTAGGTAGACAGCTCATAATTATTATAATAACTTGAACATGAGAGAGTCATCATGTCAAGACGCTATGTGCTCACATTATGCTGTTTGAGACGCAACAAATTCTGAACATGAAAGTCCGGGTGGAGGGAATCGTTTGGTGTGAGCCTGCGTTTTAAAGAAAAAAGAAAAAGCCAGATGAATTACTGTGATATGCGAGCCACGGTCCACCCTATTGATTTCTCACTGGGGTGATTAATAGAATTTGCGAGGCAAAGCTGACGGAGGTTAACGCCGTAAACGTCAAACCACACGCCGACACTCGTGGGGAATGAACAGATTTGGGCAACATTTGGTGTGGGACGGGCAGCGGAGCATCCAGATCGGTGGGCGGTCATTCCACTCCAGAGGAAAACGTGGGGCCGCGACATGAGGGACGTCCTGGAAGGAAGTCGTAGCTCCGAGAGGAAATGGCAGCAGGGCGATGAAAAGGAGGAAAAGTGAGAGTGGACCAACTCGTCCATCCGACCTGTGGAACCAGTGGAGTGTTCACATTCAGGTTCCAGACAAAGTGGAATATGGTGACAATCGGGAGCTATTTTTCATTCAAAATTAAAAAACAACAACAATCAATTATACAGAAACTATTTTCATAAAAATAATACGTATTTTCCATAATTTTAGAAAACCAACAATGAATCAATGAGGAAAATAATTGCATGTTGATTGAAAATGAAAATATTTGCTAGCTACCTAAATTGTATTTTTATATCTGGAATGACAAACTTGAGGTTTTTTTTAACCCTATTGGGTTTTTTAATGTGAAATGACTCTGATGATGCGATTCCATGAACATGAGACCCCAACAGTCCGAGCAGCAGATTTAGACTTTAATAGATCCCTCTGTCCTGGTTGGTGTAATGCATCTTAATCTATGAAACCCCCAATATGCTGAGCAGTTAATGGAGCGCTAATGTGACACTAATTGACCTCACAAGGAAAGCATTGGACTAAATAAATGGCAGCAAGTAAGATGCAGGACAATAGAGCACATGTTAAAGCAATGCATTTCCGGCCAAATTGCCTATTTTAATTTTGATTTAAGCTACTACATTCAAAATATATGTATTAAAAATTGGATAGAGCAGATGGCGACTGAAAGGAGGATCGTTTTTTAAATATTTGCAACGGCAACTAGCAGATTAGTTCCAAGTCTAAAAATAAACATAACCCAAAAAAGTGACTGACCCCATCTCAGAAAGTGTGATTAAAAACACTGCATCATGTGGTGCCATCAGCCTTTCTGGAGGATCTCTGCACTGTGTTCAGTGTAGAGACGTTTCCTGGTTTTGATCTGGTCTCTCCTGTTTGTGTACCAGAACACAGAGGGGGTCCTCGGGCTGGACACAGCTGATTCATCAGTGTGGATTAAAGCCTCCTTATTTACCGTCACTTCTGCTGAGCTCTAAAAGTTGGCACTTCCCACCAATGGGCTCATCGCTTTCTAACATTCAAAACTTTCTATTAACATCAAACATGAGCTGAACAGTTTGCACATATTCTCTTTGTTATGAGGAAAATTACAGGAACGGCCCCGGGCAATCTCAGTCAAGCAGCTCTTCTTTAAAGAAACAGTATGAGGTTCTCTTATAAGAAGACATTTTACACCCTTCTTCACATCTTTACATGCTGCAAGTTACATGTTCTTCAGACGTGTTCATCATCATCATCATCATCGGTATTAAATCAGTCCTTTTCTCAGCATTAGCCGAGGTTTCTCACTGACTTCTATCCAACCTATGTTTGCAACTAGAGGAGTCGTCCCATGCTGGCTTCTAGAAATAATAAGTTTAAGGCTTCACTTTTCAGACCCGCCCAGATAAATTACACCTGACTGCAAACAAGCTCCACTGGTGTCTGAAAGGCTGGCGGTAAGTCTTTGCAGAACCACGGCATCACTTTGAGTTTGTCGAGACCGCCACCTGTTGTGAACGGGGTTTTGGGCGTGTCGTGGGAATCCACGTCCACTTGGCATGCCAGTGGCAGAAAGCTGCGGCAGCAGACAGCGGGTCCGAACTGGACCCAAAGGAGAGGATGTGCATCAGTGAAAGTGACTGAGTTCAGGTTCCTGACATCAACTAAGCCTGTATGTGCCATCTTTCTGTTCAAAGCATGAGCACTGGGCTGGCCCAGGAGCCTGCGCTGAGTTTTAAAGCTCCTCCACCTGACAGCAGAGTCCTGCTTTCAGAGAAGGAGAGGTACAAAAGGCTCTTTGTGAGATGGGAGTGTCACAGCTAGTTTCAATGTTGTGGGTGAGACCGGGTCTGTCCTTTTAGCGTCCTGTGAGTGCTGACTGAACACATCTGAAAATGCATTAAAAAGTGTCCTTGAGCTCTTTATGTTGTGCACTTGTGAGGTCACGGGGTGACATATCAGACATCGCAGGCATCTGAATGTTGACATTACAGACAGAGCTTCCCATTACTAGTCTTTGCTGCTGTCAGGAGTGGCATGACAAGTTGCTCTTTGAGTGCCAAATAGGGATAATTCACTATCATAGTTTGTCATCTCTGAATGGTGTAATATTGGGATGGAATCATATCGAGATACGGTGAGGCAGAATTACGCATGAATGAAATTAAATGAAATGAAACTTCAGGAATTCCAAATGCCTTAACTATTACCAAGACCCCTCGTTGCCATTTTCCATCAGTCCACAAGATGTCTTTCTCTCTCTAGATCACCTGACTACCACACCCATCTTTATACCTGTCCCCATCCCTCTCCAGGCCGTCCCCATCCCCCTCCTCATCCTCATCAGCTTCCCTCTCCCTCTGATTGTTTCCAGCACATTAAAAAACAGCCAAGATGCTCTCTTCCTCTGTCAGTTCATCATTGTAATAATGTGGTATTTTTGTTGCCGGTTACCGGTAATTTAAAATCTCTAAGCATATCCCAACAATAAATCACTGGAATCATCCCGCTGCCTCCTCCTGCACCTGAATACGGGTCCAATCCCTGCACCACCATAGCTCTCATTATTATGGCATAGGAGCAGCTCACCAAATAAAAAGGGAATCATTCCAACCAAACAAAGGTTAGTTAGTCACAGCAGAGGGGGTTGTGATGAATGAGAGCTGCAACACAAACACAGGAAGATGATAAAATGACTTGACAGTGGCGGTTCAGTGTGATCTAGGTGTTCTGACAGGACGCGGTTCAAGCATCTAAAGGTGACAACTCGTCTAGCGCATACAAGAATCAGCGTTCCATGTAGTGAATCCACTGTCGCCCGGCGTCTCCAGTGCATGGATGAAGCCTCGTTTAATGAGCTGCTCTGTTGGATTGTGCAGCCACATCACGCAGGCAACATCACGCAGGCAACATCCCTCCTCTGAACTCAGGTAAAATACACACTTACATCAGCCAGTCAGGGTGTGGAGCTGTGTGAATATTTCAGGGCCTCTGCCTCCCGCTACCTGATGCAGTCCTACGTCGGGATGTGCCAAATTATGTCTTGGCCAGAGAGTGACAGACACACACACACACACAGCTACACGGCTGTATCCACACCACTGTCAAGTTTGTGCAGAATTAAGATGCAGAGCACACTCAAATAAATTAAATATAAAGGCAATGAAGCATAAATGATAAAAAAATGACGGTGAAATCAGGTGTCATTCAGAAACCCGCATTTTGATGTTAACATTATCCTTAATAGTAATTAAAATGATATCTTTAGAATAAAACATAAAATATGTGAAATAATGACATAAATCAGGTGTATTTTATGACTTTTTTGTCTGTTAAATTGGCGTGTTGCCCATTTAATCTGTGTGTGCTGCCATCCTAAACGAAACTGAGTTACAGACACAGAGTGCATAAAGACAACGCCTCGGCACAGAGAGAGAGTCTACGGCACAGAGAGAAGGATAAACCTGTGTGAAATATCACACACACAGACACACAACACACAGCGTGTACATCACATAGTCAAACCCCGAACAGAGAGGACGGGAGCATGTTGACATTAGCCAAAGAGCTGTGTTACTTTACACAGCTGAAAACGGGCTCTAATAAAGTTATGACAGCCGTGTTATGGCTCAATCGCCTCCACGAAATGAAGAACCAAAAATAGCAGCACTCAATCACCAGTTGCAGACTGTACTTCAGCAGTAATCCACAGGGTCAAAGTCAGGTTTGATGTCATTCAACAATAGTCGGCTTACCATTGATTTACCCGACAAAAGGTGCCGTACGGCCACACTCAAAGTGATGTCATGCACTATGTGAGATGCTATTCCGCTCTTATTGATTTGGGAAAAGACACGGATGAATGCAACAATACGTGCAAACAATAAACAGAAGAGAGAGAGTAAGTGATAATGTCGTTAGAGTATTGGGTCAAATCGGTGACGCAGAACGGGGGGAGAAACAATGTATGAACTATAAAAATGTGTTTTATATGCATGGATCCTGCTTGTGTTTTCTTGGTCTTAGTAAGTATGAAGTCATGAAGCAGATGTGGGACTCTGTGGGAGTTAGGAAATGTGAACGAGCAGCTGCAGTTCTCCTCTTTCATGTGAAGAGACATGAACGATAGCAGCGTTTAAACCTGAACTCTGTGGAGCAGGGCCGTTGTTGAGGTCACAGATATATGACGAGGTAAAAATAACAGAAATGAAGTACATGCATGTTTATTTATACAATATAGATCTAGACGGTCCGGCAGACTGCCAGAAGCAAAGCAGCTCCACGGCAGACGTGTGAAGGCAGGGGGAGTTCCAACCAGATTTCTTTCATAATGTTAATTATCAAAAATATAAATGTTGCAGGTATAATGATAGAATTCAACAGCGTGACCGTGTGTGTGATTTGCGTCGGTAATGACTCAGATCTCGATTAAACAGCGCTTGGAGATAACTGCTCTTCTTGGTGTGATTCCACCAAAGTGCCTGCAGGTGGGTTTGACACACCGGATGATAGACGGCGTGCCTGAGAGATTTGACATTCACAAGATAGCATTCATCATTTCATGATACTTATCTCTAATAGGCAGCCTCTGGATTTCCCTGCATGCAGTGAAGCCCGCACCACTCACACTACTGAAATAAATAATAAACTAAAGATGGGCGGGGGAGGAGGGGGGGTTCATATGGTCTTTGTTTCTTAACCAATAGATCAGGATACTTCCTGCAGGCAACCACATTCAAATCATGAGAAGCACTGAAGAACACCACTTATGGTCCAAAACGGCACAAATCAATATCAATAACCCCAGATCAACATGCTTTATGCCCCAGGGGGGGATTTCTTATCCAGCCACGGTCACACGTTATTGATTTGAATGATTATAACTCATTTTTGCAGGAGCTTGTTCACGTGTGGTGGTTGCAGAGGAATCCAAATGCATCTTATAATGTGAAATATTACTCTTTATGACCAGCAAAAACAAAGACCTATGAATCAGTGACACTCCAACCGGGTCCATTAAGCTGCTGCCATGAAGTTATGCTTTTTGATTTTTGATTTTTTCACATTTAACCCTTCATCCTCTCAACTTCTAATGCACAACTTGTGTAAAAGTGTGGATGATTTACAGACGTGGAAGCCCAAATGCTTTCACGTAAAGGAGAACATCCTTTAGTTTAACTATTCCCGTGTGATATTTCTATGATCTGAGACAGACCAATCAATATTTGGGGAGATGAACAGCTCTTTTGGAACGAGTCCAGGGCAGAAATAACGGACCTGAAGCCATGATGTCATCCAGATGTAAAACGTGTAAGGCTCTTACAGTGGAACTGATTTTATGGATGCATTAGTGTTTTTTGAGGGGCAAAAGTTTCACTCAAACCCGGAGTAGTAAACCTCATAAACACCTATCTCTACTATCCTTTTTTATTCTCCTTCTTCTTTTTTATTATTTAAATAACAAGCAGCTATCCTTGTCAATATGTCTTCATTTTTTATAAAAAAAAATACATACATATAGTAAAAAACTACAAAAAGTGACCACTTCATGATTAGGTTATCAGAGTCTGGATACTCGAAATGATAAGAAAACATCCTCGTCAGAGATATGAAGTGGAACCCAGATTCAGGGTGAAATCTGGAGCCACATTGTTGCTAAATTCATCGGACATTTGCATATGGAGGGGGGGTAACTGCGCGCATTAATGTCTAAGTTCTGTGAAGGAAGACCAGACAAAGGAATATCAGACCCAGCAGACCGGAGACTGAATGTAAGACAGAACCAGAACCGCGGCTGTTAGAATAGAAAGGCTTACCATGGGAGAAGACATTGAGCAGAAGTCCGATGATCATCATCCTGCCCGGTGACATTGGAGAGTTGGGGGGGACTGGGGGGACTCGCACCCGCGGCTCGCTGCAGCTCAGTGACCCGCCTCCTGCTGCCACATCCAGCCTCCTCCTCTGCTGCTGCCCGCTCGGACTGAGGCAGACCGGATGGGCTGCTGCACAAAGTTGGCTCAACTGAACCCTGCACGCAACTGGAGCGATCCAAGTTCTCGCGATTTCTGTTGTCCCATTAATTTCCCCCCCGGATACGATTTATAGGCAACTGATCCGGATTAAAAAAACTAAAACAGACCACATTCATCCAAAAGTTTCTCCGCATCTGGTCTCCAGTCCGCTTCGGTCAGACTCGTGTGTCGCATTCTGGACTTGCGAGCGGTTGCATGATCGCAGCTCCACAGTTGTCCAGCAGCAGAGATCAGTGCGCCTCCACGGCGCGGCGCGTCTCCACGGCGCCACGTGATTGGACCCTGAAGAGACTGAACATGACCACGGGGCGTAGAAGGGTTCCAGCAGGGGAGCAGCTGGACTGCTTCAGCCATTAGTTCAGCCATCAGCATGATGGACAACACAAGCTTATATATATATATATATATATATATATATATATATATATATATATATATATATATATATATATATCACTGAGCCACTAAACTAACAGAACTGTTTTTTGTTTTATTGTGTTTGAATGGTGTTGAATCCTGACTCCAGTGAGCGACCAGTATGGCTTTGACCTTCACACTGAACGTATGTTAATGTCTTACCCAATCACGCTGCATGTTGCCTTCTGTCTCCATTCAAACGTCTTAGATTGGATTCCCGGTGTCTTTGCCGTTCATATGAGCCTAGAAGAGGACTGTGATCCTTACTTGTTCCAAAGCTGAAGCCGACCTGTGGGAACGGGGATGGGGATGACATGCAGGGAGAAACATTAAAAGGCTGGAGTACTCACCTGTAACACTGAGGTATCCTGTTTGTGTTGAGCCAAACAAACACTTTGTGTCCACACACATACAGTAAAGACATTCTCTTCTAGAACGTAATCACAAATCTAGATTTGGGAGTTAGATCACACATTCTGAAGGTTTTGGAGGTTCTCAATACATAATTCAAACTGTATGCTGAGCCGGCAGCTAACAGCTAACAGTGCTACTGACTCCCGCACCTTTAGTGGAGATTGATTGCAGATTCGGTCAGTCAACACTGATTTTTCACTTTAGGGATTCATAGATTTTTGTTTGAAACATGTCAAAGCAGAGCCACAGTTACAGGGGGAAACACACTCAAATATGATTGAATAAACTTAATTAGTGCCTCTCACTAAAGGAAAACAACAGCAACGTGTTCAAAGTGCATGCCATGCACCTGCTGTCCTCACTGTAATTAAAATTAGTGAATTAATTCACGCCTCCCGATCAGCGGGATGCTTAAGTGGCAGTAATGAATAAAAGAGAACAGTGGCTGTCATTAAAACATGCATCCAACAAAGCAAGGTGTGTAAAAAGGCGCTGTTATCAACGGTAACCATGGCAGCCGAGAAAAACCTTTCACTGCATCCGAACTCAACAATCTGCTATTAGTAAAAAGAAAATATGTCAGAACGAGCGAGTGAATTATCTTTAACGACTTGTTTCCACGGTGTGTTGTTGTGTTGGTCTCCTGCTGGATCCAGTAGTTGGTTTATGGCCAGATCTCCTCACAGGAGGTTTGACTGCATGGCATCACGGCAGCTCCTCCATGTGGTCAATCCTGTGCATAAGATGGTCTAAGACCTGCAGGTTCTTGTGAATTATAGGGACGCCAGTAATGGCTTATTATAGTGAAATCAAAGTTAACTGAACAGCCAGGGGTTTAATCAGAGTAGTGCTATCTGACACTAATCATAGTTTGGTATAATCAGCTATAAACGAGTCCCCAAAGACAGCTATTCAAGCTGACTAGATATATAGAGGGCTCAGCTCAGAGGTTGGATAAGTCTCATGCCGCCCCCTAGTGGACAACGTTCATCAAGACAGGCCTTAATCTTGAATTGAATGAATGAGACTTTTATTTTGGAATTTCCAATCTAATGTAGCACTTGTCGCCACCATTATATATATATATATATATATATATATATATATATATATATATATATATATATATATATATATATATATATATAGCATGTCAACAGATGAGCTCCTGTTGCAGAGCAGGTGCAGGCCATAGATTGTATAATATAGGCGCAGAGACACGTGATAGTAAGTTGCTCGAGAACATTCCTGTTAATAAAACGACCCTGAATAACGTGCAGGTTTTTTGCACACGTTGCTCACCGTCGCCTCACATTTAAACCCTCTCGAACAGCGTGTACAGCTCAGGTTAATGTTATTCTGATATGTAACAGGCTGGGTTATGTAAAACAAACTAATGCACCTCGCTGAAAGGCAACCGTGTTGTATGGTTTCTAACATGGGTGACATTAGCAGCGAGTTGGTTGATATTAGTGAGGTTGTTATAGTAACCGTGGTGAATAAACGCCTCCGGGAAGTCCTTGAGAGCTCCTCGGGCCTGCGACCCTGTGACTTTGCTTCCGCATTAAGAGCACAAATATGTCACGAGCCGCTGTCTTCATTGGTCAGTGGGCGTGGCGGTGCGCAGGAAGCCAAATAAGAACCCATGCCAGGAGAACACACGGTAACTCGTCCGGTTTCCGTCTAAATTTAGTCACTTCACGTGCATTTGGTGATATTGGGATTTACTCGCCTGGTGCACCGAAAGATACGCAGAGTGACGTCATCGCTGTCTCCGCGCAGTGTAATTGGCGGGGAGGCGCGTGACGCCGGATGTTTGGCCAATAGCCTCCAAAATCACAGTTCTCGCGTTATCTCGCGATCCATCGTGTTATATAAATCCGCGGCGGCGCTACACAATCGGCCATTTCGTCGGTGTAGGCCATCAGCTGTAGAGGGCAGTGGGGGTTTATCGAGTTTACTGGTTTATCTGAAAGGCAACTCAAGAACATCCAACCATGTCTATGAACGAGACAGCGATGTCGTTCGCCAAGGACTTCCTGGCCGGCGGCATCTCCGCAGCCATCTCTAAAACAGCCGTTGCCCCGATCGAGAGAGTGAAGCTTCTCCTTCAGGTAACCGTCTTCCAACGTTAGCCGGCTAGCTTGAAGAAGATCTTGCTAGAAGTTAGGCTGTAACTCCGTTATAACGTACCCGCAGGCTAGCAGTTGGGCATAGCTTACTAGCATGTAATAACGCAGACTTAATTAAAGTTGTACCGGTAGTGGTGGGTGAAAGGATTTAAGGTCATCACTGGATGGGGAAATGACCTACACGAGCCTGGCTGCTAAAGCTAGCATCTTCCGTTAACCTTAGCCGGCACAACGCTAGCTAACAAAGGACAAACGTCTGTACTGATAGCGGGACATTTTGTACAAACACACGCCAGCACCTCTTATTTGATTACAACACCAATATGTAATACTGGGCAACTTGTGGATTATATTTCAGCTTTTAATTGACAACGGGGTCTTTCCGGTGGCTAACGTACCGCAGATGTTAGCTAGCGTTTAGCGGCACGGCTGCACCAAGGCCCCGGCGGCCGTCATTCACAGCCGGGTCAACAAGTTTTACATCCTCTTCTGTCTAACCTGCACTGCGACATTGTTCCTAAACCTCCCTTTACTGATCGTCTACCAATAAAAATATGTTTTTTTTAATATCCTATCTAATTAAACAATTAGGTTTAGTAGTAAAAGATTGCGCATAGTAGAGCTACTATATTATAGCTCTATAATAACTCGATGCTAATCAGCACTGATGTCACTGTGCAGCCTTTGAAGCACCTGTCCACAGGTTTAACATGCACCAAGGTCACAATGATTGACCCATGTAAGTCTAACTGTCGTTTCTTCTTCATTATTGCAGGTCCAGCATGCCAGTAAGCAGATCACCGCGGATATGCAGTACAAGGGCATCATGGACTGCGTAACCCGTATCCCCAAGGAGCAGGGATTCCTTTCCTTCTGGAGAGGTAACCTTGCCAATGTCATCAGATATTTCCCCACCCAGGCCCTCAACTTCGCCTTCAAGGACAAGTACAAGAAGATCTTCCTTGATGGCGTTGACAAGCGCACCCAGTTCTGGAGGTACTTCGCCGGTAACCTGGCCTCTGGTGGTGCAGCCGGAGCCACGTCCCTCTGCTTCGTGTACCCCCTCGACTTCGCCCGTACCCGTCTGGCTGCTGATGTGGGAAAGCCTGGAGCCGGAAGGGAGTTCAGTGGTCTGGGCAACTGCCTGGCTAAAATCTTTAAGTCTGATGGCCTGAAGGGTCTGTACCAGGGCTTCAATGTGTCTGTGCAGGGCATCATCATCTACAGGGCTGCATACTTCGGCATCTATGACACAGCTAAGGGTACGTCGATATCACATTGGTATCTGTTCAGCCCTGCGTCGTGGTTAATCTTCTAGAGCTGTAATCTTTACCCCTCTTTGTTTACAGGTATGCTTCCCGACTCAAAGAACACCAGTATATTGGTGAGCTGGATGATTGCACAGAGTGTGACAGCCGTTGCTGGGCTGACCTCATACCCCTTCGACACTGTCCGTAGACGTATGATGATGCAGTCCGGCCGCAAAGGAGGTGAGTTTATTTGTATTAATTGATGCCGTTGCATACTTTTCTTTATGCCTTGCCTTTTATGTTTACTATTACCTGCATTATTTTAACTGCTCTTTTCTTACCTTCCTCAGCTGACATCATGTACACCGGGACCATTGACTGCTGGCGTAAGATCGCCCGGGATGAGGGTGGCAAGGCTTTCTTCAAGGGAGCCTGGTCCAACGTGCTCAGAGGCATGGGCGGCGCCTTTGTGCTGGTGTTGTACGATGAGCTGAAGAAAGTCATGTAAATTAGTCATTGTCACATCACTGTCCAGTTTGGCTAAATGTAATAACTCTCCATTTTTATGGACTCTGCATTCTGCCTTATTTATGGGAACAAACTATAGTGTCTCACCCTTAGCTGTGGGCGATGGCTGTACGTTGTGCATCTCTATGATTTTAAACGTTCCACATCCTCTTTACCAATGTCATTCCTGTTAAAGAAATCTGATACCTCCTCCTCCCGTCATTCACTAGGTTTGTATGGTCCCAACTTGAATAAATTTATTCTTGGGAACAAACTAAACTGTTGATGTCCACTGTCTCCTCCACTGTCTACTGCATGAGACGAGCACTCACTGGATAATGAAATGAACGAAGTGGATTACACCCAACTGCTATATTTACTCACGCTTATCTCCTCCTGAGCCTTCCTGGTTTGACCGTGGTCACTACTGGGATTGTAGCGTGGAACACCTAAGCACTGCCTCGTTTTGAAACGGGCTCCGGGCTCCTGATAGTCGGCACCAGTCGGTGCGTTTTATGCTCGTTAATTTGGTGGTGATAAAAGTTACAGACCTAATGAGATTTCGGTGTTTTGATGATGCCTTTCACGTAACGTCTTGATTACTTTCACGAGGGCAGTTTCAGCGTAGACTCACCTTAAGACTTGATTTATATTTTAATGGCATGTAGGAACACCTTATAAAAGCTTGTGAATCATACCGATTACACGTCTGACTGTGACTGAATATTGCCCAGCGACGCGTAGGTTAAAGGTGGGCCTAAACCATTAAAATGCACCTGTAGTGCAGAACATCTACAGTGCGTCTAGATGCTGTGCTGATCTCTACCGACAGAAGCCACTGATGGAAACAAATGGCTGCATTATGCAAACATCTTGCTTGAATGAACTTCAGCGGCGTCCTCGGCTGACTCCAGACGTGTCGGTGCAGATCTGATGACGCTGTGTGGGTGAGAGGCACTGACTAACGAGGCCAACTCCCTGCTGCGGAGATTGTGACCCAATGACAGGAAACCACTACATAAACACAAACCTTCCAAGGGAAGGGGACTCACCGATGCTGAGACCTTCTGAGGGCGACGCCACACAGGCGGAAGTGTCGAGGTGCTGCACATGCCTGAAGACATTCCACGCCGACGGCAGGGGGCGCTGGTGGCCTTTCCGTACTTCCTGCAGCTCCTCGTGTTTCTCAAGGAGTGCCTGCAGCTGATTAATCGATTATCAGCACGTTGTCAAAGTATCAGGCGGCAGCGTGTCTCAAATGTAAGAGGGTGGACGTAGTAGTACACACAGTACACGTAATACTCCAAGTACTAGTTCTTGACATATTTTAGGGTGATTTGGTGTACTGCGTTAGTTAATATTACACAGAGTGGTTATTAATGTCGGCTAATAACTTCTAACCTCAAACATTAAACCTGCTGATGAGTGTTTCAGACAATAGTCCAGGTTCTTTTTTATACCAGTATGGCCCAAATTAATTACCAGCTACAAACACTATGATTAAGTTTAATATACAACGAAATATGTGTTATTAATAGCTATTATGTTTGACTCACAGCCCATTGTTAATTAGGCTGCCGCTCTATTTTTCATTGAGGTTGACAGCGTGGTTTTAACCATAGTAGAAAGTGAAGAAAAATAGTACGCAGTAAAAATAAAAAATCCATATTTTTTCCTCAGACAAGCCGATTCTGAATTCATAAACATGTATAATTTATTACACCAAATAAATATTTCAACACAATTGGAATCTCGTACTAGAATACAATACATCTTTATCTGCTTCCTGTCCCCCCTTTTTGTTCTGAAGGTTTTACCAGATAACTTAGTGAGGAGCTGTTTGTGACATCAAACACTTTAATGTTAAATATGTACTATAGTGAGCATTCAGTCTTACCAACACTGACGGATATTTATGCTCCTTAATCATAAACCACTGTTTACGGTGGTTATTATCAGAAATGAACTTTAAACATAATGAATTTTAGAGCATTCTCTTTTATCTCTTCTTTGTCACTTTGGTGGTCAGAACAGTAAACACTCGGTGGTTGATTGAATCTCGCCATCTGCACATCAGTGAGAGCGGTAAGACCCGGTCCACGTGCAGAGTGTGAAAACCATGAATGGGCTGTTGCTGAGTGTGGTGCAGCAGCTCGGAGGGTCACGCAGGCCACTCACAATCTTTCCTGTGCAGCGTTTGCAAGTGGACCGCATCGGTTTCCTCCCACACTCCAAACACTGGAGATGGAAGCGGACCGCACGATTGGATTACCCGTAGGTGTGAAGTGAAGTGTGACTGTGATTGTTTATTAGTCATTGTTAGATTTGTAATGGGACTGGCAGCTTGTCCAGGGTGTTTCCCGCCTTCTGCCCAGTGCATTCTGGGATAAGATCCAGCCCGTTGTTGTCACTTCCAACTGTATTTGGAATCAACACACCAGCAGGCTAATATTATCTATGGGCCTCCTTTTTTATGTGCTAATGGAGCTCTTTTATTTGACTGTACTGACTTCAAGAATAACATCCATCCGTCCGCCAATCAATGAAACTTTTCCCCCGTCGGAGACGAAACCTTTGTTTGTCCCGAGGAAACGGCCGGGAAAAAGAAGAGGAAAATAAAACGGCAACAAGACTTTCTGTGAAGTACAGGAAAGTACTAGTTTTTATTCCTTCATAATCAAACTTCACAAACAGCTTGAACTTGTACAATACCTCAGAGAGTGAAAATTACAAAAAAAGTGCTGGTAACATTTACAAAAATCATCCTTACTTAGCAACAATCAGTTTATTCTTCCACACTTTTTTTAGTCTTTTGTATTAAGGCTTAATACTTCTGTATAAAGTATATGCAAGATAAGTCTTCACAGTTTTTCGAAAAAAGTCACAATATTATGTAACATAATGAAGCTTTTACGGCTATTTTCTTTATAATAACAAATACACATCACTGGTAAATATATGTGAAATACAGGGCTTATTGTAAAATGGCAAGTAATGATACTGTTTGCTGAGATAAATTGATTCCACACACTGTTATAGGAAAGTTTTGACATACCATTGCTATAACTGAAGGAGGAGGAAAATAAAATGATAAGCATAAACACTTGGGAGATCGCCTCCAAACTTTGGCACATCCCATGAAACAATTTCACAAAATATGAGATTTATTTTTCAAATCATACATATGGAAGAATAGCTAAACTGGCATAACGTGAAAACATGCTGTGTAGTAAGGTGCTAAATCAGAGATATTACATTGCCAGCCTTTTTTTTCTTTTTTCCCCCCACATGGACCGACATGAATAAGGTGCATTTGTAAGACTCAAAGCATGTAGGTCTTTCTTAGATGTCGACAAAATATGTAATAAATACAAGTTTTCAAAAACAACCTAAATTAATTTGACCAATAGTCTTGAGGCGACCTCATATACTCATGCATTCCCATGGATTCAGAGAAATTCATATCTCTACTGCAGTTGTGTAACTCTCTAACTGTGGCATGTGAAAGTAAAAGCTGTATTGTATTCATGGTATGTGTTATTTGCAATTTTTTTTAAACATTTTTTTTTTTAAATATTGAAACTGTGACAAACTTGATGAGTAAGGAGATGGAATTGAAAACTGAATGCAAAACTAAGCCAAGATATATTCACAAGATCCTCTAAGCTGCACTGGTTTACAGGTCAACAGATGAGAGCTCTAGCCCTAGACTTACCAATTTCACCCTCATGCATACTGTACGGTTAAAGTGACGCAACAAGCTTGCTTAAATAGTCTACATCACAAAAGCAATTTGGTTTTAGTGCAAACACAATTGGCTGGCTTCAGCTTTCTCAATAATAACAAGCTCACCAAGGAGATTACAAGAAGGCACATACTTATGCTTCCTCTAACACGCAACATATTTAGACAAACCGCAACATCTTTCAACAACGCCACAAAGCGGTGAAAAACAGGAAAAGCTACTACATCCAGAGAAAAATGGTGAAGTTTTGCTGTTTGCGAATAATTTCAAAAAATCTTACACTTATCCATCAACGGAATAAATGACGTGAAGGTCGATAATTTACCGCCGTCGAGTGACCTCGTCAGAAAAAAGATGAAGTATGGTACATTTTGGTGGACACAGATTCTCTAGGTACGTAGCCAATGACGCTGTGTTTATACCATAAAAAAGGTGCATTTGGAATTCCCCCCTCCCTCTAATAAGTATGATTATTTCACTTTAAAGCATTTTTTCTATCATCCCAGTATAAAAAGAAAACACTCAAAGTGACCAAATATGCGGAGAAGATGAGCGTTTTTCTTTTCTTTTTTAAGAGAATGGTGTGCACGACGGTTTACAGCTGGGTTTAAATTTTGGTATTTCGTGTTTAGCTTCAAATGGATCTGTGTGAACGAAACAATGGAAGTTTGACTCACGGGAAATGATTCCTTCCCTCACACACGCCGTCTCTCACTTTCAAAGCTGCTTGATTTGTCCAAAACAATCACAGGAGGAAACAACAAGTTTTAATGCCCCTCAAATCTGGACAATACTACTCGGGGGGGTTGGGGGTACTGCCAGGTTTAAAAAAAAAAAAGAAAAACTTCTACGAACAACAATATGTGGAAGTGCATTTTAAAAAGACACTGATTTCTGTACCTCTGAATAAAAAGCAAAAAACAAAACATTTACTCAGCATGGGCGACAACTATGGTTCAATGTGTGTTGAGTGAATTATATTGCTTTTGATAGAAGAAGACCAAAATAAGTCTAGTGCAAATCTCTTTTCTGGTTTGGGAAGTGGCGGTCGGGTTAATGAGACTCATATCTGCAAGAACATACCAGGTGATTCTGATAATTAGAAAGCTGTCAAGTGGTATCCCTTTATGATTTTTATGAATATTATTAGGTAATAGAAGAGAGCACTCTCTTTTATTTTTCAGAAAGAATGAAAAATCTGTCACCAGTAGATGCCATGCAGCAATTTGGAAGGAAAACCTAATAAATATTTCCTATAATATACAACCCATCACCCAATGAATGCAATTAACCAGCACAAAGGAAATGTCATAACTTCTTACATCTAAACGACTCCTATTTTGAACGGGAGGATGGCGGCCATCATTAGTCACCCTCCCCTGTACAGCTGGGAGGATGTGCTTGTCTGTCAGCTCACGTCTGTGCTAACGGGTGTTGTCTGTGCAGTTATGTCTGTCAAATACATCTCTCAACTTGGAAATGTTGGAAAACTCACTCCAGTCCAGTGTTTGACAAATCATATTATAAAAACGTCCTTGCACATACATTAAAAAACAAACACACTTTATCCCCTCTTTCAAAACAGCAGTCAATACATTTCAAACAAGCTTGTTTCATAACAATAATAATAAAATACAAACCAACTTGGAGCATAAATTATCAAAAAAACAAACAAACTGAAAACACATAACTGCAGCATATATTTTAGGGTTGCTTAGTTGTGATGTTAACTACCTTTACTACAACAGCTCCACTTCTGCCAAGTTCATAACTATAAAGGAGAAGTATTTTTTGTTTTTTTAGGGAAATAATAAAATATCAAGCTAACTTAGGCAAAAGAAAGCCTAACAAAATATACACATATTTATAAGCACATCTCATAGTTCAACTCAAGTGCATGTTTACAAAAAGCAACTACATACAAGATATGGCAGCAAAAAGCATGAAAGCCAGATGGAAAAACAATTTAAATAACCTAAGCTGCTTTGTTGTTTCTGATTTGTAATGCCAATGTTTGAAAAATTCTGTCTTTGCCCCAGGTGTTAAAAACAAAACAAAAAAAACATCGCCCGAATTACAGTTATTACATTTCCTATATTGAACACACAGGCTGAAAAATATACAGCAGATTCACCTTGAAATAGACCTTACAATAATAAAATATCGTCAAATTTAGCCAAATGGTTTACATTCCGCTCACAGATGATGTGTTGTCCTTACAAAAATATATGTAATCACTTTCATAAATATTTGGACCACGTTGTGAAATTTAAATTTGTGTTAGTTTGTTGTTTTTGTTGAATTTATTTTCATCCTGTATTGATGGCTGGCTCTGATGCTTTTTTCCCTCCAGTGAACATAAAGTAATAATTGCTCAGAGATCACGAACACCTCAGCTTGATTTTACATTAATTGCTGAAACTGATGGCGTCGTTATTCTCTTTCCTTTCCTTTTCTTTATTTGGCTTAATAAACAACCTACAAATATGTGCAAACTTAACATCTTGGTCCATCTCAAGTATAAATGGCTAAAAGTACTCCAAGTCACAATGTCAGATTAGTATTTCGGGACAGCCATGACATGTTAGACAGTGCCAATGAAGAAAACTGCTATCACAAAGCTATTTTGATCAAGTCCAATGTGAAGGTGAACAGGTCTACGCTGATGTGCTAAATGTGTGTATAGAAGACAGAACCCATGATTACTATGTTTTGTCTGAGGAACGATGCAACACTTACAATCTTATACATGTTTTAACATGCGATACTTTACATCACAGCTACTGTGTCAGATTCATTTTTATGTTTTGTTGCATTTCTTATAAAAAAAGAAAGAAAAACAAATCTAGTTTGGTCTACAACAGGCAAATAAACACAACCACAAAACTATAAACAACCAACCAAGTGACAAAAAGACACACAGATGCGTTTTCACGAGCACCCGGCAACGAGAAGAAACACAAACAACGACGGAAACGACTGAAGCAATCTAACCCGATGGTATAGGAACCCCACACACACACACACACACACACACACACACAAAGAAATGTTAGTTTCTCCACACAACTTAAATGATCTTAACCCTTCTTTGGTTTTTGAAAACAAACATTGTCTAGTACAGTTTTTTTTTCTTCTTTCATTTGACTTAATGATTAGCATGGCCCCGCTTTACAAATGACCACCACCGGCCTCCTTTAGGTACATTACAGTGCTAACATGTTTTCATGCAAGTCTGCATTACGGCAGACTCCTTGCTGGCTGAGACAGTGACAGAAATCTTTGTGTGTATTTTATGTCTTTACGAGAGACGTACACAGAGGAACAGAGCGATAGCATAGTGCATGTTGTCTAGAGAACCGGCCACACAGGCAAGCTGTGCTCGGAGCTTATGAGCTTAAGAAATTTGAATTAATAGTGAGAAGAGACTTAAAAAAAAATTAAATAAAACTTGAGGGAAATATACATTTGACTGAACGTTGATGTAATGGGCAATGTTTGCTACTACCTGACCCGATAGCCGACAGATCTAAAAAACATGAAGTGCTGGAAATCCTCCTCAATGTTAGGTTGGGTTTAGTGTGGTAAATGAATGCCAGACTAGGAGTTGGAATGTTCTGGACTTGAATAGGAATGCATGTTTTTTTTTTAGTTAAAACACTTAAAAAAACACGAATCGTCTCGTCGAGCCGGAGGACGAAGCCAACAAAGACTGCAGCAAGTGGGAACACAAAGAGGCTGGATGTTTAGACTTCAGAGGCTAAATCAGGCCCAAAGTCTCCTCATCATTTTGATTTAAAAACGATACAGAAAGCCTGTTAACGAGGGACACTCAAAATATAGCTTGTGCTCCGTCAAAAACAATGTACTCCCCACAGGCCAAAGACAAAAAGAAGAAGCTGTGGAGACAGGACTGCATGCTTCGTTTGGACTGACGGATGTAGTTACCTGATGATGACCTCACCAGGGTAGTGTAATAACTGCATGTTCAAAGAAAGCATCATAGTGGATATAATGTAGATGTGGTTATAGCTTAGCTCAGCTGTGGCGTACTTTAAAAATCACAACAGCTGCTGCACCGTTTGTGTGTAAAGCTCAAAAAAACTAATCTGGATGATTTGACGGTAAAATGTGAACAGATGCTGTCTGTGTGCGTCATGGTGTGGACGGCTGGATGTCAGGGACTAGCTGTATCACGTTGCCTATATTGTCATCGTTATTAATGCTTCGTTTTGACATTACATGGCATCAAAGTTTGCATTTGTTACTCATAGCTGTTTTCTCCTATTACCTTGAAAACTATGCATTGCGGAGGATTTAAAGATTCAAAATGAAGGCAATCACTTGCTTTTGGTTTGATGCGTGTTTTGTTGAATATATTACGTTTATGTTCAAAAGTGATCAGGATTGAATTTTTAGATTTTTGTCTGTTCTCACATCAGATTTGACCATAGTGGTGTGATTTTTTCCCTTCCCTCTCCTGAAGTTGGCACAGTAAGTAGGCTGGAGAAGGTTACAGAGAAAACTAATTAGTCCACAGGGGACCGAATAATAAGCCATCCCAACACCTTTTATCTCGCAGCCACTCAGTCCTGAAACTTGATTTAGGCCTTTTATTCTACCATATTTTCTTTTAGTTTTTCCCATTGTTGTTAAACCAACCGCGTGTGTGTGTACTCTGTTGCCAAAACTTTCAATTTGTAATCTCATTTTGCCTCCAAGTACTGTAGTGGTTATAAATATCTAAATGACCGGGTTCTTTTTCACTTTTTTTTCACGCTGCTCGTTGCTCGCCCTTTACAGATTTCAAGCTGCACGGAAACACCAAGATAAAACTTTAACAATCGTTGTGGAGAAACCGGGCATCGGCTTGCATGCAGAAGAGCCTGTTATTGGGGTCAAAGGGCACAAAGTGCCAGTGGAGGGAACTACTGCCATACTTATGGATGCTATTATAATCTGAAAAATCGCAAGAATAAAACAAAAATCCAAACATTCCACTTGGATTTTTGTTCACGGTTGCAGGCAGTGTTAACTTCACCTCACCCAGTCTGTGTGGCTCCCTCTGCTGTTCACAAAGTGCCACTGCCCTTTCCCCCCCCTCCACAAACATACAGTACAGTATATGGCTTGTTTGCAAATGGCAAAAACTGAAACTAAAAAAGTGTAAAATGCCAAACAGCAATTAGATAGCGAGCAACGTGAAAAAAAAAAAAAAAGTCATTCAATTCTACAATTACATATATATGTGTCAGGTACCATCTGAACGCACTAAACCTACTTGTATATTTCCTTTAAAACACGAAAATGTGATTGCATTTTTATATCTTTGAATCCTCCAAACTGTATAAATGTATGATAAAAAATAAAACTTGCAGATGTAGCTTTTTACTGTATATGAATAGAGCATTTCAGGTATTTTAAAGGGTTCTCTTAGGATGTACTCACAACCACCAGGTCTTAGCAGTAATAGTATAAATAGTATTTTTTATAGACCATTGTGTATATACTGTATCTGTGCAATGTAGGAGAGAAAAACTATGAATATTCTGTATAGTTGCTGTATGTACTGATAGGCACTTGATAGGCATATCTCCTATATCCCACAAGGTACTGTATACTCTAGCTGCAATTATGTCTTTATCAAACTATCTGAAAATGTACTCTTCATCTGTGTGGAGATGGTGATACTTAAATATATATAGTATATTTGTAAGAAGTTATCTATGTCACTCTTATGTGTATTTGAAGGCCCAAAAGAAAAGAATTGCAGTTATGTATTATCTGGATGCTTTCGTGTGTTTTTCTGTAATCTACTCTTAACTTTGTGACTTTATTCAACCTTAAAAGAAACCTTCCGACTGAAAAATGCATGGAGACGGACTGAAAGACAAACAGGAAGACAGACGCATGCTTATCAGAATAAAACAAACCCGTTCCTTACTCAGCACGACCCCTCACCATCACTATCTCCCATTTCCTTGTTTTCATCTCAACGCAAAGCTTATAAGCGTATATATATATATATATATAGTACACTGTGAAATATGACTCATTAACTGACTATCCTTAAATCCAGTCGCGTGAAGCTATGCATGTATATAAACAACACCACTATGATCACCATAAAAAAGGAGAGGCAGGAGGAAGTCTGAAATTAAGAAGTATAACGATGAATTAAACATACTGCAAGAAGGACAACAATGTACTGTAGACCCTGTGTCTCTACGCTAGATAAACAAAACATGAACAGTAATATATTTGAAACACAATACAAACAGCTGCAGGCTCAAGGCTAGTATCTACTTTTCAATATGTTTTGTTCTGGAAAATATGCAAACACTTTGCAAACATAAAAAAGTCTAGACTTTTTTTTTCTTTTTTTCAAACTAACAACTAGAAGAAGCACGATTGAGAGATAAGGACTTATTTTCTGGATAATGTTGCAGCTTCTCAACAACTTTCAACCAACTTTTTTTTTAGCAACACTGAGAAAAGAGAATTAAGCACCACCACGAGTAGCTGAAGCAGTATAAGGAATATATAACTATGGACAGTGAAGAGCGTGTGATGCTAATGCAACAGGGGAGGAGGGGGAGCCTGGATATGCTATAGCACGTTATGACACACTGGAGAGAAGAAGGTTCTTCCCCTTCCACGCCTGGTCTGCTATCAAACACCTTATGATACAAGAAGTCAACTGACGAAGGGACGAGTTATTAGCCCTCATCCGGATAACGTTGAGATTGGCTACTTTTGCAATTCCAAAAAAAAAAAGAAGAAGAAGAAGAAGAAGAAGAAAAAAAAGAAGAATATAGAGAAACAATCGAAAGTGTATTTCTGAAATCAAATAGTTCAAAAACCAACATCGAGCTACTTAACCTACTATTTAGACCAATGATACCACAAAGCTGGTTGTACTTATCTAGCTACAGTCAATAGTGCATTTGATATATGTGTTTACACAAAATATGTAAAAAATTTAGGTGCCATGAAGGAATGCTAGATTACTGAATACATACATTACACGGAAACAATTCAATTCATATCTCTGCCTCTGCTTTCAAAGAAGTGACGACGATGTTAGTTTGGCAGTGTTTAACTTGGTACTGAACAGACGACGACACCAACATCATGAGCTGTGTGCCAAACATGTGGCAGTACTGTTGGAAAGAGATCTCGGCAGTTGCTAACATATTCTATTTAGTGCATTGTCTGTTAAGGCATGAGATTACCCTCCACGTGCTGTGTAGAGACAAATATAGCACTAGCATGCAGCAATATTGCCACCCTGGCAACAACAGCTACAAACAGGAACCATACGATTTAGGCGCATGTGCACACCATCGGAGACGGGGGCCCAATCAAATGTTAAACAACGTGCTACTAGTACTGAGGACCGAGCTCACGCTTTTCTTTTCTTTTTTTTAGCTGAGGAGAAACCAGAATACAGAATCATTCCAGGTCTCATCACTTGACTTCACTTCAGCTAACTCCACAGGGATCAGAAATCTAGTAGCAATTATATGAAATTTCCAAAACCCTGGATAGAACTTCTCCAAGTGGCTACGATGAAGTACAGCAGTACTTGACCTCGGCTTTTTTTTTTTCAAATCTCAGATCAAATGTTGCCGGTGCCTTATTAGCCCAAACGGTTTGGAGAGCTGCTTCTCACAGTACCTGCGCTGCATATTGCAAAGGAAGCCCTACAGTTCAGATATTCCACTTATTAACAGTTTGATTAGGCTATACACCACACAGACACTCACAGACATACAAACACTAAGGAAGGGACACGACTGTGTACAACCGACAGACAGATATCAAAGAAGCTGCATTCCATCACCTCCCCACACCTTTAAACCCACAGAAAGTTGTTCTAGGACACACATTTCATTATGTTACACACACACATTATAAATGTATTATTATTATTATTATTATTCATAATATAATGATAGTTATTATTATCATTACCTCCGCCAACGGAGTTGGACGGGAGTTGTGTTTGTTATTACTGTTTCACTGTTAATGTTGTTTGGCTTGGATGTTCTCGTAGGAAAATTCTGTCTGTTTCTAAAGAAATGCAATTGATTGATGAACTGTTATAGGGAGCTGACTCCGTCAAAGAATGAATTCAAAAAGGTTAAAACATAGATGAGCACACGTAATGGTACATATTTAAATAAAAAAAATAAATGCTTGCATTAACACGGCACAAGAATATACTGTAGGTAACTGCAAGCGATAACGAAAGCCAAGAACCGCTCAATTACTTAATGAATAAATTGAAACAAAGCTATTCTATTACATGTGAACTCTACAACCAAATGTTAGATTTAAAAAAAAATCCTCTTTTCTAAAACTATAATATCTCTGTTAACAGTAGTGCACTTATTGGTTTAAGCAGTGCAACATATATGCAAGAAAATAATGCAGTCCACTTATCAAGATTTAAAAAAAAGTTTTTTTTTCCTTTGAAATTGAATAAAAGAAAATCATAGAAGTTCATTTAAGGAAAATGATTAAATATTAAGCACAGGCATTTTAAGAAAGTGTGCAAAGTAGCACTTTGTTTTTTTTTGTTTTTTTAATCTACAGCGTGTCTTTTGAAGACTGCTGCATGCTGTTAGTTATTCTTTTTAACTATACAACTACGAAGTGTTTGCTCACATAAATGAACAAATCCTTCAGATTGCAGTTGCAGGCAGTTGCGTGTGTGTGTGTGTGTGTGTGTGTGTGTGTGTGTGTGTGCGTGTGTGTGTATGTCCTATTTCCAATAAAAAGCAATAGAAAAACAATTGAAATATCAGAAATGAGCCTTACGTAATGTGATGCATGGATGACAACTTGTGCACACTAGCTTCCAAATCTATTCTGTACATGCTGTGTCTTGTTTTTTAGAAAAATCAGGAATGTATACTATCGTCTAGAAAGTCCATCTGTAACTTGTGGTATATCTGTGAGATTTCAATGGAGCTACTTGTTTTGCTTTGGGACTGCATTTCCTTTCATAACGTTGCATGCCATTCGAGCTGTCAAGGAAGAGCCAATACATAAAGAGTAATGCATTTAGCTCTCACTTGCTGAAATAGCTTTGCAATAGTGATGAATAGGTTGTACAGGAATTCTAGGATCAGGATGGCATTTAGTTACGATTGATCTTTAACACTGTTCCAATCAACAACAAGCCCCCCTCCCCCCCCCCCCTCCCTATTATAATTAGATTATCAAATTTCAACCATGTAGGCTGATCAATAACAATAGTTAAAGTGACAATTTTGATCTACATCATCAGATCTGACATAACAGTCAGGTGCAAGTTGAGGAGCAGCATTCATGAAGGAGAGAGTTTAGTCACATATGCCAGCCTGCCATAACTGTGAATGTGAAAGGCTAAAGACACCATCAGCAAAAGAATCTTTCTTTTTTTCTCATGTTTTGAAATGGAAGAGGTCTTCTAGCCTTAACAGTCTTTTAGGATATTAGTGGCAGTGTATGCAAATGAGTTAAACTCCGAACTTCAGAAAAAAAGAAACATATTTTTGCTCAAATACTGTCTCATCAACACACCCCAATTTAGTAAACGTAATCTTAACCATCAAAATGCATGGACAACAATTACAAAACATATGAGAAATATTCGTCCCCGTCGCCACGGACAGGAAGTTACATTTCAGTAAAATGATTGAAATAGGTACCTTGACAACAGCTGCATTATAATCCCTTAATACCATAGGAATAAATAAAACCCAGTGTCAAATTACTCTCCTTTTTTATTTTACATAAGAAGGCAATCTTGTGACCATCAGTTTTTTTTTAGAGGGAATATGTAGCCCAACCCCAGACGACTTTTTTGTTATTGTTGTTGTAAATTATACCACAGTAAGCTTGGACATCTATAGTTTCCAAACTGGTCAGTATGGGTTCACAACTACCATGATTTATGTTTCATGGCAATGTACACACACACACACACACACACACACACACACACACACGGACGAACAGACAGACAGACACATGCAAATACACACACGCTCAAACACATTTCATTCAGACGTGTCTACACTAAAGGTGTGTTTGTGTGTATGTGTTTCTTTCGTAGGCCTTTCGGTAGTGTTCAACACATAAATCAATATTTTAGGAAAGCATACATTTAGAGGCCTGTAGTTAGGATCCATCCAGTAGATCAATATCAAACTACTAAGCCTTAAGGCCACCATCTTTTTTTTCTTTTAGAATAACAGAAAAAAAAAATAATAATTTTTTTTTGGGAAACTTAATGTGCCAGTGTCTATACTCATTACTCTTCATACCTCAAAATAAGAAAAGGAAAATCTAGTGCCATTTTATTTTGTCATTCTTTTTGAAAGAAGTTTATCTAATAGTACTTATCCATCGGAGACATGCATTCGCATGTGGTCATTGAAGTGCTCCATTTGGTCGAACTTGGCAGGGCAGACGGAGCACACGTAGGTGGTCCCTTCTTGGCAGCTCGCTTCTGCGGCTACACCCACTCCTGTTCCAACCCCAGCCCCTACTCCAGCACCTCCGCTCGCCGGCATGGCGAGGGCCACCACTCCGGCTCCAGGCTCAGGGACAGCCATAGGCATGGGAATGGAGACCGGGCCCGGGGTACCTGCGCTCCCCGACAGCCCCATGATGGCGCTGCCTGTGCTGTGCAGGGCCATGTGCCTCTCCAGCAGGGTCTTGTGTGAGAACTTCTTCTTGCAGATGTAGCACTCATAGGACTTCTCTCCACGGTGCAGCCGCATGTGGACATTAAGAGAGCTCTTCTGGGTGAAACGCTTGTTGCAGATGCTGCACTGGTAGGCCCGCACCCCTGTGTGTGTCACCATGTGTTTGATTAAGTAATCCTTCAGGGAGAATGAGCGCCAGCAGATGCTGCACTGATGAGGCTTCTCACCTGGATGTACATGCAAGACAAAAGCATTAAGGGGAAAAAGAGAAGAGACACATTTTGAGGATTGGGTTCACAAACTATGGTGGAACTTGTGCAGCAATATTTGACACATGAATCCACTGGTGTTACAGTACAGGTATTATTTATACCTGTACTAACGCCGTTATGGGCCCACTATGTGCTGTATGCTTTGTGAGAAAAGATTTCCTATACTGTAGCTCAGATGCAGCTATTGCAACATGAATGCTTGCATTTAGATATTTTATGAAAAGTAAAACATGCTGTAATGACTTTGCAGACACAGAAAGATGGACTTTGAAAACCACAAAATAATATTAATTGCCATAAGATTATTAAGCAAATCAGTTATGCTTATATTTTGTGCATTCAGATGTAAGCTCATTTTACATAATTGTGACATTCTTGCCTTTTAAATATTAACATTAATAATAACGTAAAACTAAAAGGTAGAGGAAGAGACTGTCAAAACTGTGCAATTTATATCATGCAAGTTAATGAAGTCCTGTGTATCTGCTGTCTGCTGACTGAATTAATGTGCAGCTACCGGTTGTGATTTATAGAAGCCAATAATTTATACTTTTGCTTTATTGCTTTTTCTTCTTATTTTGCTCACACTGTACGGATCATTTACACATGAGCCCCACAGACCTAGCACATATATAACCGGTGTATATTTCTGCTCTTTGTTATTTATGCTTTTATATTTGTAATACAATGACTCACACATTTGAAAAGCTGTCTCTTTTGTCTATTTGTGTTACTGCAGCCAGACACATAACTTCTGCTGCACGTGCATATTACGTATCGGTGTGTCCACTAGCTGTTTCGGGGGTGTATTGTTCAAATCCATATTTTTAAGAATTATTCTTTTGTAATGACTGAGGTTTTTCTCATCTTGCATTGAAGGTGAAGATGAAAGATATTAAATTTGCCAAAGTAGCTCTTGATTTTTTTTTTACTGAAATAAAAACAATTTATGTTGTGTATATAACAGATGTATGGTAATCTCACAGGGACAGCGATACAATATTATGCTAAATCATACTGACATCCTGTTTGTGTTTGAATAATAATTTTTTGCCAGACTGAGTAAAGATGATCCATCATTGATTGCCACGAGACATTCAGATCTCATCTCACAGGACTGATCAATCAGTGACTCTCCTTCTCAATATGTCACCGCCTCGTTATTCACATGGAAATAGCCGTCATAGGTGGTTCTGGACAAGCAATGGATGCTAATAAATAATAACGGCTATTTGAGGAGGCAGACTTCTAATTATATTACATCCAATTTCTTCTATTTTGGATGACGATTTCTGCAGTTTATGATTAATAAGGCTGTCGATGCTAGAGGTAAGAAGTGCACGCTGTAATGATGTGCTGCATGAACGATCTAATAGCACTGTGAGTCCAATGTGAATGATAACACTCGTCAACTGTGACCTAAAAGCATGTCTATCTATTTAGGCTTATATACGTTTGCAGTATAAACACACAGCTAATACACTAATTTAACACACCACATGTTTTATGTTGTGAGAATGCACATTACATTAATGCTTAAGGCCTCGCTGGTGTGAGGAAGTCATCCACTAACCAAAACATATTTATTTGAGTATTTCTGCTACTACAACTGCTACCTGCATTAACTGTGTAGTATTTTAACTGAGATAAAAACAAGTACAAATAAGACATTTTGACGTACCAGTATGGACAAACATGTGTTTGACGTAGTTCTGTTTGGCAGTAAAGGTTTTACTGCAGAGAGTGCATTCATAGGGCTTCTTTTCCCCGGAACCAAGTCCTCCTACGACCTGTTGCTGCTGAGCTGGCGCTGGCTGTACCGACATGGGGTTCGGGAATGATGGCATTGCAGGGGGCGGCCCGGCCACAAACTGGGGTTGCTGCCCAGGAAGGTAAAGGAAAGGCTTGATGTCTCTAGACGGCTGTGTAGGAAAGAGTGTGGGCAGGAAGTTGTTTCCAGCAGTGCCCATCACTTGGGAATTGCTGGTCACGGTGAGCGGCATCCTCAGATTGCTGGTGTGTGATTCTGCATGGCGCATGTAGTGCGGGGTACTTTGCAGGGACTGGGACATGACTGAGTTTGGCAGGGGCTGCATCATGCTACTGTCACTAGTGCTGTGGGATGTGTCCCCATCCTCGTCTTGGACTTGCTCTGGGGACGAGTCATTGACCTCTATATGCACTGGACCTCCTTCACCTTGCTGACTGTCGCCGCCCCCCTCTCGGCTAAAGCCCATCAGGTACGGCTGCTGCTCCATAGCATCTGGCTCAGTACTGATGGAGGAGCTCACCCCTGAGTCAAAACTTTCAACCTTGGATTCACTCTCCACACCCTCAGTATGGTCAGTGTCATCTTGGCAGTCCCCCAAATGATCGTAGCAGCTATACTCGTCTTCGGCCTCCTGCTTTATGTGCATCCCTCCTGTTTGTATGCGTACCGGTCGGGGTTGCTTGCGGCAGTGGGTGGACTCTGCTGTGGAGATGAAGCGGTCGACCTGCTGAGATCTCTCCTGGATGCGGTTCATCCAGGGCGGATCTTGAGATTGCTGGTCCTTCTGAGTGCTTAGAGTCGGATCGTAATTTGTCGACATAGGGTTAATGTACAGGGATCGCTCGCGGGTGCCGTTCTGCAGAGTGAGGCCAGTGTAGGAGTACAGTGATGTGTATGCACGGTCCATGCTTTGTGATGTTGCTTGCATATAGCCTGACTCTGCGTCGCTGCTGGGCCCAGAGGTGCCAGACTCTGGCGTGCCACGGGGGGTTTCCTGACCAGAGTCTCCTGGTATAACAGGGAACCCCCCCGGCCCAGCCAGGCCCACATTCTGGGACACGATGCGGGTACACTCATCGATGACGGTCTTGATCTGTAGGATGCTGGCAGCAGTAAGGATTTGCAGGGCCTCTGACTGAGATACCCGCAGAATCCCACTGTACATAAAGTCAATCAGCTTTTGGATGGATTGCACTGAGACCACAGAAGGGATCTCAATGTCGCTGTAGCCCAAGAGCAGCTTGTCCTGAAAGAAAGGGCTTCCAGCGGCCAGCACGCAGCGGTGAGCTCGCAGCATACTTCCATGGATCCGAACAGTCACGTCACAGAAGTGCCCACGGTTGCGCTGCTCATTGAGGGTCTCAAGTACAGAATTGCTGAAGTTGTGGAGATTGATGTTATGAATGCGCTCGGTCATCCCCTTGCAACTGATGTCACCTGCAGGCAGGAAGTAACACACCTAACTTAAAAACTCTGACCCACGCAAGCACCACATTGATTCAGAGTAGACTGAACACACCTGTACACATGAAATCAAGGATTTGATAAAGAAATACTTTCCACATATAACAAGAATATATGTTTACATTGTTGTTTACAGTATTACTGATAATATGAGGAGTTTAAAAAACTGGTATGGATGAATAATTAAATATACACAAAGCCTTACAAAAAGTATCTCTCTTGCATGCAAGCACATATTGGCTGAATGTTAGAACACACGACCAGGTCACAGGACGATAATCAATTAAATATGTGATCAGTAATATCAATACTTACTTGATTCAGTCATAAGAGTTAAAACATTCTCATAATATCAGGATGAGAATTCAATCATTTCAACATCTGAGGTAAATGCGTCTCCTGAATGGTGGTTTCAAAAGTCTACATTGACGGAAGGTGAAAGACAATTAAGATGGTTTCCTGTCTAAATGTTACAAGTTTCCTTCTCTACGTGCATTCCTGAAATCCCTCCAACCGCCATTAGGTGGCGCACTGGGCTTAGACGACAACAGGCCTCTTTTGTTAGCCATGTGTTCACTGTGATGGCGCTTCCTAACTATCCTAGGAATAGACTAGATGTGACCCGGCTGATAAGTGTGCAAGATAACTTAAGATGCTTTCCTTCTCACTTAGCCGTGAAAAGAAATGTTCATCTAAATCGAATTTGCAGAGGAAGTAAGTGTTAGAAAAATGCAAATTTTAGGTTTTCATAATTGCTGTAAAATGTATTTTGTTTGCACATAAACATGCCTGAGTATGATTTAATAATAGCAGTTGTTTGACGCAAATCTTTCCTTGAAACGAGGTAAAGGTCTTCATTTTGATCTTGGAAACTACAAAACAATGTCCATCCAATGTCAATAATTCATCTACACTGTATATATATATATATATATATATATATATATAGTGTAGATGAAATATCAGAATCAACATATAACTGAACTATCATATGGGAGGAAAAACTAGAACATGTGTAGACATGCTTTATAATTTGGAGTGCAGTTATAAACCGTACAGAAATAATTTGAATCAGTACCAACAATAAAACCATGTTAACAGATTTCTGTGTCCAAATGAAATAGAATTGAGCTGAAATGTGCAGCACTATAGTGTTAAAAGTATTAGTGCTCGTTTCCAGCTCCGTTTCAGTTTCAAGTTTTTTCTAACTTGCACGTATCCAAGAAAAAAAACAAAGAAATCAAACTGAAGAAGACCGGTACTCACAGTTAGATGACGTTTTGTTCCGAAGATGCTTGTGTGGCTGGTGATGAAGTGCGGGTCAAGCTTCAGTTTGCTGGTGGAGATGGCTGATCAGAGGCCGGCGCTAGGCAAGGCTGTCAGTCCTCTCTGTCCAAATCATGTGTTGCTCTGCCACGGTGTTTGGAGGGGGGGGGGGGGACAAAAGACAAAGACAAATCTTAATGCCACATACTGCCTCGTCGATATTGCCACTCCCTTAATGAACCGGGAGCCACAGTAACACAAATATCTTCTACCGACACGCTGCAACAGATGTGTGAAGAGTTTTCAAAGCGAGACGGGTGGATGTCTGACATGATCAGGAATTACAAATCAAGGTCTAATATAATATTGGTATTAGAGCCACTTCTTCTCTCTGTCGTTATCTGTGCCGCTGGGCGAAATAACCACACCCTTACAGAGAAATTCCTGGTGAATTATATTTCAGAAAAGGACTCGCTGACTCGTGTGTGTGCGTGTGTGTGTGTACATATATGGATTTTCATATCCACAAATTAAAAGAGACAATGTCCACTACAGACACAGAGCAGACATTAGAAGTTGTAATAATAGAAGAAAAAAATTGTTAAACACACGAGGCATTCATTGAGAAACACAAGACAGGCATTCAACAACATTAAGCATGTGATGAGCTGCTTTGGTGATGATTAAAATGCCTCACACAATCGCTGTTTTATCGTACACACACATTATTATGCAAAGGATTGACCTCAAAAGTGGAAACCAAACCAACCATATTATGGTATCATTTAAGGTCGAGCACGCTGGAGAAAAAAATGTCCTTACATTTGCTCTCTCTCTTCGTAGTCCACACCAGTCAAAGTGCCTTCAAATATTTCAAAGCTTTCAAAGTATGTGGAAATTCATGGCGTGTTGGGATGCGGATATTCATCATTCACTGACTTTGGATAGTAATTACAAGTGTTATCTGACACGTTATTTTATTTTTTTAAACAAAGTGAAAAATGTTTCATAGCTGTCACGCCGGCTACGACATGAAGATCAAGTGCTCTCTGTGGAATGCCAATAACAGCAGCGCGTTGCTGAATGAACAGAACCAGGCTTCTATGTGACCAGACCTGTATGTTAATCTTGACACGTATTATTCTTTAACAAACCCAGAGTACTTCCCGAGGACACACCTCCCGCTTTGAGAAAACGGAGGTGAAATCTACAGATGAAAAGTACATGGAAATGTGATTCTTTCCCCTCTCACACAGAGGTGACAAGTAAACAGATAGTGTACCTCCGAAATGGTCAAATAAAATGATTGTATCTACAGTTTAGGGACTAGCACATTCTGGGGGGAAGAAACCTGAAATAGCTGCGTTCACAGCCTGCTTTGTGTCCACAGGCCCCACTTTGAGAACAACTGCGGGCAGAGAAACGTGTGCTTGGTTCCTTGAAATGTCTTTGTCAACTAACAAATGTGCTGATTAGACATTGACGAGCAATAGCGTGTTTAGCAGGGAGGTGATCACTCGTGCCGACGACCAAAATACACACAGACACACGCACGATGGCTAGTCCTTCCGTTTCGGTCAGGGCAGAAAATATATTTTACAGTGATACCCTTAACTCCTAAATCTAAAATTAAATTTGAACCATTTCCTCTAGCCCTTTCATTATGGACCTCAATATAAGCCTGAACCCCAAGCTTGAGCTTTGTTCCAACACCTAACTTAAAAACTAGATCCAACCCAAACCATAAACCCCTCCTGTAGGTGTAACCCTTGCCCTACTCCAACCACTGACACTGAAATAAATTGACTTAGTGGAAGTGAAAACCAACAAAAAGATCATGTTAAAGCCTTGCCTTTAAAGTGCTGCACACAAACATGAGCCAAAATGCTTGAATCCATAACAGTGGCAAATATTTGACCTTTTTTCTTTTTCAGCAACGGTTAGTTTCAGACGTAGCTGTATCCTGATGCCACAGGCCCTTTTTCTTCCACCATGACTACTGTTAGACAATGCAAACATGTATGTACCCTTCTTGGCTATCCTCGCCATCCAGACATGTAAATCCACCTGCCTGAGGGGTAAAGTGAGGTGAATGCTGGCAACAAAGGAGCAGGCCAAGGGAAGCAGGCTTCAGTTGCCCAGACTGCCACTCACAACAGTGATTCCATTTTAGCCGTGACACAGTGGGTGAGCAGCAGCCAGCGCCTACCTGCAGTGAATTCTAATCAGCCCAGGGGTCTGTCTCCCTCCCTCCCTCCTGTACCCTGCCTTGGACTAAAGGGGCTGATGATCCTTCAAAATTAATTAGATCCTTGTAGGAGGCAGCCATTTTCTTTCACTTCCTAACGCTCCTCCAAAAAACTAATTTTTGAATTAAACTAAAAATCGGGGCGTGTATTCTCCCTCCTCGTATTGATCTCTATCTCGGTGTGCCTCTACCTGTTTCCTGTTTGATCACGTTGAAACTCTCTCGCCGTCTTTTCTTCCATCTGTCTGTGTCTCCGTCTGTGTCTCACCCCCCGCCCCTCCCTCCCTCCCTACAAACCTTCCCCAACACCCTCCACCCCTCTCTGGCTGCCTCTCCATGCTCCCAGCTCTGTGTCTGCCTCTGTGGAGTTTGCTGTCAATAAATCCCCAGAGGTCAGTTTGTCTGCTGGAAATCAGACACAATGCTTCAGACCGCCAATGCAATGCATGCTCTGCTGCTGCCGCCACAACAAAGACTGAGGAGGGGTGGAGGGGGAAGAGGGAGGGGGGGAGGGGGGCGGGGGAAAGGGAAAAAAACCAAGACGGGGAGAGGAGGGTTGCAACTTCACCATCCAGACTCCAGGTTAATCAGCTGCCTGTATTAGGTGACAAGCTCATGAAATACGGTACATCCAATTGGACATTAGTTAATCAGGGGAGGGGGGGGGGGATAAAATGGTGAAGATGGGGGATGGGGTTCAGAACAGACATAAGCGGCATGCTTATGAAAGGAGCGGTATCAGCCATGTGAATAATATACATCCTGAATATGCAAATAGTGCTTACAACACACACTACAAGCATAGATTCAAGGCTCTTGATGCATTTAAATCTGGAGACAAAAGGGCCACGGGCCATTGTGGAAAGCTCATGTCCATGCATGTGCATGCAGCACCTCCATGAATGTGCTGCAGCTTTGCACTTATCAAGAGTGTTTTGTGTTACATCTAATTAATAGTAATTTATGAGTTTGTTTGAAATCTCTGCTGCTTAACCATCGCTGTTCCAACATTGTAATTATTAATTTCACTGATCCATTTAGCCCAAGTGCATTAGCATATAAACTACCAGAAATCATGCTTTAATAGTATGGTTTGGATATGTGATCCGATGTAATTTAGTACACAATGTAAATTGTGTAGCGAGCACGGCGGAAGATTTTCAGCAGCATCCGCGTGATGAAGTGTTCTGACAAGTGATAATTCAAGGTGTGTTCAACATTCATTCACTCCTCTGACAAAACAATTTACAGCTACATCTCACCGCAATCAGTCAACATCTCAAAACTTTTCTGAAAAAAAAACTAAAAAACATGGAAATGAATCCCCAGCCAGTGCTATTGTGTCTTAGTTCCCCGTGATCAACATAATTCAAAATTATTATTTTAGGTAAGTGAATATTCATCTCCGCCCAACGATGTTGTGTTGGCTGATTGAAACTGGTAATTTAGAGCACCACATCTCTTATTACATTCGGCTGTTTGTCTATAACGCCGTGAAGCAATTAACAGGTAAGGTATGCACCTAAATCACACAACACACACACACACACACACACACACCAGGAAATCCAGCAGAAAACACCTCACACTCTCACAATGTAATTGATTTGCCTTTATGGCAGTCACTGAAAATCCTCAACAAGCACGTAGGCTGTTTAAGGTTGAGCCAAGATTTTTTTTACACAACATTTTCTTTCCTCGCTTTGCCTTCCTTCTCCCTACACTGAAATTGTATGGTGTAAAGTCGCCAATTGAACATTTTTATTTAAACGCGTCTGGATGTCTGTCGATAATTATAACATGTATGAATTACATTTGAACCAGGTGTCCTAACAATTAGGACGTGAAACGTCCTGTTCCTGTACTTTGAACTGGCTCCTCACCTACATCACAGACCAGTGATTCTTCCTGCAAAATACCGTTTCAATTTCAAGCTCAACCCCCGGGAGACAGTTTAAAAATATGCAAACACTGTAAAATAGCATTCCATTAATTCACGACTATTTTTTTCTTTCGGTTTGCGAAAGCTCTCTTCCTCTGTCGAAGCATTGTGAAGTAATTACATAGTGCCAGTGTAATGTTATGGCCAATGGTCAATAGAGCCTGCATGAATAACCTTATTATGTTCAGACATTTCTGTGCATCATACACTAACGGGAACTGTTAAGTCTTTATAGTCCCCAATTTATTTAATCTAACTGTTCGTGTTTAGTTCACCCGCCACTAAAATATCTCAAATAGCACAGCAGATCAATGTGATAACACATTCAGTCCAACTGAATCTCAATGTGACAGGATGTGCGGCTTTCAAATAAATTCCTCAGGCAAACAAACAACAAACAAACAACACACACACACACACACAATGCCACTACACAAAGTAAAGGACAGTTTAAATATTTTTTGACAGGACAGCTTGTTCAACTTCGTCATTTTCTGTCAAAAACACACCCGCCACCGCCACCCGTTATCCATAGCAGATCCTTTGTCTATTTACAGACGGGAGGATAATCTACATCTAATATACTTTTTTTCGGGAACACAAACATTCATGAATTATTGCTATCTGTAAATGTTCCAAACTGGATTTTTTAGGAAGTTTCCAAAAAAGAGCACAGAGGGCAAAAAACAAACAGCTACTGTTGGCTCATGGCCATTAAAATTATAATCACTTCGTTTTTTTGTTTTTTGGAAAGGACGCTTTTAAGAAATCTCTCAGAACTGGAAAATGGTTGTGCTTTTGTTTATGAGCATTTGACCAAAAAGAACCATCTGACTACTCATATGATCGCTCCAAAACACCTCTAACCCCCGAAGCAGATAATGCTAAATTCAAGAGTTATCATTTAGGCACAAGTGTCCACAGCAACTGCCTCTTTACAGCTACTACACACGTCAAGGACATTTTGCCTCTCAAAAAAAAAAAAAAGGACCTTACGGGGCAGTCGAGAGATCTTCATGAACTTAAAAAGATGCTCATACAGGACTACTCTGTCTATTAGTAGTGTATCATGAGAAAGGGCACTTAATTAAATCCGTTTGGCAAGCGATATCAACTCATATGCATGTGTTCATCTGTCTCTATTTATGGCTGGACGGTACATTAGCGAGTGAGATCCGCGTAGTGCAGAGGGGGCTGTAGCACGTTTATATCTCTAAGAGAATACAAAGTTTCTCCTGACTTTATGTCCTTGGGAGATAAATCAGGACAAAGATGCTTTGTGCTGAATTATGAGAGAATAATTTGGGACCTCTGCTAAAAAGCATGCAGCTCATACTGTGTAGAGTGCAGTGTATACAGGAAAGACCTCTGGATATGTTTAGGTTAAGGGTTGTCCCTAGAAGACCCTCTCACATAATAAAGGAGGCTTGGTTACTGAGGTTATTCAGTGTTGTGCGTGTGTGTCTTTCTAATATAAAAGAAAATAAATGAATTATGTCAAGGTGATTGTGACATTTACTGTGATGTAACGTTTTGTGTAGGCGACACTAATTGGAATCAAAATTATATATTTTTTTTTTTTTACACACTTTTATAAGATGGCTTGTGATTGATCGGAATAAACCGCCAACTGCTTGGTTATTTCCACATTTGTGAATCAGAACTTCTGCACCGAGAGTTTCACCAGCAGCCAGCGAGGTGGTCCAGCACTCAGCTAAACTTTCACAAATGCACAAGGGGGATTTAAGCAGTTCAACACAACCCCGGACTATTTGTTAGCCGGTCCGTGCTTCAAGGGTCAGCAAGCTAGCCTCTCTCCCAGAATCTGGCAAGCTCACTACTTGCCTTTTAAACAGGGTCACCAGCCACGAAGCAACATGACGTGCTGCAAAACTGTTAACGTGCTGCTCGTGAACGACACACATGGGTTTTATGGTTTTATGATGCAACATACTTCTTCGGCCTGTAGCTACGGCAACAACAATACACATGCCATCAGGCTGAGATAAAAGTGAGTCATTATGCAGGTAAACGAATGACACCTGCAACATACCGCGTCTTAACTACATCTTTTGCTCATTATGTGGAGCAAGATATAAAATCCAGATGACCAAATATTCTGTGCTTATTTTGAGCCTTATGGACTTTAGCACTTTATCGTGTATTTATAGTTTGGCAAGCTGTTGTGTTGTAAATACAGATTATATATGTCTCATCAGGTCATTTGACATTTCTAAAAGTGTAATGCTGACACACTGAAACACAGTCGACCGCACCAGTGCCCTATACACACTTTCACCAAGTGTTAGCACCTCTGGTCCGATCCGGGCTGCAGGCTGGCTGAGCAACACAAGTCAGATATACTGACTTAAACATACAGCAGTGCGGTTTGAAATTCATAAAAGTTGGCACAAAAGGTAAGGTTTTCTGTTAATCCAATGGGGGGTTGGGTGCAATCCAACCACATGAGGAAACTTTATCCATACAATTCTGTGTCGCAAGACAAACTTACTGAGCAAGACCAACTGCAGAATTACACAAGAAACAAATGAAAGGCCAAAAAAATATCAAGATTTCACCCCTTACAAAGAAGACTAGATATGATCTAGACATTTGAGCTGATATAAAGTGCTACACACTGTACACCCCCAGGAACAAAGAGTTTCAAAAGTGTAACTAGGGCATTTATAACAGGTAGAGTCATACGAACAACATCCAAATAATACAGTAAGTAAGACACACTGTTACTCAGCAACTGTATTTTTATAGTACTACTACCTCACCAACACCAGCCCTGAAAACCGATGGCAAGTGACACATTTAAGTCTTAATAATGCATGCAAACATATAACACTGCTCATGAGCTTCATATGAGCCCCATTTATCACTACTAAATCAGTCAGGGTTCATTATGCATTAAAAAAGAAAACTGTAAATGATGTGTCAAGGTTTTGAGCAACATTTTCAACTACATTCTGCGGTTAAAAAAACATTTTAAGGCTGTGCTTTGTGCTTTGTTATGTAAAATTGTGTTGTAAAATGTGTTTTGCAGGCAGGTTTTCATGTGTGCACACAACCTCTTTTTATTCCTCACCAAGCCCAGGAATGACTGCAGAGGAAGATGCATTGGATTGAGGTTATACTAGTTTTATAGCAAATACACATAACCACAAGTGATCTCTGATCAGATATCACCTTCTCTTTCTCTGGAAAGACTCTGTGTTTTGTGATGGCTCCGGCGTTTGTCTTGTTTTCGGTCTCTACACTTCCTATTGTGATTAAATGTTTGTGTGGTTCAGGTTTTCTTCCCTGAGCAGAAAGCACAGTTAAGACAGAGTCAACTCGCAGCACTACGTGGAGTGATACCATGACCACCCATCACCTCCGTTTATGATAATCATCTGGCCTTTTGGCCTCACTAATGCACATGAGTTGCTGGTCAGCGTGAGTTCTCTGAATCTAGCAGAATTATTCTCTTTGGTGGTAACAATCTACAGCCCATAAGTCCCAGAGTGTAAACTAGGATCATCGTTTCAGGAAATATGACGATAAAAAAAATAATGTCCGGTTGACTTCTAAGTCATTTATGGTATCGTTGTTAGACTTAATTTTTCACAAATGAAAATCAGTTATTCGACCAATTGGTGATTTATTGGGGTCATTTCTTTGGTCTATTAGTAGTTGTTGTTTTTTTTACTTTTTCCATATTGAACGACTTATTTGGGGACATATAGGAACATCTCTTCTAAACACAAAATTTAAAGTGGTGCTTTTGTGTGATTCTTTGCAGAGAAGCTTTGTTTTTTCAGATGGTAAATCCACTTTATAAGAAATGTACCATTTTTTTCAGATCTGTCGATTCATTCAATTAGTCAATTAGTGGAGAAAATCATCAGCGTTAGTCAACTCAGGATTGATTTAGGTAAGGACAGCTCTACTTTGTGCAACAGAGGATTTATGTGAAGCAAATGTAGCAGTACACCTTTAATGACTACATCCTGTTGCTTCTATGAGCCTGTTGTTAGCCCGGTAAGCTGCCTAGGGTGGTGCCCATCCTTCTTCTAAACTCATATTGAGATATGTTGAAAGACCATGAATGGGACTGAAATTGAAATAATTTTGAGTGAATGATTGGACCTTGAGATATTAGCAAGAAGCGGAGACTACTGGAGTCAAACATTACAACACAAAATATCTAACATGCATTCACCACCATTTAAGGACTAATGGAAATTGAGAAAGAGGAATAAATCTCAAGTTTTATTCTAATTGCCATTACTAACCACTTCAACATTTTATGAAGCCTGACACATGGAGTGAATCTGAACTGAAAATGTAACCCAGGTGTTATGAACGAGAGCTGATGTTACCCAAAGGATCTGAATCATTTCTCAACTCAACTTATTATGAAACAAGCCCAGCAACTTTGGTGAAACTGTAAATTTGTTTTTGCCACTTTGTTTGTTGTTTGACAGGTTACACACGCTCTTCCTGCTCAAACTCCGGCAATGAGATATGAAGGCAACGTGGAAAAATGCAGTACTTCAAATGACCACTTGAGGCTGGAGTCCATCACCAATAGACGCCATAATGTTGAAAAGCCTAACAGGTGGGTGCCGTCTCAGGTTGCTAGCTGCTAGCTGTGGCCTCTGCTTCATCTCCACCTCAAAAACACCTCTTTGCCCATTTTTGGATTAGCTGGGAGTTCGGCTGTGTCATCGCTGCCAAGATGGTGACAGCTGGAGGAGCCTACTACCAGAAACCTACGGGTGACGTCGCAGAGACTACATCCATATTTATATAGTCTATGTTGCTCCATCATGTGAACCAGGTGTCATATTCCAACCGCAACAGCCTCCATAGTAATCCATCTCAAATGAAAAATGATTTCCAGCTTTGTGAAGGGGTCTTTTTGAAATATGCATTTATCAAGGTCATTTTCAGAGCAATAAACAATGTAGAGCCGATCCTCCTTTGATTTTATGATAAAAACAAATATTTAAAAAGACCATTCTTTATTAAAGAGTTTCTTCCAAATGACAAAATGTCTGACAGTAATTTCCCACAGCTGTATTAAAAAAAAAGGATTTTGTCAATAAAAAAGGAAAAAGAAAATTTTTGGATTCTGCATAAATACTTTCCACAATCTTCATTTTGTGATAAAAAAACCCAAACACAAATGCTATTGTGTAAATAATTACCCATTGCACAGTGCATACCGATGTACCTTGAGTGAGACTACAATCTTAACAGTCTGGCTGCAGTGAGTACTGTTTACTGGCACAAGCCTTGAAAAAAGTCTTGCCGAAGCCAAGATAGAAGAAGAGAATACCCATCACTTATTCTCTGTAAAATAAGTAAAAAAAGTTGCTGAAGACTTTGTTACTTTCACACACACACATAAAAAAACTTAAACCCTCTTGAGATACTTTTCCCTTTCAACTGAGCAGTGATCTCACCATGACTTGTAGAAAACCATATGGGTAGCAGGGTGAACTGAGGACACACATGCACCTTGGCAAACATACAACTTCGCTATTAGAATCCAGGATACATTTTTCACATCAGTTGAATGCCTGGGCCTGCGTGTGTGTGTGTGTGTGTGTGTGTGTGTGTGTGTGTGTGTGTGTGTGTGTTAAACGTGAAGGAGTATGAATTAAGTTTAAATGCTTGCTTCTGTCATGCAAAAAGGCTGTGTATGTATAAATAATATATACATACAGGAATATATATATATATATATATATATATATATATATATATATATATGATTCACATATAACAAGTTGTTAGCTCTAAAAACAACAGCAACAACAACAAAAAGCTGTACTTCTTGTAAAACGCCTTCTGGTTCACGTTGTTGCATGATAAGTTGGGTCTTATAATACAGTTCCTTCAAACAGATGACGTTTAATGAAAAGCTTTAAAACCAGTACTGAAATATAAAGAAGCGTGAATCAAGAGTCTGTTAGCAATTTTAGAAAAGGTAATGGAAAGACATGGTCACACCCTCAACTGGATTGTGTTTGAACCGTATGTACTGTAATTTACAGGACAGAATTTTATAAGAATTATAGAATAAGAGTCTATAAATTCTTGTGCTGCACTAAATTTATGTGTTAACATTAAAGAAAGACACAACAGGGGCATGCTTCCTGGGGCAAGTGTGTGCTGAACTGTTCCATGTGGGATGTCACTTTATATTTATAGATATTTTGGAAATATGAAACAGTCCATCCTAAAACAATGTCAAAGGAAAGATAATGAGTGCGTTTCAAAAGACTTTATAAAGTTTTAGAACTGAACAAAAGCTTCCTGACAACAACATGGCACATTGGCAAATACATATTTAGTCTCAATGTGCGCTTTCATTACGCATTCCTTTGATACTTGCAGGGAGGGGAGATTCCAAAACAAAAGTCCTTTGAAAAACAGGGGAAAAATGAAGTAAAAACACATGATTTTAAACTTTTTGGTTTGTTGGTTTTTATGCATCCTGCATGCTCTGGAACTCATGGGTTTTGAGTGAAGTTCAGTTTCTTAAATTTAATTCTTACTGCCAATTTACTACAAGTCAGAGTATTTTGAAAATCCTGGCTCTATGAATTGACAAATAATGTCAATCTACACCAATGTTACATATAGCTGTTTTAAACATTATGGATGCACAACTGGTTGCCAAATAAGAAACTGTAATATATTCCAAGATATTTCTATCCAAGCAAAATGATCATCAATAAACAAGATGCATTTTCCCTCCACTTAAACAAGGCATATTATTTTCCAGGAAGGAAGTAACCATAACTCATCATAACAGCATTTCTGCATTGCATAATGCAGCTGAAGGGGAAATTCTCTCCTTAATTACAATGGCAACTTGGATGGACTCTCCGTGGGTTTTGCAAATGTGTTAGTAGTATTTTGGAAATATATATATATATATATATGAGGATAAGCCTGTTTTGTGTAAAAAAAAATATTAGTATAAATATAAAGGGGGGAAAAGGTGATTTGTGGGTAAATGGATCCAAGCCAGTTAGCCAGGAGGCAGCTAGCCTGCCAATGCAAATTTCGAGTTTGCAAAAATCCTGTATGCTAACAAGGTGGAGTTAGCTAGTAATGACTAATTTGATTATATATTACTATGATCAAGAGACAGTAGGGAAATTAATACGCATAACATTTAATATAAAATAAGACTCTGAAGCTTAAGAGGGTTTTTTTTTAGGGTTGCCAGGGTAACTGGGGACTCAAATGCAGCATTAAAGCTGCAGTTGCTGTAAAACATCAGTCTTTGCAATTAACATGAGGTGAGAAACATGAGACATTCTTCTTACACAAAACCAAACCTTTAACCTTTAAACGCATTAAAGGCTTAAAGGCTATACTGTAGTTCATTACCAGACTTAACAATAATTTTAAGATGTGCACCTGAAAACAGTCTCAGTTGGCAATCACATCAAAGATTAGTTTTGCTCCATGGGGGAATATTCTTCTAATGAGAATGATACAGGAACAGAAAAGGAGGGGAAAACGGATAAACACCGTCTGAGACAAAAAGGCCAAGCAGTTAACAAGCACTGTGACATTCTGGATGCAATCCACAAAGTGGCTCGTTATATCGATGGATCTCTATTGCATTCCCAAAATGGCTGCCAAATATGTTCAACTGGGGTAGACAAAGTGCCAAGATGGACTCAAGTGCATATTTCTTTTTTTTTTTTTTTTTTTTTTTAATGCCTTTTGTTTTACTGTGGTAAAATACACTATTTAGAATTCTGGATTACAATATTCATTTTACTTTATCTGTAAAGGTCCGCCGCTGCTGCATGCTAGACTTTATATTATTTTATTATTATTCTTATTGCCGGTGCATGCTTAAATTTGCAGTTAAATTTATATTTTCTAAATTTCACGTATCTGTTCAAATAAGCCACAATATTCCTTGACAACACCCGCGGCGAAATAAACAGTGGATTCGGGTGAATTCCACTCATGTCCAATATTACAATGCTCTCTCTCCCACCTCTCCAGTCCTTTCCCACGACTGTCCAAAAAAACACCAGCGCCAAAAAATCTTTTCAAGAGAGTTGCATTGAAAGAACATAATGGACATATATTTATAAATGCCATTATGCACAGAAGGTGTACAGGCCACCAGGATAATCTGGTAAAAGCCCGCTGAAGGAATAACCAGAAATGTGGCATTGCGGAGGCCCCAGAGAGATGTCTCTTTTCTTGCCTATTTGGGCATCAGTGCCTTTGCTGCGCTTCCAAATGATTTGGAATGCTGACCTGCCAATCCGTGTGCGTGTACAGTCCAAGATGGACTCATTTTATTAGTACAGCATGGTTTCCTCACACATTTTCACTTGAGTAAACCCAAATGATCAGGTGGGAGAAATGCAAGAGTGACCAAATCAGCCCGAGACATTTCAAAATTGAACGCTGTGGCCACATTGTGTGAGTTTGTTGGTCAATAATAAATGGCTGAATGTGAAGAGGTAGAGAGAGGGGGGGGGGGACAGAGAAAGGGAGAGAGAGAGAGAGCTGCAGAGGACGAGTGAAGGATGGTGAAGCCAAAAGAAAATTGGGATTGATTGCTGAGTGTGGATTAACTGACCCCCCCTCCCCCCCTTTGCCTTCATCTGAGGAGGTCTACAGTTTATCTGCTGGGTCTCCTTCATATAATAATGAGTTTCCTTGGTCTGCAGACATGCTCTTAAATATTCATTAGTCATGGGTGGGTTTTAGCCGTGACACAGAAAGCTGGCAAATGGCGAGGGCTCAGACACTGTGAATATTAATGTACATGTGGAATATATACATATATATACTCATTAGTGACTTAACTCAGATGAAACTGGGCACCTGATACTCAGACTACAAACACTCCCAACGCACATAATGGCTGTCTCTCTTTCAGCCGCTACTGTACCCCTCTGAGCTGATAAAACAAGAGGGGTTTTTGGACATCAAGCAGGGGTGAGAGCTGCACTTATACACAGGACAAGCACCCTCCAATTCATTCAAAACGATAAAATGTCCAGAGATTACAGGCATTACGTTAATGTGGGGTTCCTTCTCAGATGAAGGGTATTCCATAGGCTTTGTGACAACATCATTTCTACTTCACTCACCAACATGCAGACCTTTCAATCAATATGCTCCAATTCATAGGCCGGATTTATAATCACGCTCAGCTGCAATATCTTCCATCAGAGTGGAACGTTGTAGCTGCACGCTGCTCTGTGCTGCTCTCCAATGTGTCCATTCAGAAAACAAACGAGTCAGTGCAGCCATGAATTACGTAACCGAGCCTATAGGAAGGCAGCCCGTTTACCTTGTGGAGACGTATTCTGAATGAAGGCGGGCAGAGAAAGTGATCACAACAAAAGTGAGATGGGGTGAACGCACACTTACGTGGTTTAAAAAAAAAACCTACACACGCGCGCGCAGACACGTACAGGTGCACATCCACAGACCGGCTGGACACAGCGCTGCTCTCTCATGCAGCCGCCCCCTATATGTCAAACCCGAGACCGGCCTTCGTGTGCGTGCCGTCTCCCTGTGCACGGCGGCGCTGGCCACACCAGAACCAACCTCTGACATGACTAATGCGCTGACGCAAAGCTCCATACCTGCGCACAGCTTGTGGGGCTCCAGGCGAGCCCGGTGCCCGGAGCCCGGTGCCCGGGAATCGGACACAGAACGCGTTGTGTCGTGGAAAGCATCAGTGCCGCTTATATTAGACACAGGAACACGCTGTATTACTCTCTTTATCTGACAAAGCCAAGCGCTTTGGGACAACATCTGTTGGCCACACGCGCACGCTCTGCTCGTTTCGCGGACGCACGCGCGCGGTCGCGCACAGATAGATGGAGCCCAGAAGAACAAGACTGACATGCTCCTCCGGCTCAACTCCCCCATGGTCCTTTCTGCGAATTTTGGTCAGTCATTGCCCCGTTAATTTATTTATTTATTATTGCGCTAGCGCCGAACACACACGCACGTATTTGTGTAACTTTATAAAAAAAAAGGTGAAGTGCTTCTACGCTCCCGTCTGTTGAGCAAAAGCGAAAAAGGAATCACGAGTTGCCCATGAATATTTTGCAACAAAATGTCTCAAAAAGGCACGCAGGAAGCGTCTCTTGCAACTTTAATCACACCAGAGCGTGGCCCCAATATCTAGGCCACCCTCTGCCAAAAAGCATCCTCAAACCGCAAACATTTTCACAAACTGTCGGCTCCGGATAAAAGCGGGTTGCGACCATTAAAGGCACCATTCATTTAATATAAAACATGGCCCAAAAAAAAAAAAAAAAAAAAAATCCAGACGAGAGTCCCACCGGATCTAGATGTGATTTATCTCAAGTGGAACCTGCAGTATTGTTTTACCTTCAGCCCACAATGTTAGCCAGCCTCCCCCACCGCCTGCTGAGCACATCTTAATGTGAGCCCGTCTGATAAATGCCACGCCGTATCGATATTAATTCATAAAAAATAGGCTAGACATCTGTCTGAGTACAAGCCGCTGCTACACCGATGCATTTCAAACATCGAAGCCACCTCTCCGGCAAGTTCAACTAACTGAGACGCGTTTTTAGGACGATCTCTGTAGCGAGAGTGCGTTTTCGGTGTGTGGCTGAAACAAGGAAACGCGTTCCTGTCCTCCCGATTCAAATAACTGACCTAAAAGCCAAATGCGCACGTCGGCTGCCACAGTTGTTCCGGGCTCACAGTGTGTAAAATGTGAACAAGCATCGCTGATTGAGAGAAACAGACCTGTGAGCACAGTTTGCCCCCCCTCCCCGAGTATTGTTCTCGAGTGTGTCCCCCCCTTTTGCCCGGCTCACGGGGCAAATCCGAAAGTAAAGGGCTAAAGGTAAAGGGGCATGTTGAGAATAATGACAGATGGGGAAACTTGCGTCATGCCAGGGCAGCGCGTTTTTGTAGCCGAACAGAAACGGACAACAAAACCACTGGCAGCCAAAAAAAAAAAAAAAAAAAAGCTGAGCTCCCCCTAACACGAGGGACTCGTTTAATTTCATTTCGAGCAAGCTGGCGTCACGTTTATTCAATGTCCAAAGAATGAAGTTTCCGATCATGTAGAGCTAGATATTTGGTTGGTAAAGCCAGCAACAACTACATGGAAGTCAGCGGTATTTCATGCACATCAGCCTAAAGTCAACGGGCATGTTTCCCCCTCTTGTAGCGGGGGATTCCTCTCCGTGTAATAATCGCGTTATAGATATTGTAAAGACCCATCCCTTTTCCGACTTTTCTCAATTTCTTACCTGCACTTCGAAGCTCTTTCAAAAAAAAGTGGCGACAGCGTTTCCACGGCTCCCCTCGTTTTTCCCCGACGACGCGCGTATAGTTGTTGTTGTGTTTTTTTTAATATGTTCCTTTACTTTGTTTCATTTCTCACTTCCATCTTCTTTTCATCTCATCAATAAACACACGCTGCAGCCTACCTTCATAGAGCAGCTCGGTTCAAGTGTGCCCTCCCATTTTTTAACTATACATCGAGTACTTTGAGGGGTGGTGGAGGAGGAGGAGGAGGAGGAGGAGGAAGAGGAGGAGGGGGGCAGACAGGCAGGCACGCCTTTTCACTTAAAGCTGCTATTGGAAGAACGGCGCACTGTCTTGGGTTGGATCAGGAATCCGTCAACATTATTGTGCCCCAATCGCAGGGAGCAAAGTGGGACGGTGAACGCGGCTCCATTATGGCTGTGGAAGTGGTGGGAGTTATAGTAATAGTAGTTGTAGTAGTAACGTTCCTCCTACTCTTGGTCTTTTGAGTCTGCTCGTGCCCGAGCAGGAAACAGCTATTTGTTGACGTGTTTTCTAATAAGTGGAGGTCACGGCGCGTCATGAATCCTGTGAAGGAAGAGGTTTAAAACGGGCTCGCAGTGATGCTGCACCCACATTACCCACCAACCCCACCATTATTCTTTCAAATCGCATTTACAGCCTGCGTCTATTATTGTGATTATACTTATTATTATTATTATCATTAGTTTATTGTGCAGCCTCTCAGCGCGTTCTGTTCACCGGCGTTCACACTTGTGAATGAACTCACATCTCTCCCCAGTGTGGATCAGGAGGACAGCGGAACTGTCAGTGGTGTGTCCGTCATGCGTCTGAACTTTGCATTGGACGCCGCGTCCGCCAGTACAGCGAGCCAGCTGCGCCGCGGCCTCCCATTGGACGGCGGCGCAGTCAATCACTTCCGCCGCCAACAAGCTAGATTGTCTGCCGTGTCTTCTACTTTCTACGCATTTCTATTTTCTCATTTATTTATTTTTTAACGTCCCGAGCTGACCTCGAGTTTGCGAGCGGGGGGAAAAATCCGTGTCGGTTCAGCCGGCCAATCAGATTAGGTACAGCGACTGCTTTTTTCTCTTATTGTTGTTGATTTTTTTGTCCTTATCCAGCGCCTTGAGATACATTCTGGTTGGCATAGAATAAAGCAGTAGCCTAATGGGTCATGAGGGATCCCCCCCGCACCCACCGCCTTAATGCCCCCTCCCTGTCTAGACAGTGACAGGTGTGCGTGTGTGCGTGTGTGCGCACACGCTTGTCTGTAGTTCAGATCAGAATAATGAACCGGGCTTGGGGTAATGTATCACGGATACTTTAATATATAATTCATGTGTGTGGTTCTGGTGTATACGGGCTGGAGGAGGTTCGGGGGAAGCGGCTCTGCGTCCGTAAAGACACGCTTTTAGTGACAAAGAGGTCAACTAAGGTTACGTTGGACCAGCCCGTCTCGTAAACCCTGCCGCCTCCTGAGCCGCTGCGCGTAAACTCGGCGGAAAGCTCCCCTTCCCCCGTCCCTCTCTCCCTCTCTCTCTCGTTTCAAAAAAGGGAAAACTGCACTCTTGAACTTTCGCAGCTCTCCGGCTTCACGGGGCAGACAGAGGTGTCGCTTCAGACAACCGCCATCTCTCAGAGCCGAGCAGGCTCCGCGGAGAATGTTGTGTGAACGCCGTGGTGAGCACCCGGGGCACTCGGTTGACTGTGCGCGCCATCTGCAGGACTGCGATGTGGATTAACACCGCGGGTTCAACGGAGGACACCCTTCCGTCACCGCTTTGACCTACATTAACCAGGAACACCGTAGGAACAACACCGCCGGCCTTAATGCGCCGCTTTGCCCCCCGACAAACAGGCACAACGCGAGAGAATGCTTTTAATATTCATTTAACGTCAGATTAGGCCTTTTTAAGGACCGTGCATTGTAGGTCCGGATCCGCGTGGCGCGCGCCCTCCCGGAACACTGTTTTAGATATTCCGCTCGATTAACATGGCTGAGCCGGCAGCACGTGCGGGGAGGATTCAACGCAGAGAACATTTTGTTTTAGTGCTGCTGCTAAGGGATCTGCACGTTTGACTGGACTTGGCCTTTTAGACAGCGTGGTTTCCACAATCAGGAAATATAGAATCGGTTTTATTTTCAGAGAACAAATACAAGAAAACCTTCTATGAATTTACTGACAAAGGTATTTTTATTTATTTATTATTTTATTTTTTTGCAAAGCTTGTTTGAATTTTTTTTTAAATGTGCAGTAAACATATATATCTAAAATACAAATTACACTACAACTACAATCGTTTCTCCATCTTGTACCATATTAAAAAAAACAATGCCTATAAAATATACAACACACAAATAGATTTTATGTATGAAATGTATGATAGTTATTCATTAATCCAAACGTTTAAGTTTCTCATGTAGCATACAAGATCAAATAAATAAATAAATATAAATATATTTATATTAATAGCAGTGAAAGACTTACTCAAGTGCACGTATGAATCCAACATGTGGATTCTGGCTGGAAACACCTGATAATCAAAGCCTCACCCATAAACCTGGACAGCACTCATCCTTAACAAAATACTGTTTTCTTTCTGTTTTTGAAATCACAAAATTCCCCATCAACAGCGAAGTCAAGAAAATAAAATTATATGATGCTTAAAATCTTTATCCATAAAAAATAATATATGTATTTTAAATCCAATGGCAGCTTTGTGTCTTTGGTTTGATTAAAACTCCAGACCGACAAAGACTGAGGTAAATACACCTATTAAGATTAATGGTCTTTATTCAATACTGATGAATTTCTCATTTTTTCCCAAATTATTTATACAAAGGTAAAAACAGATGGGACACAAAGCTGCATAGCTGTTTTTATTTTTGTATTATTTTATTTGGATTTGATTAAACCTAACTCTACCTTTTGCAACCCAGATGAAAACAGCATTCTTGCCACAGCTAAAATCTTCTCTGTGGCAAAACAGGAACAGACTGTAATTTCACATTGGCAGGTCAGGTCATGCCTCACTCAGCTGCAAATGTAACCAACAGAGGGCAGCAATATGACTTATCTTTATGGGCATTTATTTATTTATTTATCCATTCATTCATTCTGCCTCTAAGCTGTCCTCACCCTATTCAAATACTAACATTTCCCCTCATTTGCCAATAATCTCTGGTGGTTCAGGGGCATCTAGTTATTTCATAGTAATATGGAGTTAGATGTTATTGTTAGTGTTAACATTTAAAATCTATTAACACACGTGTACACACACACACACACACACACACAAAGGTTCTACACTGAAGGAAGTTTGCAGGCTACCATTTAGGGCTAAAAGTAGACAATTTATTAACCCCTACTTGGAAATAAATCATTACGGCTTCTGTATTAGCTAAAATATTATTGTATAAATCCACTCGCATGTCTTGTCCTTGCGTATGTTGTTCTGTGTTTAATATATTCCAATAAGTGACTGGCCCACAGCCTATTCATTTTACTAGACAACTCATTACTGGTTGGATGGCAACCGACAACGTGCAAACTGGATTAGGGTGAGTGGAATTAGTTTTCATTCAATTTCCAGCGCAATTAAAATTTTATTTCCGTCCAGAACATATCTTTCTGAGCCCGCGTTGTTTTAAACCCACCTAAAAACATGTAAATGTGTCCGAAGGAATAGGGTTTTTCTCAAGAATGCTCAATTTATTCCTTCTCGTTGTCACTCCAAAAGACAGTTTGGGTGCAGGCTTAGTTTCTGTTTACTGTAGATACATACAGCTAGCAATAACACCGAGGTGTTGTGGAATAATAAGACCAAATCCAAATCAAACTTGGTGTGCACACAGTCCACCGGTTTAGTCGGTCACATGTTAAGCTCTGAGATACACGTGTGGCAGCGTGGTATGGTCACGCTGATCCTCCTCAGTGTCACACATGCTTTACCTAAACAGGCCTCCATGCCTGTTAAACCGGTCAGCCTGATCTTGCCACACTCCACCACCACCACCATCTTCCTACAATGTCACCAGAGAGGCACAACCCATCTGTGAATTCCAGTGTACCCTCCATGCATGAATCAACCGAGACACACCTTGATACTTGCTCACCGATCCATGGCTTGATAGGTACGATGACTCAAAGGCTCGGGGCTGAACATACAGCATGTGTGCATGCACGTAACTATACTGCTCATAGTTCCTTGTTACTGTGGCTATGTGATAAGTCATCTTCATTCCCATATGCTCTTACATACATTGTGTGTGGGAGCGTATATAAAGTTTGCTTGCGTGTGGTCTGGTAGTGCCATCGCTCCACTTCCTCATACCTCACGTTTCACATATTTTCAGTGATAAACAAACGGCGGCAAACACGACATCGTTGGCTTGTCCCTTGTAACGTTTTATGCTTGTGAGAGATTAAAATGAATGGCCATTATAATTAAAATTGTTAACAGTTTTACAACATTTTGTAATGCACAGTAAGTTTGCAATGCGGACAGCTAGAGCCGTCTCATCTTCAAAACCGGCTGCAGGCAGATAGTTGACAAGAACAGGCTTTGTGAGCTATTCGTCTCATTCTTTTTTTAGGGTATTTGGTCTTTGGTCTTAATTTGTCAATTATTGGGCCTAAAATAACTTTTATTTGTGGCTGTGTGGTATGTCAGTGACAACATTAGTATTACATGTTTCATTGAAACTCGCAAAAAATGATCACAGATGAGCCAGGCGTGACAGAAAATAGGCCCCTTCACGTACTGACAAATGTGTTTTTGTTCCTGTTTTTCGGGACTCCTCTGTGTTTCTGCCAAAAAAACGTAAAAACTGTACTTGCTTCCTCCAGGTCGTGTAAGATGCACGAGATGAGACAAATAAGTGTAGCTTTTGCACTTTACAGAATCGCACCAACTGTTCCCTGAGTCATGCACCATCTGAGGTTAAGGATTTCAGAGAAAGACAGAAAGAATAAACAAAGAACAAGGAGAATCTGTAAAGTCAGTCGCTTGTTTGACAAGTTTAACTCATCGCTTGCTTGATTTTCCTTCACATTGGAGTGCTGCTTGTACTTCAATTTTCTGTCACAGAAACAAGTAAAGTGAGGGACACACACACACACATGGTGCTGTACTACACAATGCTGTATGACAAGATTAGCATATATTTGGATAGACATTAAGCAATAAGTGAGATAGCACAGAGCCTCAATGACCAAAATATCATAGTTATCTAAAAACAGGCAATCCTTGCAGGGCGCTCATGAAACAAACAATTCAGATTCACGTCTCTGCAGTTACACTAAAAGACAATATTATCAACATATATCAAATTGTGTGTCATATTTGCATATCTCTGAATCATATGTTGTGAATGCCGTAAATGAATTGCAAGTGCAATCTTGAGACTGAGCCTGCGGTAATCTCAAACAAAGGACGCTGAAGTTCCAACGAAACCTCCGCCCCGCCCTTTTCTTTTTTTTTTTTTCGAAAGACAGCCAAGGTAACATAAATGGGTTATCATCACAACACTGTCCAAGAGGTATAAATGATTAATACGCTTCTCCACTTGTCTTTCAGCTCACAAGGGCCCCCCTCTGTGTCAGCCTTGTAGCTGAGATATAACGTGTCACAAATTCTCCCTCAACTCTTGCAGTTCATCATTTATCACACCCGTTTGCCACAAGCATCAAAATACTGCATAGGAATAGGGATTAGATTGGGGAACACTTTAACCCTTATGTTGAAAAGGATTTTTCACAACTGATTAGAATCAGGGGTTTTTCTTCAAATTGGAGGACACTTCCCCTTCAGTCCTTTTTACCTGAAACAATATGCCCTAATGTTTGGCTTTAAAAGAGGCTAATCAATTGTGTTTAAATCTAATAAATGAGTAGATGTTCCTCTTGTGTCATGTACACTTTAATATTATTTATTCCTTGGCAGTAAGTGGAAAGCCATAAGCATCCCTGCCCATGCCCCATAGAGCTTTCATGGATGAACTGATGATGATAAATGCCACAGTGCAGCGCTGCGGTTGGCTCTTCCAAAGGCCTTGGGAAGCCCATCAGCTGGACATGGCTGTTCTACAGGGGAGTTAAGTCCAGGTGAATTTTGATTCTCCCTACAGGAGGCCCTGACATTCATCCTTCAATGACTGTGTATCAGAAGTTTGGCCAAGACCTTGGATGACTGTACAGGTGACCGGTTGGCGGCCGGAACCGTGGCTGTTGGCAGCGGGCTGGAGAAGGAACCTCAGAGCAATTAAAACCTGGACTTTGACATCCTCCCATTTGTCCTGATGTCAACAGCTGGAGGATTTGAGTGGACAGCCTTTTTTCCATTTCTGCAACAGCCCCTGCTACAAAACATGACTGCAAGTGTTTTATATGGGCATAAATAGAAGGTTAAACTCTCCATTAGCATCTTAATCAATGGCCTTATTCATTGAGTACAAGGCAGATGCCTCTATGATGGTGTGTAAATATAATACATCTTTCACCACTGTTTTTAACTATTTACACACTAACTAACCCCAGTGTCATGCTCTAGTGTTGATGGTATTCAACAGAAAATGAAGATTTTCCTTTAAGGCATTAAGTGCTTTGTTTGATCCACCCATCTCCACTTCAGTTGTAACAGTTCACACCCTGATCCTTGTCAGTTAATTTAAGAGTTGAATACCTTGAAAAGGCACCAATAGCCTGCAGCTGAGTAACACTGGCATCTGCGACAAACAGATGACAAACAGACACTCTGCGGTTTAAAAAAACAACATGTCTTCTCTGCAGTGCATGTTTCATTGTTCTTTCTTTCTCACTGAATATCTTTGTTATGAGTTCCAGACACTGCAGCCACAAGCCTACTTTTAATAGAGTGATGCAGGGAGGATGAATTTTTGTAGGCCAACCCAGAATGTACCATTGCTCTGGTCCCCGCAAAAAAAAAAAAAAAAACACAATGGGATTTTTCCATTGGCTTTTGGATTGTTGCAGAAACACAATCACGATGTACAAATGCATGATAATTGAGTCATTTATGACGTTTGAAGCTGCATTCGTGGAAAGTAAAAAAGCGAACGTCGTGTTGCTTTCACCACCAGCTGCCAATTTGCAAATTGATTTTGCATGCTTCGCTCTTTGACAAAAGCCTTTTCTCTTAGCATGACATCTTGCTTAAATCTACAAGTAGGAAAATCTGAGCTACAATAGTTTCAAGAGCACAAGTAGGAACACGACAAGGCAGTGTACTAGTTGGCATGATTAGGTTTAATGTCCCTGACAACCTCTGTTGTCTCATTTAGCCACCTGTTAGCAGCCGCCATTTTAAAGAAAGGTAAAAGATTCAAAATGAATCATTTGACATACATCAGCGTGTAAGTGGTGTACATACCCCCCAAAAATACCATATAGCTGAAAAGACGGCTTCAAGTGAAGGTAGACGATATTCAAATTTACCATGATGAGATGCCACTTCATGCTTACAGTAATGATGTCCTACATGCCATGTTGTCTTGTCATTATGTGCTATAGTTAAAGTTTGAAATGAAAAATGATGTGGCAATTCGACATTTCTTTTGCAATGTGTAAAATTCAGGCTGATTTCTTGCAGTACAGTCTTTTACCAGGAGATGGTGATCAACTCCATATAATAAAACACCAGACTTTCTTTTTAAATCTACCACAGCACAATGACAGGGAACGTCTTAAAGTCCTTCTTCTTTTCTTTTTTCACTGTTGTTTTGAGTACCACAGTTGGACATTTTAATGAAGTTAAAAGTGTAATCAAGAATATGTTTAGAACTACAATCATCATATTAGTTAAAGGATAAGAATTAATCCAAGATTTAACTAGAGTCAATAGAGATCAGATCAGACAAAGAAAGGATATACTAACAACACTAATTCAATGTTTTCATTCAATCAAATGGGATAAAACTGAAGAGCGCATGTAAATATCCTATCCAATTTAAAAATCTTAGATTTTACATTTGAGCCTTTTTCCTTATATATTAAATATAGGATTTACAACTGATTAACCAAGTCTGGAGCGTAACGTTTCTTTGGCTGAGGAGATGAGAAAGGCACACTGCCACGTGGCGTGCGGCTGGCTAGGTGAATCTTGTTAGCCTACTGTTGGCAGCCTTGAAGGAGGAGGTGGCTGCCTTCCAGTCAACACTCAGGGAGTAAAAGCCCCCCACTTCCTGGCAAATGTCCTCAGTAAACATAATCTGAATTGCCATAATCTGAATAAAAGTATGTTTAATAGTAATCATCCAATTTCTGACCAACTTTAAATTGTAATTCCAACCCTAATCCCACCTATGTGGGTGAAAATAAAGCTTTCCAGCACATATTTCCACACCAATTTAAATGCTAACATTCTAATACAAGGGTAAATAATGCAATTCAGATTTCTGTTGCCAGATGTACTGTATTTTCATGTACTATCATGCAAACATCAAGGCTTGAGAATTAGAAAAAAAATATATATATACATATCTCAGTTCATATTAGGCTGTCAATGAATATTCTCAATTTGAAAAATAAACTAAATTTGAATATGAAAATTATGATTCGATTGTGAAAGAAAACGGCACCAATAGCGCGGCTGTCTGACTCACACTGAGTCACCACATGTCACTTTCACTGGAAGTGAAATGTAACTGTAGGTCAACCTGAACATAGAATAGGCCAACAACAACAACAACGAAGGCAGAAAACAGACGGCGTGCTGAAGGGACACCGTGTCCGTACAGCAAGTGCTACGCTACGTCATGTGAACAAAGCACGTACTCATCAGTAGTGTGTTCAAGATCAGACTGGAGACATTAGCACTTAAAAGATGGGCAAGTGGTACTTGCCATCATCTGATGTTTTAGCGTTTTAAACAGAAAGCAGAGCCGTTTCTCTTCCATCCCAGGCTTAACAAACACAGATATCCAAAGAGTTTCAACATGTGTTTTTTTAAGAACCAATATTCAAATGTCATTTTTGGCCCATTTTGACAGCCCTAACTCCTTCACCAGCTCTGTTACTCTGATTTAAATGCCAGGAGGATGAATGTGAGCTTTATCATTACACAGTGGACAAGTGAATGGATTAACTAGACTTGGAATTCCCAGATGCTTATTAATTAGCAAGCTTTGGGTTGGTGGGAATAATCAGCAGGGTAGGAGTAGGAGAAGCAAACCAAGGAACCGATGGATAAGAATTTTAAATTGGTGAGAAATAATTTTAGCGAAGGTGTGAAAGAAACAGGACAGGGAGCAGTGTTGAAGAACGTGAAAGCCGTTCTTAGTTAATCGCTGTCATGACTTATGCGTGGGCTAGCTAACACAGGCTGGATGAGCAAGAATGTTTTAGCTAAATTTACCTAACTGTGACGGACCATGTCATTAAGTCCAGCCAGTTCTAATCAGAGCCATTAATAGATTGTTCTGGTTATGAGTGTATTCTTGCCCAACCCATTAACTTCAAGAGAACTGGCACCAAAGTCTGGCACCAGTGCCAAATTTGAAGGACGTCTTGTACATTTATAGTTCCTTGGAAACCAGGCACATGTCACTGCAACCGTCATACATAGAAAAGTATCATACAGATACACGTTCATGTACATCTGGCCTCGATGGGCCTCCTCGCCGGGGACCACCCAGAGTCGAGCGTCGCCATTCACCAGGCTCTCAGCATGCGCTGACAAGTGGAACTGAGGTGACTAATCATACAGTGTGCAGTAGTGAGCAAACAGACTGATGTCTGTTTACTGAGCTGTCTATCTGGTTGAAAGTGGTGAATACATTATCGTTTTTGTCTTATTTTCTGGTTGTATTTGATGGATTTGACACCTAGATGTAGGAACTTGAAACTTAAATCCTCCTTTGAATGATTTGCAGCATGTATTAGTCATGGTGCTGGCATTTGTATAACACCCACAACACTTTTACAGTGTTCTCTGTAGCAGCCTGCTTTGCTTTCACTGTCTGCCGACGTATCAAGGACTAGAGGAGGAGTTTGGTTCTCTCTCCACCTGGTGCTATCACAGGGCAGTGTGACTTCAGACGAGCAGTTGTGACGGTCAGATACTCTGCATTTTATCCAAGGACACTGTGGGTAATTTCCATTGTCGAACATGTTGCCAGCAGAGTTAAAGCTGAGGAAATGCAGATGGAGGAGGTGAGGCTGCCACTCATGCCCACCTGGCAGCAGAAGCAGTGCTAGACTAGCCACAATGACGAACACGAACCAATTCAAACAAGATGGCGATGAATGGCTTCTCACGATCCCAGCTCAACGACTGACCGAGGATGATTGGGCGCACACACGTCACTCAGCTCTCTTTTTCCTCTAGTAGTACCAAAATGCCTTTCAAAAGGATTGGATTATTCACCGCTGGCTCAAACAAATGTGCTAAGCACGCTGGTACATGTAGGCACTCGGAGACAGGCTTTCTGAGCTTGTAGACCAATGATTTCTTTGTCAGTAGAGAAGTAATGAGGAAGTTATATAGTACCCTCTAGACTGCAGAGACCAATGGCACAGCCTTTACACCGTCCACCCTGTATTTTCTCAATTCTCGCCTTACTGTTAGTTTACAGTTTGGAATATTTTACAGAGGACATTTCTTTATTTTAGTTGTTTGTCTTCTCTATTATTTGAGGTGGGCGGGGCTCTGTTGGGAAACGGTGATGCGGTGCATCTCTATGCACCAATCAGGCTTTAGCCTATTTGAATTAAATTGTGATGACAGTTGAGGGTGTTGTCTGCTGCCAAGTAATATCTGCTCACCTAACCCACACATTCCTGATGAATGACTGATGATGAAGATTTCTTTTTGAAAAGTTAGCAAAATAAACACATGATCAACTATAACCTATTTGCATATGTACTGATGCATGTTTGTCAGAAATACTTAAGCTTTGAAACCATGTTTTCAGGGGCTTTAACCAAAGCTCCAAGGTTGGGGTGTGATTCATCTTCCATACATCATTTTGCCTTTTTCAAAATGTTGAGCACCATGTTTTTTAAAAACGTGCGAGTAAGATAGTATAATCAGATAAAGATGGTTCCCATGAGTCATGATTATATACCCATGCTCTTGAGTCACCTCTTGTTGAGGTAAAGCAGGTGTACAGCTCCACTGATGTAGGCAACCAACCAACCCAAAAGCCAGCTTCCACATATGTACAGCATGCGAAAGCAATCTGGTGAGCTATCAGACGAATCAGTGTACATCTGCCTCGAAAATCCCAGAATGCAAACTGCAGCCTGTTTCCTGAGGAGCTCACACTTCTCACTCATCACCTGCACTAAGAATAGTTTACTTCGGGGAAGCTGCAGTGACATCGACGCTGCACAGCTGAAAGCAGGCAGACCCGGCTCGTGAAATCTTCCTCACAACGACTCCCCTAAAACAACACACCCAAAAAGTGACACTTCTTTACACCTGTGGGTGGCTCTTGGCCTCGACAACTCAGAAACGGTCTCTCAGTTTTTATGCCAGCTGAATATATTTTTGGACCAAGGAGAGGGAGATTCTGCTCAGCAGACGCCAACAAGACCAATTATAGTTTGATTATATGAATAATACTAAAGGCAAACTTTTTTATAGAAGGTCAAAGAATTCTTGATTAAAACGTTTGATATTTTGAGTCGACACCTCTTTCAGTATGTATTATTTCGTGACTGAGAAGCTATTATGCCATAAATAACAACAATAATAACAATAATAATAATAACAACAACAGAAAAAGATGATTTCAATAAGGCAAAAGAAAGGCTAGAGATAAATCTGGCCACTTTGCAGTCAGCAGCCTGATGATCTGGTTGTTCTGCTTAGGTTTAGCCTGTTTAGATGACCAGCCTCTGTCCTTGGCCTACTTTTCCTTCAGAGGCATACCATAGAGCCAAAACACTATAGTGTTTAAGCAAAGCAGCACAGGAGGATGGAGGCAGCATATTTATGGGTGAGTGCTCTTCAAATCATAGCAAGAATTATCATAATGGAGGTTTGTAAACGTACATTAATGGAAATGCTCTCAGTGTTGCAGCTCGTCCACGGGGGGAGAGGTTTTTCCTCTCTGTTACTTCTAGCATAGATATATTTGTATCAGCATGTGTGTGTGCGTGGCCGTGTGTGGGTGTTGTAGGAGCGATGGGAGGTTTGTGTTTTTCCAGATATTTTCATCATCAATACTATGCTGTTTCCCTGCAACTAATTTTTCACAGCTCATAGCGTGCACCTGAATGATCACAACTTTGAGAAAGTGAGAAGAATACTCGAGCTTTGGCAAAGGAAATGTGAGCGCAGAGCTCGTTGTGCACTTGAGAGCAGAATTATATAATCCTGTATACAGGTCAGCCATGTTAGAATCTTCTTCTAAGAGAAAACATGCCATGAACAGTACAGGGGCCATAAATAAAACCAACAATTCCCTTTCATATGCCTAAAGAGTCACATTTACCACTCACATGCTCTACAATGGACATAAACAGCTGTCATAGAAACCAGATTACCTCACACACACATGCTGGCACACTTACATGAAATACTAGAGCATTCACATAAATATGACTTGCTTCCAGTTTCTCACTAAAAATATTACACAGACGTAAAGTGTTCTTGAATTAATTTATCGAAATACACGGGAGATGTTTTTTACATTTACATATGGACACTTTTGCTCACAGGATTTAGTTTTAGTCTTACACATTGATTTGCTTGTGTATGTGCGAGATATTTCCGTTCTAGTGGAGAAGAGTTTAGTAGTGGAAGAGGAGGCTGGCAACACTGTCAAAATAAGTCAGCTATGAAGGCTGAGGGCACATCAACTGCTGCTGTACAACTGAACGAGATGGAAAACAGAAATCTCACACCATCAGATGTGATAAGTGGATATACTTCATTATCTGCGACATGGCCAGGTGATTTTGTAAACCCATTTATGCTGGCAATTAGTCGAGACGAGTGAGGACAGGAGCCTGCTTCACAATAATAAGAGGGAAGCACTGATTACAGTAGAGTTAATTGATTTTATAAGCATTCTGAAGTGTTTGTCAATTGATTGATTGACAGCTGTTTTAAAGCATAGATTCACAAAAGAGGCAGTGTATAAAGATGCAGCCAACATTCAAAACAATGAACTAACATTATCAGCAGAATGTGAAGAGGTTATAGTGTTGACATTATGTATTGTGTTGCAGAGATATCTACATAAAGAAGAATGCTAACCAGCCAGCCCAGCCTGTCCTGTCTTGTAATACCAATTGTGACTCTAGAGGCGATAGTGAGTCGTCCAGTTTGCCCTCAGTCCGACATGCGAGGACAAAGAAGTAGAGCCGTCAATGAGGTTGAAGGCTCATGGTCCGTGTACATTTATTGGATTAAATTCAAAGAGTCAGGCATAAAGTTTGTTTGAATTTTTTGTATTTTTGCCATGCAATTAGCTAGTAGTAGCATTTTTGGGTAAAATATGAACCTGGAATTGTGCATGCTGGTTCACTGGAATGGCTGTGACACGCTAAACAGAATGGGACCATAATTCTCTCTGGTGGATAAACTATGTGATGGTGACATAGTTTCTACCTCAAACCTAGTTTGGCATTTACCTTTTTTTGTTACCTATCAGATGGCAAGAAGAAGCTGATGTTGGCCAATTCATCTGTCTAGAGTGTTATGTGATGGGCATTTGTCCTCATTGGAATGAAAATAATCATTAGTTGCATCACTTCAACACATATTTAGGCATTAACACACTCTAAAAGGCGTATTTAGTACATTGAGGCACCCTCACTTGAAGGAACATTAAACTAACAAGACCAAGGCTCATAATTGCCACTAAAATATAATTCACTGAAGAAGTTCTTGAGATACTCAGTGCACTCAAGACACAATGCAGTTCTTAAACAGTTTCTATAATTATTTTCCTGTATGAAACATTGACATGTCAAATGGTGTCATTGGTGTTATTTGATCTCCATTCATAATTGAAAACAGACACTCTTTTATAAGATCAATTCTCTCAGGAAAAAACGCAGTAGTCCTTTAGTTTTTAAATGGAGTATGAATAGTTTTCAGAAGGTTTTATGGACTAGTTGGATGTATTTAAAGTTACATGACAATAGAGAAGTATTGCATGAACGACCTCTGCTCTAATCTCTGCTGGATCGCTCACTAAATTACTGTTACATTAAGCTGCTGTCTAGCTTCTACCAAGATAAGTTTGTTAAGCAGTTGAAAGTTAAAACATGATGCCAGAGAAATAGAAGAAGAAAAAAAAAAATGTTGAGCACAGATTAACAGGTATGTAATTGAGTGGAAGCGGAGTAATTAAGGTAGCCCACCCTTTAATTACAGAGCTCGACACTGAAAGCATCAATGTGAGTGTATTTTTAACCGATGCCATCTGTAGGATGTGTTTGTTGTATTGTGCTGTACATTTCGATCAAAGCCTGTACACTTCAGGGTGCCAGTTAGCTCAGTCGGTAGAGTGGGCGTCCCATGTACTGAGGCCGTAGTCCTCGCTGCAGCAGCTCCGGGTTCGAATCTGCCCCGGCCATCTCTGCATGTCCTCCCCATCTCTCTCCCCGTTTCATGCTCAAGCTGTCCAATCAATAAAAAAAAAAGGCCAAAAAGATAAGTTAAAAAAAGCCTGTTCTCTTCACCTGGGAATAAATGACTGTTCATCATTTAGAATTGCTTTATTGCTGCACCATTGCTCCGGCATTGTGGCGAGCTGGAAAGTGGGGATGAGGTGGGGTGAGGGGTGTGCAATTATAGAACTGATGATGCAAAGACACTGAAGCACACATTCACCCCCCCCCCCTTACACAACCCTGAATTGGTATGGTCCGCCGTCTTAAAGGTAGAGTGCACAACTGAGAAGACGGCATACATTTTTACACCATGTAATTCAAGCCAAACACAATAGTTAAACACAGTGATGAAGCATACTAGATATCACATAATAATTCTATGTAAATAACGATGTTCAAATGATTACTATGTCATTTCTGGAGATTACCAGCCTAAATAAGGCTGTCCTTCATGGTTTTCTGCCCTAGATTACTAATTATGTAAAATGAGTGGACACACACCTAAACACATAGGCATACATGGTGTGTTCAGGTGTGTAAATCCAATGCAGACTTCCTCACTCAGTCCCCGGCACTACAACGGTGACCATATGACAACAAGCCTCCCTATTGCCATGGCAACAACTGCACCATTGCTAAGGCAACAGCTGCAGAGAGCTACAACTAGCAGGAAAAACCTTTGTGCATTTTCAATCTGATATCTTCCGGTTAATACTTTTTGATTCGGTCTCACTCTCACTGTGCTTCATGATTTCTTTTTCTGTGATGCATGTAATTCACACTCTCCTCCTCAACACATCTTCTTTCGGTCTAATTCTTTCTGTCTTCACACACACGCGCACACACGCGCACACACACGCATGCATGCACGCACACACACACACACACTCACCCACTCTCCCTCTCCTTTTCTCTCTCCTTCACTGTCCCCTCCCTCAGTTCTTCCTCTCCATCCTCTGCTGTTTCGCTCTCTTATTCTCTGTTTCTCTTTTCCCTTGCTTTCCACAGTGTGAACCTCCCTCCCCCCTTTTTTTAATCCCCGCCACCTCTGCTTTCCATCTCCATCTTCCCCTTCCTCCATCTCTTTTCATATTCACCCCATCTTTTCTCTTTCTTTTCCGCTGCTTCTTTTCTCGCCTTGGAAAAAAAAAAAAAACAGCGGACATACTCTCACCTTCCCTTTTCTCCTCTCTTTCACGCTCTCCCTTTCTCATACTAAATTCTGAGACCACCCTCTCTTCTTTCCACTCTTTCTTTGCTCACTCTCTCTATTTCCCTGTGGCCCTCCCCCTCCCTTTTCATGTTTCCCCCTCCCTCCATCCTCTCTTTCCCTCACTGGTTCAGTTAGTCAAAGAACAGATTCACGGAAGGAGAGAAAAGGGGGGAAAGGCAGGACGAGAGTGAGAGCGCAGGAGTGGGGCAGGCTGGGGAGAGGGGTGTGGGGTCTCAGCCCTCTGTCGTGGGGGGTTGGGGGGGTTGAGATACACCCCAATATTTAGTGCTAAGTACCATGGACTGCCTCTGCATTGTGACTACAAAGGTAAGCCTATCTGTTGTTCCTCACTTTAGCTAGTGTGTGTAAGAAAGAGTGAAAGGAGCCACAACTGTATGTGAACACGTAAGAGGCAGAGCATCATCTTTCTGTCATCTCTCAATTATAAAAAGTGTTCTTCTTCTGTAAGATGTAGAAATGTTTCTGTCTTTGTGATCTTTTTGGGGAGCTTTGTATTTGTCAGGAAAAACGCCAGGGCAAGCCGGGCTACCTGAATGTCGTGTAGTCAGAATACTCTTTGATATTTCCCCTCTCTGGATAACTCTCTCCCACTCTCTCTGCATCTCCGACTCCGTGTCATGCTTGGCGAGTGTACAAACAGGGGCTGGCTGACCTGCTTGGATGTAGTAAAAAAAAAGCGGGAGAGAACCGGCACTCGGGTTGCTTGTGCGGGGCTTTGTGTCATGCCGGAGCTGCAGAATATGTCAGGGAGAGATCATGGGAGGGCATCCTGCATGCTAATATGCTCATTTTTTTCAGCCGCTTCGTCTTAACCTCGACCGTATAGGTTGGAGCTAGCCACTGTGCATCTACACACATCTACCTCTCACACACGAGACATGAGCGATGCATTCTATTACACACATGTGCTCAGCGGCAGCACGCCGCTCCGTGGAGGCAGTCCTGGTCATGGAAAGAAAAATGACTTTAATGTTGTATTTCTAGTGTTCAGGTGGCTGCAACCTTCAAAAACGCTGGTGGATGTACCGATTCAGAAAACCAGGTGAACAATAAACTGTAGCAGCTGCACCTGAATGCAGCCCCTGACAGGAAGTGATGACAAAAAGTGGGAAAGGGAAATAAACACACACACTCTTACAGCTGTGTGAGGGGGTGGGATCAATGGACATTTTAACTTGGACCAAGTGTGTGAGTGCAGCTGGCCCTTTCAGATGTATTACATAAATTTATGCTTAACTGTGGCACATTACATTCATTTGCTTATCAACCTCTCAGTTTCCTTGGCAACAGAGATTACTGGTCAGTTAAACATAGATAGGTAGGCGCCGTCACATGAGCAGCGAGACAGAATTCCACACTGGAGGTTTACATTAAGGAACGTTAAATATGTATCTCTTGATTTGATAGAAGGAAAGCTAAAAGTCAATCTCACATCTTCATCTATTGAGCTAACTTACGAGCTGACAAGCTACTGTTGTTGTAACGAGTCTATTTTAGTTACCTAACAGGATGCAGCGTGACAAATGTGAGAAGAAGAAGAAGAAAAAAACGTGAAAATGTCAAGGTATCTCTCTGTGAGCCGGGGACGTCAGTCCCTTGTGCATCTTATTCACCTTGAGTATGACTCATTGAGTTAGCTGGGGGGGGGGGGGGGGGGACACTAAGTAAAAGTTGACTGTTGGTAACGCTGGATATTTCACCAAACCAGTTCCAGAATCCTGCATCGCTATCGACGTGAGAAAGGACTTACTGTAAAGCTGGCAAAGAAAGCCTGACTAGTGCCAAGCGATTGTGAGACAGATGGTCAGTTTATAAAAGAGAAAGTTAGGACACAGTGACTGATTGGCTATGTAAGTCTTCGGTCGACCAGTGTCACTTTTGGCTGCGTTGCCGTTTCACAAGAGAATTGGAGATCTGCAAATTCCACCTGATCATGGGTCGGACTTGCCAAAAAACTCAGTGTATTCCTTGAAATCAAACTTTACTGGAGGCTGGCTGCATTGCAGGTGAGGAGCGTGGCTTGCCATCATGTAGTAGATGATGGGTGATTGGCTCCCTGGGTGAGCTGTTTCATGACACCCACATACTAGACCAGGTTATGTGAACAGCGTTGCCTCCCTGTGCATGCCGGTGCCACAAAGTTTTGCTGTGTGGGTGAAGCCGGAGTAAGCCAGTGAGTTACAAATATCTGATGAGAGTGAACGGAGCGCCCCGAGTTACAGCACCACTAGGCTCCAAGCAGCTTTAAGTTTGACGGATAGCAGCTTGAGCAACGACATACAAGCTTCTCCAGAGACTTAAATCGTTTCCCCAGTGAGCCACTGTATTGTGATTCACCTCAACATTGAGTTTCCGATGAGGTAGTCATACATTAACCTGGCCGGATTTGTGCAGCTCTGTGAGGAAAAATAAAGACAACTCAATGAAGGTCAGGCCGTCCTGTGGAGAAAGTTCATTTGAATAAGATTGTTTTGTACTTGAGGTGATTAAGGTAGAATTAGAAAGTATTTACTTTCCATTTATTATATGGTAAATGTTAAATGGACCTGCATTTGTATAGCACTTTTCTAGCTTAGTAGCTACTCAAAGCCCTTCACACTACTAGATACTGGTATTGTCCTTAAGCACGTGTCTACCCTGACAATTTCCAACTTTTAGTAAGATTGCCTCGAACTACTTGTATTTTCATCATTGATAAAAGTGACACAAACTTTAATTTCATAGCAGGTAATACAGACGCCTATTTTGCCTCCTTTGAGTTTTGAATTGGACTTGTATACATTTCAACCCCTCCTTTACAAAAATCAATTTTAAGAATCGCTCAATTGGTTTGAGTCAAAATTCTCTGATTCCAGCTTCTTAAATATATACATAAACAGTTTCTGGTGTATTTACTGCTCTGTGACAGTAAACTATATATATATTCAGTTATGGATCAAACAAGACATTTGAGGGTTGTCATCTTAGGCGTTGGGGAACACTGATTTGTCGTTTTTTGTCATTTTATAGACCAAACAATGAACATATTAATCTACAATGAATATAGTGGCAGGTCTAAAAGAAACTATCAGATAGCAAGATGGCGATGCATCATTCAAAAGGCTCATTACATAACATTAAGAGCTGTAATATTAGGGCACATGAGCTTGAGGAGACGTCACAGGATTTATATTTGGTTGCGAGTCTGACGATACGTTTGACTCCCTCCATGTATGGCACTGAGTCAGAAAAGGACGGTTTGATGTTTGAGAGGCGAAAACAAACATGGCGGAGAGCTAGAAGAGATTTAAGCTCTAAAAGCAACTTCCCTCAAAGCTGTCATGAAGTCTGATAGAATATGATGGCAATAAAGATTATATCTCCTGCATGGAAAGGAGGACACACAGTATGTTTCTGCTCACTCTTACTGCCTTCCTCCTGCTTTGCTTGTCTTACACTCCTTTGATTATCACTCCTCTCTCCGTTGTCATCCCTGTTCCACTTCTCTGCTCTCACATTTCCAATTCCACATTTTTTGTCCTCTCTGCCTCCTTCACTTCTGTAATCCCTCACTCAGTCCTCTCTTTCCAGCTTCCTCTTCCCTCTATCTCATTTTACCTCCTTCCCCCCCTTCTGCTTACTCTCCTCTTTCCTGCTCTCTACTCTCTAGCTTACCTCCTGCCCTCCTCTTCAGCATTTCAAGGCTTCCCTAGTTAGTGCTCCTTCAAATAAATTATACATTTGACAAGATGTAGTCAAAGTCAGCAGCTTCTTGTGCATATTATTGGCATCATGTATGGCCTACATGGACATCTCCTTCCCTGAATGGGTTTGAGCACTCACATTTGTAGTTATTTTGTGCTGCCAGCTGTTCTTACGGCTCAATATATATGAATATTTATATCTCGTGGATGTGTGCGTGCATACGAGGATGAGAAGCTTATGGCTGCTGCATTTTGCTCTAGTCCTTACAGTCTCCAAAATGGAGTTAAGCTAAACCCTCCACTCAGCATCCATTCAGCTCGTCCACGATTCTGCCCGTCTTGACAAGTGTCCATTCGCCGTACCGTGTGATGTGCGTTCTGCATGAGTGTGCGACATGCAGTACAGTATGCTGTGGGTTGGGATTAGTGATCCAGTGGAGAACGCATATGATCTCTGCTCAAGGGCACGGGCGTCCACGAGGCCCTTTGTATGCAGCCACAGAGACAGTGATCCTGCCAAGTTGCTCCCAGGGCACAGTGAGCGGAGCAGGGCTTGCCCCAGTGCAAGTCTGATGCCATGGCTGCACAGCGCAGAGCTTCTCTATTGTCCGGACCAAAAAACCAGGGGATAGTGAGATGTATTTATACAGAGATAGATGAAGGAAATATCGCAAATCTCTGTGGTCAGCCACAGTTTTTTTTGTCTTCAAAGTACATTTCACTGCTCACCCACACATTTGAGAAAGCCACACACCTACATGATCAGACAGAACTCGCACAAGCTGCAGCCCATCCTGCTCCAGCACAAGTGGCTTCTGCACTGAGAATTGTAACTGCAGCCTTGCTCGAGCTAAGAGCTTGGTGCAACTGCACATCTTCAAAAAACTTGTCAGGTTTGATTAAACAGGAGGTAGAGGCTTGCCGTACGATGCTAGCTCTTACTGCTGATTTCAAGCAGCTTCATCTTGGAATGGTGTTGTTCCAGAACGGAGGATCATTTAAAACTTTTATTTAAGTGGTCTTGACTGGGAACATCAAACCACTCCACATTAGTTCTAAATGCTCATTAATCACCTTGTTTCAGCTTCTTTAGCTTGTAGAGAGGGCTTCATATCTGAGCTCATCAGCTTTCTGAATATGTTGCCAATGCAATGCTAACCTCAAAGCTCTCAGCTACCTTATAATGCCCACCAGCCTCACCAAGGCCTCAGCCAGAGAAGAGGCTGTTAAGAGCTTCTCTTTGTCAAATGCACACAACACAATCTGTGCTGTTTCTTCGCTTCCCCCGGCTCAGTCTCATCCAGTGAGAGGATGAGCAATGCTTAATCATTTCTTTTGAATCTCACCTTGAATGCTTGGATACTATTAATGGATGTTTCAGTAAGCCACAGTGTGGCGAGGCCACAGGCTCAGTCTGTACCTTTATTGCTTTTTAGTGTTTTCATGAAATCTTTTATCTTACCATCTATGAAATGAAACGGCAAATGTTTCTTGTCGTGTGGGCGCTTAAACACCCAACATCTTTGGTGCCTCCTGATCGATGATCATTTTGTTGATTTAACATTAAGGGAATGTAGCGTGATCCATCTAACTTGTAAGCATTAAAGGGCCTTCAGCCTTTCGAATAAGAATACAAGTGAAAAAAATCCACAAATATATAAATAATAGCCCACTCGCTGTCCACTCGCAGTCCACTCGGAGACCCAGCTTACAGGCTCTGCTACTTAATTTCAGTGTTTTGGCTGTCAGCATCGCTGTCTGTCCTGAAATTGACCATATGACAGGTGACAGATTAGATCCATCATGGCCTGTTTGGGCTGGGGACTTTGTCGTCTCACATTGACTGAGAAGGCTAATGGCGAAACATGAGGAGGACCAGGGGGAGGAGTGTGGCTGACGACTCTGCCACTCTGCTCTAACAAATTGTTGTGGTAATTCTGTAAATATGACTGTGAAATAACAAAATCCATAGCGATGATAATTCATTTTTAACGATGGGGGGAGCCAAGGTCAAGGAGGGTCAATTTCTCGGAGGACTCTATAACAAATCTGCATGACCACACTATAGGCATTTTTGTTAAAAGAGTCAACTTACTAGCGCATGTTATGTAATTCCAGTGTGTTTGTCAATCTGTCCTGCTGGGGTGGGACCGTGATGTGCAGGAATGCAGATAAGAGGAAGGTAGAAGGAAAATTACGGAAACAAGAATGACAAGGATGATAGTGATGATATCATCGATATGAATAGCTCTCGCATTAGCCTTGCAAATGGGATCAGTTTTGTTTTTTTTATTTTACAGTGCTGTGATCATAGTTTTCAATACAGCACACAATGACACCTGGTGGCACGTTGTTAAACTACAGCGCAGGAGTCCATGACAATCTGGTTCAGAGATACTGTCAAATGTGAGCTCGCTTGTGTTAACACAAGCAGCTGGATACTCAGACACTACATTATGCAACATCAGCCCGAGCCTTAAGAGAACATGCCTGGTCTGCAGTAGCTGAGGTCAAGGCCTTGCAATTTTACCTCATAATTAATAGGAAATTGCTAGAACCTGTATCAGTTATTCATGAGCAGTCCCCTCGTCAAAGACCGCCGCAATGTTCTCATCTGAAATTAAGGTCATGGACTCCAAGGTGCCCAGAGTACCAGTCATATTTGAATTATATGCTTTCTTACTCTAATGATACACCTTGCCACCTACATATGCGGCTTTAGCCTTGGAAAAAAAGAAGACAAAAAAGTGAACATTTGAATGAAAACCACAACCTGAGCCAACGACACCGTGAGAGTTTAAACACACAAAGCGCTCACACTCCACACAGAAATGTACAAAACGCACATTATTTCCTGTGATTTGTTTGTCTATTGCTTTTTTGTATCTTCATGTTCCTCTTATAGGTGATGTCAGTTGCCTAGCAACCAAGCAATCAGGGCCCGATTGTTGCCATGACAACATGGCAGGGGTATCATCATGGAGAGAATAGAGATGAAAGGAGGAAGGGAGAGAGAGAGAGAGAGAGAGAGAGAGAGAGAGAGAGAGAGGAAAAGAGATAGGGAGAGAGAGAGAGAGAGAGAGAGAGAGAGAGAGAGCCCTGCCATTGAAGGGTGCTGATAATGTGAAGCCCACAGTGTGCAGGTAGGAGGATGACCTCTGTGTAGGCGGCAGCAGAGAATGCTCATGAATGCGGCAAATAGAAAATTAATGTTTGGTCTTATGCGGCTGGATTGCGCTGTTTGACACCGCTCTAACAGCACAGGCTTCATTCCAGATGGAAATGTCACGATGTGCTCCAGTTGTCTTTAGTCACAGACAGTGAAGCTGATGCAGAAGCCACAGCTCAGTGTGTCGCCGAGGTCCAGAGGGCTTTGGGGCCTTACGTCCGCAGGTGTCATAACCCATCCATCACCCGACAGCGGTCCACTGTAAAACAGCCCAATGGGGTCATGGTGCATTTACTCTGTTTATTCCCTCACTCAGCGCTGCCTCACCATTAAAACAGCCATGTAGCAGAAAGAACCGAGTTCTGAGAGGGCAAGAGCAGGAACTACACACAAATACACCCATTATGATGCCAATTTAGATACTGTGTGAGTCAGAGTGGATGCAGATATATATATATATATATATATATATATATATATATATATATAGTGTCAAAATACTGACAGCATTGATTAAATTAGAGGCGTGGACAAATGACATGTTATTATTAAAAATACAGTTATTATATACTAAAATACAGATATTAGTATACAAATTTGAGTATCCTACATATGATGTATATTTATATATGTCATGAAATACTTGAGTGTATGGATGTATGTGACTTTGTGATGAAGAAACTGAAAGACAATGTATTACCAGTACAGCATGTATAGCTTATTGAATGTTTGCTGAATCAACTTGAAATGAAAAACATTCCGAAATATCAATTTGGTGCAAAAAAATGTCATCACAAAATATTTAAAGTGTTTTCTAGGATTAAGGTGAAAGAGAAGGAGCCGTGGGTCCAGGTCAACATATCTAAAAGACATTTAATATATGGAATAACACAATATGTGATACAATTCTCTGAAATGGGCCTGCATTTATATAATGCTCTTCTGACCGCCCAAAGCAACACTACCTGTCAACATTCACCCAGTCACACACAAATCAATCCAATGACAGCAGAGGCTGCCATGCGAGGTGACACCTGCCCATCAGGATCTAATCTAAACACCAACATTCACATGCCGATGTGTTCTGTAGCAATTCGGGGTTCAGCGTCTTGCCCAAGGACACTTTGACATGTGGAATGGAGGAGCCGTCCATGTGGACTGCAGCTCTGAGCCGCAGCCGCCCCTGAAGCTATGAAATTACCAGTTTTGCCCAACGAAACAAAGCATTCAATAAAGAATACAAAACAAAACCAAAAAAAGAAGCAACACCTTGCATTTGTTTAGCTTCAAGCAACATGTAATTGCTTAAATAGACGACAAGTGATACATTCACCATCAAAATTGCTGTTGTCTTATCAACCAATTAATGTTTGATGCATACAGAAGTTTTGGGAATCTCCACATCATCATTACGGAGCATCCTTCATAACAATGGCTGATAATTTGTATTCAGACTTCAAGTGTGAGCAGTAGAATTTGCAAATCAAGCCAGGCATAACAGCAATGACAGGGTTGCACCCTAGAAATGAACAAATAGGCTATAGTTAAAACACTAGCTGCAAAGAGATAAATCAAGCTCAGAAATTATGGAAATGTAGAAGTGCCGAAATCTGCAGTTCTTCAAATGGCCACTTGAGGCTGGCTCCACAACTGAGTCAATAGACCTCCATGTACGAAATAAAAATGTTTACAGGTGTGCAGTCAATTTGCACGCCAAGCAACTGCTGGACAACGTGCGAGCGTCATATCAGGAACTGAACTGTCCATGAAACGTGACTCGCCGAGCTTCTTAGCCTTAGCTAGCTTGGTAGCTTCAAACTATGTGGGCATGTTCCAGCAATCAGGCTTCATTTGAACTACCTTGTCTCCATCCTTGCTCCACCTCCTTTGCTTATTTTTGGATTAGCCATTCAAAAACTGGATTACAGTGTCAGCACTACCAAGATGGCAACGGCCAGAGCCGCCCACTTTGAGCTTCACCCCGACTCTTCAGAAACCCAGGGGTGGCGTTACGGAGACCACGTCCATGTTTTGTACAGTCTATGGGATTAATGTGTAATTATATAACGGTTGCATTACATATCTGTGTCAAAATTGTCCCCATTTTAAAATCATCATCATGACAATCAGCCTCTGCTTTTACGTTTGGTGACGTGGCGTGTCACGAGGGAGCAAAAGGGAGCGTGAATGGAAGCCTTCTGCCGTGTTTGTTTCATAAAAGGAGAGAAAAAAAAGAATATAAAAAGGTTTACTCTCCATTTCTACGTCTCCTTCTCTCCCCTCCCTCACTCACTAGCAGTGACAAACATATTTTATGAGTCACGGCTGGAGCAGGCTGCCAGTCCTCTCTATTCAGACCCTTGCCTTTAACATCAAGATATACCCAAAACCAACAACTCTGGCTTTCAGGAAAACTCTCCCTCCTCGTCTGCTACGACATCCCCCCTTCCCCTTCCCTCTCTTCCCCTCCCTCTTTTTTATTTCCCCTTCCCCTGCCTCCCATCTCTCTCTCGCTTTCTCCCCATCCCTCTGCTCCTCTACTGCGGGTGTCTGGGAGGCTGTTTTTCCTCTGTCTCTCGCTCATGAAGGGCCGCACTAAGCTCCCTTCCCTCTGCCCGTGTGTGGTAGGTAAATTCACCTCTCCGTTTGTGTCGTTCTTCGCCTTCCATCTCTCTGTTGCTGCCTCTGTTTTGCATGTTAGCTTGAAAGTCTGCTAGTCGTTCTGGCAGGCGTTTGGGGAGGTCTGCTTCTACATCTGTGCATATTGCTTCGAACATGTTCGCAATCTCCTCCTCTGTCATAGATTAATCCCAAGAGTGTGTTTGAGGATCTTTTTATTTTTTCGCGTTCCCGGTACGTGTGCTCCGGGTAGGTTTATTCATACACTTTGGGTATTACGTATGAACGTGGCCTGATGCATGTGGGTGTGTATGTGTGAGCATGTTTAGACACGCAGTAGGAGTAAAACTCTCGCAGACTTGTTGATTAAAGCCTTATAGATATTCATGTATGCACCGGCATTCTCTCTTGGACAGATTTTATCCATGTATATTTGCATGTAAAATTATATTTTTCTGCACCTCTATCCTTGTGAGGACACAAGGACACAAGCACAGTGATCTAAGATGAAGACAATCCTCCAATTGACAGAATTGACGTCACTTAGAAAGAGGTCATTTTTCAATATCAGGGTTGGGAACAGAGATTAGGGTTGGAGGTGAGAAAATGGCTTTTTCGTCAGACGTCATACACATTTATATAAATATATAGTCCAGAGCTCCTTAATTAGCAGAGTAGGAATGGCAAGCTTGTACTGGGCTGATTTTGGCTCAGAGATGCCACTTAATGCATTTTCACAGCCAGAAACCACTGTGTGTGTGTGTGTCTGTGACTGTGTGTGTGTGTGTCTGTGACTGCGTGTGTGTGTGGACTAACAGAGCTTTGAACCAGTTATTATCTATGTTAGTGCTGTTATTGCAAATGTGACACAAATAGAAGCTTTAGGTTTCAGCAGCATGAATCGCAGTTCATTGTTCAACAGATTTCTATTGTAAGTGGCTCTGATGAAGGAGAATCATTATTTTTTTATTGACTTTGTGATTGGTTTATACAATGCGATCAATAAATTACAGGACATTGACACAAATGTGTTGTTTTTCCCTCTGTGCACCAGCATGTTGGATTTCAAAATGAAACAACGACAGGTTTTTCATGTGACTGAAATACCCCCCAGAATAAATCAGTGTTGTAGGAAATATTTGGATGTCAAAAACCTGCCCTGTGGAGTTTTCCTGTAAACAACAAGTTATATTCATGTTGAGTGCAACTCTTGAGAAATGTGTTGTGTGTACCAATGCAATTACTTCCACACAAAACCTTTGCAAAGCCAATCTTTAAAGTTTGTTCAAACCTTCCATTGTTTACATCCTGCATGTGTTGCCACATTAATGTCACTTGTAGATCAGTGGAATAGTGTGACACCATTGGTTCAATGGAGGTCCGCTCTATCACCTATAGTGCAACTGGGAACCTTCAAGGAGCAGGATGCACTTTGACTAAAGCAACTGTGAACAACCTGCTGGATAAGGGAAGACTAGTATTGTACAACATAACAGCTGTGATACAGAAGACTCTCAAGGATGTGTCAGTGACAGCCATCAAGACAGGAGTTCACCTGTGACATCAGCAGGTTCGCCACAAGAGGCAAACTGTGAAGAGAGGCCGGGTTACAGTTACAGCAGTAAGGGCACCAGAAAAACCCGTAGAGTTCTGGATCAAAGCGTTATGGACAGATAAGACTAGACATGTGCCAGAGAAAAAGAAAGATCAAGGGGTGGACAAAATCGCAACAGCTCATAATCCAAGGCATGCCACCTCATTTGTCAAACATATTGGAGGTGACATCATGGTCCGAGTGCCAGTGGAGTCATATCACTCAAGTCCATTGATGATTTCTCTTCTGTCGGCGGCGGCGGGACAAATTCATTTGATCACCTATATTTGGAAGACAGTAACAGGCTAAAGCTCATCTGATGTGTTTGTAAATGACCTGATTTCATAGCTGAGAGTTGCCAGTTTAACCTCATACTGACTTCAAGACAACATGAGCCTCCAATATTCTTGCTAGACTAGTCAGAATGGTGTCACAACACTACCACACTAGAAAAACAATGTATGCACCCAGTGTCTTCTGTAGGTCCTCTCTCTCATCACTGTTAGTGATGTTTCAACATGAAAAGCTTCAGAGTCAGTTTGATAGGCCATGTGCAATAGGATGGTGTCTGCGGTGTAGTCATAACGGTGACATGGCCCAGTATATATAGAGTTGTAGGGGCAATGGTGTGTTGAATTATTGGATGCAAATTTCAAAAGCAGACAATTAGTTACCCGTGTAAAAAGAATGTCTGTCATTGTTTGTTTCTCATCCTCTTTTCTGTGGTAAGAGCTGACATTCTACCAAACCTGCCTTACTAGTTAGCACAACTAAGTTGTTAATTACTATGTGCTCTGAAGTAACTGCGAGGTGGGTCAACTCGGTACATGCAGTTCTCTTCTTCCTTTTGTCAGCGGGGTTCCCTACAATTTCCATCCAATGCAGCCAATCGTAGGGTAGCATCGACCACTTCTGATCAGCTGTGATTTTCTTCACTTTTAGGCTGGTTTTGTAGATTTTGAGTTAGTCATGGTTAAAAGTATGCCTTGGGCTTGCCTAATAGTGATGCTTGATACCCGGAGAGGTTGGAAACAGATGCAGTACAATCCTAAAACGAGTACATTAGTGCTTCTATTCTAAGCCAGCTAATGAAGATATACTGAATGTATTAACATCCTGTCTTTGCTTTTTAGATGATTGTAACAGTGGATACAGACCGGCTCTGTTCCTTCATGTAATTGCCATCTGTCCTGATCCCTATAGTGATGTGGTGATTCACTTTCACGTCACCATGAACACTTTTCAACCCGTTTTCACCCCCTGAATGAGTCTGGCATCCTGGATACATCCTTCAAATGCATGTTGTAGATGCTTCTGTCCATTTATCTCTGAAACTACTTTTTTGTTTTTCCAAAAAGGGAGTGCAGTGTGGGCTTCTTGTTAGCTGTGACAGCTTGATGGCATAGCAGCAGGAGGTGGGGCTTAGCCAAGAGTCAATTTTGCTAGCAACAGTCAATGTGTGTAAACTAATGGTAACATGACTCCCTTTCAGATGGAAGTGGTGAACAAATGCAGCATAGTCACTGGCAGTCAGCTCTACCTGTTTGCCCCTGGTGCCTTGGTTTTTTTTAAATATTATTATCTTGGCTGGAAGCAGTAGCTGACCAAACTGGCACCCTGCTGCGCTCGCTAAACGCTGAGCCAAATCAGTGGTGGTCTGAATCTCTTTGTTGCATTTCATCAGAGCTGGCTCCAAAGAAATATACTTTACTCTGTTAAAAGGGTGAGGCCATTTCTAAAACTTGAGAGGCCACATACGGCAATGTGCAGATCCGTAGGAGCTTCAGTGGAAGTCCATCGTAAATATAATTTGTCATACAACTCTTCTCCAGCACAGTGCAAAATATTTTTGTCCGTCTTGCCTTTGTTAATGAAGAAAACCAGATAAATGCATAGTATTACTTTAAAGTTGTTCTTTGCATAACACTAGAGCACGGGAGCAGTCATATGTAAGATTACTTCAGAAACAACATGAACAAAAAGGCACTCCTTTTTGTATTGTAGTGCATTGATCTATTGGGTTAAGTGTTCAAAATCAAAATGGCACTTTTTGCGACCTGGTTCAGAAAGAATTGGAAGCGCCTCATGATTGTATATTAAAACCTAAAGTTGGGGGCGAGCACCCATAGGCAAATATTATGTAATGATCGGCAATTTACTGCCCACTAAGTGACCTGAGTCCTGGCTGTGTTCACGCTACAAAACTTACACAATCCCACAATGCTAATTTCCAAGTCTAATTATAGACCGAGCTGTAGGGATGCTCCAAGCCAAAAAATGTTACTAATAGTCTGACCACCATCTACCGCTATCAAAATAGCACAGTGGGTGATAGAAATTGCTACAGAAAACATGGCAATGTTTTTCAATACTATGGAAACACTACATGAAAAATGTGACAGATGTTTGTCAAAACAAGGCATCAGTATCTTGACTGTCTGAGGTACCATTATTAGAGATTTGATAAGGTAAGGCAACACATCAGCCAGCATCTACTAAATACGGTAGTGCTGTGGCTTAACATTTTCCAAGTTGCTTAAAAGAGTAAACATACAAATAGTATAGCTTTTCAAAAATATAGCTGAACCCGATACAAATGAGATAAGAGTTACTCTGAAGACCAGTCTTGTGTTATTCAGTGACTATACATGATATTATTGCACATAAAGCCAACCATTGTGGTAGCATGTTCCAATGTTAGGAAGGATGGAGAGGCATAGGGGGGTGTTGTTAGCTGAGGGAACGCTTTTAAGTTAGTGGGTGGTTCTGGTTTTCAATAGACAGATTTCAGCTGACAGTCCGTAGTGCTCGCTCTTGCACATTTTCATACATGTATATGTCTCAGATGGAGGACAGCTGGCGGAGGAACTGTTGTCTCAGTGCTGTTGTCTTTAGTGTGGGAGGAGGCCCATCAGAACCAGACTGTGATGGAGGAAGTGAGGTGATGGCTGTATAAAATTAGTAGTTGATCTGAGACAGACTTCACTTGTCACAGGAAGAAGATCATCCGTTTGGCTTTCATGATTATAGTGTAGATGTTCTCATCCCAGTCGAGGGTGGTGCAGATAATTATCCCCAAGAGCTCAATCTAACTATTTAATAACTTACTCGAAGCATCTCTACAGCTCCCAAAAAGAAAAACAAATCCGTTCCCAGGCTTATCAATTTTTGGGGGGCTTTTGAAGTATGTTGATGTGTAACATGCACACCATACATCATGCATAAAACATTGCTCCAAGTCATCACTGTTGATGAGGACTCCATTCTGGCATGTTACATTTACACAGTTGGGAGACAGAAGCAGACAGAAGCAGGAATATCAGATGTGAAACATCTCAGTGTGCCTCTTCAGCAACCTGTGTCCAGATTCTGGGCGTAACCTTGTTTTGTTTATTTCACTAGTAAGAATGAATCCCTGTGCGATTTACGGGGAATGTGGAAAGTGTTTTAACCATGAAGTACAACTTTCCCTGACATTGTAAAGAGTGATTTCATTTATCAAGAAACAAAACAGTCCTCTCTGTTTTACTTCTTGCTAATCTTTGGCCGTCTTGTATGAAGGGATTTCTAGTAAGAACAGGTGAAATCAGATATTCTAGCCAAGAGAAATCAGACACAGCCAGTTTTGTGTAGGTGTGAATACTATTATTCTCACCTTGGGTGTTTTCCTCGTCAGCAGCGTTGAGGCAGTCTCAGAGCCTTGGGAGATTCCCAGTTGTGTTTGCACTTTGGTAAGACTATTTCAGCGTCAAAGCTGCTGAGTACTGGAGGTTATAGAAGGATTAAGTCTGGCTGTGCTGTATAAGAGTGGTCCACATTTTCCCCCAACCTAATTTAGGTAGGTAACCCACAGCTTAAATATTAGATACACAAGATCGAACACAATAATCGATCGTGGTGAATTTCCATAATAATAATAATAATAACGCAAAGAGTGGCATGAAAAAGATGTCAAGTATCATTGTAGAGAAGTAAAAAAAATAGAGCTGGATTTCAAAAATACAAGATACTAAAATAATCTTTTTAAATGTATTCATTCCTAATTTCGGTTTACCTGAATGGAGCTAAATTACTTGCAAACTGGAAATAAAGAAGCCTATTATGATGGAAGCTTGAATGTGCTGCACTGAAAACTGACTATTGGGCGGAAATACATCATTTCTACATCGCAGAGAGTCCAGACAGCTAAAAATACAGCACTCAAATGACGTAGTCTGCTTTGCTTGTTCCTTTATTTTCCCTGTCAGAATTTAGATGAATTTGTAGGTCATTCTTAAGAGACATTAGAGGATGTGGAAAAATATTAAATTTGTGGTCTATAATGTTAGAAATGTAGCACAAAGTTTGACGCAAACTATTAAGGATAATGCTAGTCTGACAAATCTATGTTGTAATACACATTGTTGATCAGTCACACTGTATTAACATGAATATGCATATTTCAGGGGGAAAGGTAGGTCCAGTTCTCTTGTAATTGTGAAGATTTTGATAGACAGACACAAGTCTTTCTCTATTTTTAGTGACGCTGGAGCTATTGATCCCACTGACTTAAAAATGAACAGAGCTACCTAAAATCATTCATATACAGAGACATAAAAAAGGCATCCATGCATTTATCTCACTCTGGGTCATATACTTCAGATTGCATACAGTCAGGCTTGAATTTCTTTTTCTCTTATGTAAAGGTAAATCACTGACAGTGTGTGTTTTTCCTCAACCGCTCAGAATCAAAAATGGCTACCGAGGCTTGCAGAAAAGAGGAGAAAATGTAACGTGTGGCACATCTGGCTCAACCTACAGTGCATTAGGCTTCGAACCATTTTCTGGAACTCACAGGCTCACTGCTATAACAGCCATGGTGAATACCGCCAGCACTAGCAGCTCGCTGTTCTTGTCACAGTCTTTATATGCTTTGTGAATTTGAGAAAACACTGACATGTGTCATGGCATGTGACACATGTGGTAGTAGCATGAGGCTGCTACCTTCATTTACCCAATCAGCTGTGACGACAGCAGTCATCTTATAGATACGGTGACCACAACGCTGCTGGGAAGTGGACGATTTGTTAGGGATCTGCCACCCCCTGCAGATGTTGTCATGGAAACACTCTGGCTCTTTTGGGCTTCACGCTCTCTCTCTCTCTCTCTCTCTCTCTCACTCTCTCTCTCTCAAACTCACACACACACACACACACACACACACACTGCAGCATTAGGATGTTATTACTACACTCAACACCGGAACATCACAGTTCAGGTTTCCATGTGACTCCCAGTTACATAATGCTGTAGTGGAAGGGGGAAGCCATTTACAGTATATGATCACCATGGAAATGATGCTGTATCTATGGTGATTAAAGATAGTATTACATCCACTGTTTATACGTCTTCTCCCTGAAAATGCTACTTGAATCAATAGAAATCCACTGAAATGTATAAAGACACATAAGGAGTACTAGTTAATAGGTTGGTCCTATATAAAGAATAATACTAATAATAACAACAATACTAATAATGATAATAATAGCACAAAAATAATTATTTATGATATTCTCTGAAATTAGGAAGAGGCAGCAAACATGACTGGATTTCCCTCCTGCTGTTCTTATACATGTCAGAGCTCAGTGGACTGAGAAATGCAAAAGGTTTCTGTTCATGTTTTTTCTGCCTACGTTTACTTCAAGTCAAAGCTTTATAGACCGTTTTCTCCTGTCTTTGAGTTAACTGTAAATAATATTTTGGGGAGAAAGTGACACTCTTCATGACCTCCCTGTGTAGGTCTGTGATAACCCTGCTGATGTGTAAGGCATTGCTGATTGTCCCAGGATATCCCCAACTCTCTGGGAAAGTGTTTTTTTTTAAACTATCAGCACCTCTCCGTTATATTTGGAAAGGTCTGTGCGTTGGATTTAACGGTGACGTCACCCGGCAGTGTTGAGCCCTGCGCCGCAGTCGGTCCTGAGATGAATGTACAATATTTAAATCTAGCCTACCTGGTTCTCTCACTCCACCCTGTGGGCTCACAAAGCCAGCACAACCACACACAGGAGTGGAGAGAAAACAAAACTAAATCTAAAACTAAATGTAGAATTCATCTTGTGAAGGGCATAAAGCCTATTGAGACATAATGAATGAAAGGAAGTTGCCTGCTATCGATGTTGTTGGTTATCTTAAATGGCTTCCAGCTCGGTGAGTGAAAAGAAACTTTCCACAGAACACTTGTCCATTCCAAATAACCGTTCCTACACCTTTAATCAGTAGAATCATTTAAAAAGCGTCATTGGAAATGGAATTGTGTGCTTTCAGAAAAACACATCATGTGCATGTCTACTTTTAAACTTTCTGTCTAAATATAAACTGTTATCAGCTCCTACATGATAAGGTCCTGCTTTTATCTGAACTGCTTGCTCTGTCTGGGTAAAACAATGCATAATGTGGGGAGTTTTTTGGCCTGGTGAACAAATAAAAATATTAAAATGCTAATACCGGTATTACAAACAATAAGGTTACCTTATTTCACTTCACTTAATTTCATTGTTTGTGAGCGCGCGTTTCTTTACATGCAGATCACACAGCATGCCTATTTGTTTGTTGTGGAAGAATTGACCGTATTTATGATGAATGAGGGCCAAGGTCCAACTCGCTGCAAGATGACAACTCCGGCAATAGTCTTGTGCGAGTGTATTGATGAATGCCAGCAAATACATTTTGTAACCATTGCTGCTGTCCAATGACTTGAAACATTTCAGCACCGTGGACAGCTCTTCTAGCACTTTTCCAAAGATCCAACAGGGGGCGCAATAATTGCACTGTGGCATGTGGTGGTGAAGCATGCTGTTTGATGTGGCATTCTAATATTTCCCAGCTTCCACTGCCTTGAGATGTGTGTGTGTGTGTGTGTGTGTACTCATATTATTTACATGCTGCCACTGGGCAAAACAGATATAGCGTTGTGCTGTAATCAGTTCCTTCAATGCTTTTCCTTATGATTCCAGCTGCGCATTCAGTAGAAACTTTACGGTCAATCAAAAAAAAAAAAAAAAAAAAGCAGAGAGAGAGAGAGGGAGAGAGACTAGTAGAGAAACATGGCAGCGTCATGCGACACACCGGCGCTTTAAACGTGTCTAACGATCATGAAGTTACATAAAAACATCGTAACCAGTAACCGCCGCCACCGTCACATTTCCACCGGGAAGGCAGCCTGTTATCCGGGCTGCCCCCCTCCCCTCCTCCCTCCTCCCCTCTGCCTCCTCGGCGCTCGTCTAACTGTATCGTGGCTCCGAGTGAGTGGCGGCGGACCGACGAGCTCTGGTCTGCGCTGTCCGTCTGCTGCGAGGCTTCGGACTGATGTCTCTGCCTGTCAGGAATTTAAAGTGTCTCTCGCCGGTCATGTGCCAGTGTAAGGTCATCTGCAGCAACCGGACCCTGTCTCTCATGTTCGGGTGCAAGGTAAGCCTGAGGTGCGAGCAGTCCGACGGTCGCCAGTGGACCGTTAGTTTATGTAGATATGTAAGAAAAAGGGAAAAAAGCGGGGGAAGGCCTGGTGAGGAACTGCGGGTTCGGTTTTGTGCCAGTTTGAAGCGCGCTCTTCTCATCGCACAGATACATTAGTCCAGCGATCAAACTCACCTCCGGCTTCCTCCTGTCCGTCTGCTTTCAGGTAGCACCGTATTCACCCCACCTTTACCTCCTTTATCTCATGCTCTTAGACGGCCAATTTACACAGAGCAGCATCTCTTGACATTCATGGTTGTGTTTGGTGTTTTTTCCTCTTCTTCGTTTTCAACATATATTTTTGCCGATATTTAATGAATGAAAGAGCGCTCGCTACCAGATGTCCGCCAGCTGCAGGGCCAGTCACATGGGGGGCTGGAACCGTGCAGCTAACCTGCTGATTGCTTCACACTGAGATTTGCATCCCAGCTAAGCAAACTGCATGGCACGCTTTTGACCTTGGGAAACGCATTTTATTGCTCATTGATCATCAGATAAACTGTACACCACAAGAGACGCGTGAAATCTGGTATCAGTGGTCCTATTATTATCCTCACAAATGCGTTTTCAGTGTGGTTTTGTCTTAATTTGGAGGGGAGATGCTGTATTTTGATCTAAAAAAAAACGATTAATTTGGCCTGATGGTCCATCACCTCCCATATGCCCCTCCTACAGAACTTCAGGTGTTTCAGTGAGGCCGCCAGCTCAGTCTCCCTCCACATGGCCCAGCCTGTTTGCATTTTGAAGCCAAAACCGACTCCACTGGTCCCGCTCTGTCCAGGCGTTGTCCCTCAGCTTGTCAAAGGGATGTGTACCCGTGTACAGAGCTCTGATCATTTGTTTGTTGATTCAGTTCTGACATTTTGGTTTTGTGTTCCGTCTCGTTGAATCCGATTATAGAATTAGATGTGAACTTGATATTTTTGGTTACATCCACCCCTCAAAAAATGGGATTAACTACTAAATAAAAATGGATTGTACTTGGTTTGCAGGTTGTAACAGATCTGGCTTATAATACGGGGGTTCAGCTAATCTAAAACAAAAGCTAAAAGCATTTTATGTTAAATTAATGAATTTAAAACTTTATTCTTTAACGCTGCGTCTTACTATGCTAAACAAACGAATCATCCCAAGATTCAAGATTAGCCTACTTTGTTCTCTTATCAGCATATCAACACACAGAGAATGTATCAGTGTCACAGCATCCCCCTTAAACATGCCCCAATACCTTATTTGTCCATATTTCCAGCAGGTTCAGTAGCCAAACAGCTTGCATCCAGTCTGTTGCAGCCTCGTGGTGGGCTGTTATCGGTGGGATTTTATTTGGCCGGATCCTTTGGGATGGTTAGTATTGCAGGGATATGCTTTAACTGCTCCATCATGTGTTTATTTTATTGCACATTTCCAGTGTCATCGTTTTTAATACCCCAACATTCTCGAGGAATGCTAAACATCTATGAAAACAATAGCTATCACATGGCTGGTCTTTCCCCAAGGTGATGTTCCAAGGTTATTTGTTTGCAAAACCTTTGTTCTTAAACAAAGCCTCTCCGTCATCTATAATTCAGGATCTTAATTAAAAAAGGGTCTTCGTGTGGTTGGAAGCATTCCGCGGTGCTTTAATGCCCTCTTTTATGCTTCGTGCTCATTGATGGCCTCGCAACATTTAATCAAGACATACAGTACAGCCTCGCTGAAGTTTGTCTTTGAGCTACAATTCAGTGCAGCGCTGACATCGAAGGCCACGCCATGTGAACCAGCTGAAAGGACGGCATTTAAATGGAAAGTATTAATGTAATGAATGATTTACGACTCGGGGATCAGTGTGCCTTCATCTCGCTATCAAGATCGATGATCACCTCACCCTGAGAATCGATTCTCAGACGTCTTTACTGGAAAATGGACAGGAAAGCGACCTGCTCTCGCTCATTACCAGCCCACGACCAAATGATCCGAGAGCAATGATGTTGAAGATATCAGCAGGTGATATCAAGGCAGAGATGGTTCTCTTAGCTGCGCTGCAGACTGTGCTCCCATATGTGAAGTGGCTGGTTTTACATTTCACCTCCGTACTGTACTTGACTTTAAAGCTTTGAAATCGCGCATTTCCTCCTATGGATTCAATCCATTTCATCCTGCTGTTTGAGTCATCCTTAAAAAGAGCCGCGAGCCCCAGCTCTGACAGTACACTCACAGACATGTGGGCAACAACAATGTGCAGCAGATATTTGCTAATGCTGTGTTAAGGTCTCAGATCGAAGCATTCGGGGTCGCCCCCGCTTTGCTAACTTGCTCTTCCCAGCTTATCTGTTATCAAGTACTGCAGCTGCTGTTGAGTGAGCAATGGATGTGCAGGTTGTAGTAGGAAGGAGCACTTGTGGTATATAAAAACTAACACAGAAATGGCCCTTACTGCATCCATCTGTAAAAGCCACGCAACAAATAATCATAGCAGCAACCCAACAAGACATCCCTCATAAAAGAAACCACTAATAGGATGAATGGGTTAAATATTCCAACTTGAAAATATGATTCCTTACAAAAGTGTCAAAACTACAGAATTGAATCAGACAGGAACATGATGAAGACCCACCTCACTCACTCGCCTGGCAAAGATAATCATCATCAGTCTTTGAAACACAATTCAGCATCTGTGTGGCACACAGACAGAATCAGACTACCTTAAACAAATACAATGTCATATATAACATGATTTATAAACGAACATAGACGACAGGATAAAGGAGAGAGTTTGGGGGAAGGTGACAGAAAGTTCTGCAAATCACAAAGACACACTCCCCCAAACACACAGCAGTGCATATGTTAGCTAGTTAGCTAGCAGCTAAAAAGAAGCAAGAATAAGGCATGTAACCATGGTATTCTAATCATATCTGACAATTATTTTCATTATTCAAACATGAGCAATGAATAGATTATGTGTGTGTAGTTACTATGTTGAATTAGATACGACAATCAGACGATAATAGAACGTGAAACCTACTGCTGCCTTTACTGCGCGTCTGTTTCTAGTTTTCTACCATTAAGCAGTCTGTGCTGTACGTCAACATGGACGCCACTTGCACTTGTGTGTGTGTGTGCCTGTATAAAACAGAGGGCTGGGGGAGGGCTACCACTACAATCCCCCGCTACATGTGCAACATACATTAAAATGTATGTACTCAGCATAAAAACGGTGTGTGCATGCGTCTGTGAGCAGCGGGGGAGGGGATGAAATTATCGAGATTCCTGAGCTGCGAGATGTGAGGAGAATGGTGGGGAATAGGTTCCACCTGACCTGTAAGCTGCAAAATGACACAGCATCTGAATGAATGCTTCTTAGCTAATTCAAGGTAGCTGCATGTTAGACTGCACTAATATTTGTGTTGTTTCTGGCACTGCTGTTTCTGCCTGATTTATCACTGCAGTGAATCCTCAAAAACCCAAAGGCCTTTTTTTAAATCTCAACACAAAACACTTTGTCAAATATGTTTAGTTTGCATCAATTTTACGGAATTTAAATTAAGCTACATTATTTTGCAAGATTGGGGGAATGAAGTTCACCTGGTCTACAATTTATTCAACAGGTCATTTAAATAATGCTTATATTTTTATCTTACAAACAAACATGAAGTTCCTGTGAAAACAGGCTCCAGACAGACGAGATGGAAACCTCTCCCCCCGCACTTTCCTCAGCAGGAGCACTGCAGCCAAGCAACCACTATGGCACCATTCACTGTATCTATGACTCTAATTTGATTATTAAATTTGAAGATGATACATCAGTGTGGGACTTATCAATTATGAGTCATCCCACTGAAATGCGATTTAGAATCTCATTAATTTGGGTGAGAGGAGCATAAATTAACAAGCATATATTAAAGACTGAAATGTAAGGAAGACCAAATGGTGAGTTTCTAAAAGCAGTGCTGAGCATCCAGGGAGGAAAAAACATATTTCTGTATATATTTTTGATGACTTTTCCTGTTTCGTTGTAGTAACATAAGCCTTCTGATGGTGAAGAAGGCCCAACAGCACTTTAGGCATTTCTGTTTTATTTTTAGAGAAAGTCTTCAGTTGGTTAGGACAGTAATGCTTGAAAAACATGTACCACTGGAATTATTTTAACATGTTTGTTCAAAGGATGATTTGAGTAGTGTGCCATTGGGCAGGATGGGCCATCTTCTCGCTTGGGGACTGTGAGCAGTGGAGGTGATGTTTAATATGAAACACCTTCACTCTGAAGCTCAGGTGCTGCTCTACATTCAACACTTCCACAAAGCTATTGTACCGGTGCTGCTGTTTTTGGGCTGGCTTTATTATAATACATTTACAATACATTCTAAATAATGAATAAGTAAACACATCCAGCCTTCCTTCTTGGCCTTGGTGTCCTTTGGCATGTACTCTACAAACTGGATTCTAAGAATCATTCTGTGGTTGACATGTCTAAGCATTACAAAGAGACTGGAATGACTACACCCAATACCTAACTTACATTTGGGTGAATCTAGAGCGTCTCCATGGGGGGATAAAAATGTTCTTCTTTGTTGCAGCCCCACTTTTTGATTCGCGCCGGATGGGAGTGTTACGTTAAAATCCCTCCTAGTGCCGCTGTAAGCATTCTACCCCTCTATGGTAGAAGTCTGGGCTGTTGTTGCTGCATACACAGCTACAGGATACTAACACTTGTCACGGTGTTGTGCTGCTGATGCACCTTGGAGACTAGTCTGGAGTTAGCATTGACAGAAGATGAGTGAATTTTTGTCGTCTGAGCCCAACATGTACATGAAAAAAAAACAGTTGTACTGGTAGGTGTTTGCTGGCAACAGCATGTATGATAATGCAAATGAGTTGAAAGCCGTGTTCGGGGTTTGGCACTTAATGAGACGCTTGAGAGTGAAAATCAACTGAGAAGGCAAAAAAGGCTGATATTGGTGACCGTCAGAGACCAACATTGTTCTCTTATCGCCGCTCTGTCAAAGTGACGGTGAGCCATGATGTCGGTGGAGCTAATCTTTCTTAGCGGCAGTCTGCTTTTAAACATGCTGGAAAGGCTTCAAGTATTCAGCGTAAGTGTGGCTGTTTTATAGGTGCCAGTGTGGGTGGGTGTGAGGGTTTGCTCTCCTAACAACGAGCAGGTGTTTGGCCTACATAAAATATGTGTATAGGGAGGTAAATTAATTTCTATATCTAGTGATGAATGAACTAAAGCTACAGCCAGAGTCAGTGGTAAACAGGTGATATATATTTAATATATGTCTCAATTAGTTCTTTTTTTTAATGTTTACTGACTGCAGCATAGTAATGACTGATGAGCGTGTTATTAAAAGATGTGAATGTATGACGTATAAACTGAAGTTTAAATCAAAAAGATACAAAACTGCCTGCGTAGTTTCAGACTAAATATTGGAGGTAAGATACAAGTCAGTCAAAATCCCGAAAAGAAGAGTCAGATACATTTAGTATTTATGGAAAACTGCAATTGTGTATTTTGGATAATTCATTGCTTTTTGTATATTCCGGATGATTATGCAAATAAGCTTATGTGTGGAATTGAAACATCTCTTTATATAACACATATACCTGTCCGTATTGTACCGCATTAATTTAATTCCAGCATAGTTCGGCGGTGTGAAGCGTCACAGAGACTTAGCACCCACCATGAAATCCCTCCGGGTTCATCGCGGCAGTAAATGTTAAAGTTAATCTAAATATAGAAAAAGATGGATTAATCATCATTTAAGAAAATGCAAATAGATTAACTCAAAAAGCTAAGATTCAGTGCAGACGCAGTGGGGAGTTGCCACCTTTAATTTACAGCCGAAGAGCTTCTCACGGTTCCTGTAACACCTCACACGTCAAATGCATTTGCAGGTTCATGGAAATGATATGCGTGAGAGGAGAGGTTAGCCTTCATTCCATTACAGTAATTTAAAAGCTCGAGCTTGGTCCTTGAGTTACAAATTGAGATGATGGTAGATAGAATTTGACATTTGCTCTATAGCAAGTAAACGCCTTTAACCATGAAAGGAACATCTGATTCAGACACTTAGTGTGCATTTCTTAGTACAGGATGGCCAACAAATGCAGCTGGAAACTGTGGAGACTCTCCCCATATTAACCTTTAAAACAGAAACCCCTTCAGAGATTCCTTCAGGATGTACTGTGCTTCCTTTCATGATGATATACTGATACAATAAGTCCAGGAAACCCAGAGCCATTTTGTTCCAGCAGTAATTTAGAAGGATGTTTGTACAGTTAGAAGTGCATTTTAATTGCTCCGAGCTGTTAAGAACCCTAGAAAAACAAATTCCATTGACATAGTGTCCTATTATGTTTATTAAAAAAGATATTCTATCACATTGTTTGTTTTGTATGTATTAATTTGATTTTATTATATTTATTTTAACATGTAAAAGATTTATTCTATACCTATTTATATATTTGCCTCAGGACAACTTATCTTCATAAACAGCTAGGCACAGATTTAATTAAAAAATAGTATATGTTAGTATCACTGCCTGTTAATATTTTCACCAGTATTTTAATAAAATACACAGCTCTCATTACACAGTCATGGAAATACTCTTCTACTTGTAAGACATTAATACTTTTAATACCTTTAATTGCAATGATATAATATGTCTGGGGTTTCATAGGACCGAAGTGGGATAGATTTAATAATTATAACAATATAAGATGTTAACTTAAAATCCTACAAACAGAGAATGTGTGCAGGCACAGCAGCACGTTATTTCTATGAACTAACACAGAACAATTATAAAACAGTATCATTAAACAAAGCGTTTACGTGGACCAGGATGATGAGTATCGATGCTCGTATCAAGTGCATAGCGCTTACAGATTTCATATAAATGAGGGTTCACCGTTGTTTAAAATTCATCCTTTCAAGTGTTTAATTTGTATTCATTTTTTTTAACATTTATACACATGAGTTCTGTATCGACGACCTCACTTTTTTTTACCTGCGGTGCAATATTACCTTGGAACAAAGCCTTTTGTATTACTTAGAGTAATGCTGATGTTAGCATGTGTGCTAGATTTAAATGTCTAACTTTGAAGAAATGCTGCACTTTCAAAGGCCATTAGCTACAACAATCAGACAATATTTCATGGCAAGAACAAATGCTGCAGGTATGGAAAATTACTAGCTGTGAACACACTCACCAGAAAGGTAAATAGTAAGGTGTGCACAAGTGTACAAGTGAAGTTCACTGTCTTTGTTGACAAGGAGTTGCCTGTTTTCATTTTGTCCATCTAATCAGGGGCCGATTGATTTCTGGAACACCAGGTGATAATACAATGAATTTGCTGGAAACGACCACAAACCTTGATAGTATCCAGTTAAGCTTCCCTTCGTTGTCTAACCAGAATCTTAGTGATACATGTTTGGAAAATACTCCCGTAACTTCTCATGAATCCATATTTTTTGCATTTATCACAATTCAGTTCCCCATAAAAGCAGCATTTTTTTGTCAAGACAGGATTCATCAGGCGGCATTCATTAACCTCCAAATAGATTAATCTTGGAGAAATTGTTTGCATTTCAGATAATTATCTTGTTGCGCTATTGTGCTACGCTGAGCAACAATCGTCACAGTTCAGTGGTCAGAGGAAATGCACCTAAAGCCCTCTCCAGAAGGACGCTTTGTAATGTATAAGCATCGACTGTCACCTCCCCCAGCAGTGGGACAGAAGGCAACATGGCAGCACGAACGTTGGTCATGCAGCCGAGACCAAAGGGCTCAGGGCTACTTTGAACTGTGCTTCATGTAATTTACGAACATTTTAGAGTTTTAAGTGAATTTTTTCTGTTATTTAATGCAAACCTTACTTTGTAGAGTTTAGAGATATAGAGAGGAAGGAGATAAGTTAATGAACCAGCAGTTTTTTAGTTCTGTATTACATTGTATAGGTGGATGGTGGTATACGGTAACATATTTTATCTGATTACATTAATGAAGTAATGCCTGCCTCTGCAGTGCTTAATAAAGAAAAATCAATAATTTCCTGCTTATTAACCTGTAATATGCAATAGTTCTACAACTATTCATTTCTCTGACCTATCCCCAAGCTGGTGTTTCCTGTTTCTCTTTATGGACAGTCTCACTTTTTTCACTTTTACCCATCCCCCTCACGTTCTCCTTTATCTCCATCTCTGTTTCACTCCCTCCCTTTCTTGCTGTCTCAGTGTAATGTGATCCAGGGCCGATGCTGGCAGCCCCGGCTGTGGCACTGCAATCGCTGCTCTGCTCTGGTTGCTAGGCAGCCTGTCTGAGACGGGACTCGGTGATGCACCTCCCTCTCCGTCTGCCTCCAAAAAAGAAGGAAAAAAAAGAGAGAGATAGAGAGAGAAAGGGGAGAGTGCCAGAGCAGGCCATCAGGCCATCAGCCACAATTCAGATGATCCCTCCAAATTTCTCCGTTTTCACAATGGGCTGCTTCACATCTGCAGTGCAGCAGAGCATATTGTGGGCCTGGGGGCCTTCAGGAGGCGGCTGGTTTGTAGCACAAACTCACGCGGTAACCCACAGGATAGTGTGGCAGATCTCCACTGTGATGCTCCTCACCTTCTGATGCGTTTGTGATGGAAATCGCTGTGTGCAGATTTGGTGTGATCACGCCTAGAATGAAACCTACCATGTATGGCTCAAACAGTGGGCTGCTGGCAGGCTGCCCGGGTGTGGGTTATCAGTAGGAGAGTAAGGCTACGAGGAAGAAGCCGCATGCTCCGCTACTAAAGAGCCACTGTGAGTCATGGATCTTACTCCATGTGGTTGTGGAGGATGATCGCGTCGCTCAATGCACAATGGAAACATTTTGAGACCTCTATGATGATATCACTTGTAGGCGTCACACATGTTATGTGATATACAAGATTTGCATATATATATATATATATATATATATAGGTTGCCTACATTTAGATGGCATTTGTGAAGGAAATACAGCTCTGGGAAGTGGGACTTTGACATTTACACCATTAATTAAAAGAAGGACATCCATGAAATGTTGCAATCATGATGCTGGCAGTGGTTTCTGTTTATGATTTAAATCAACCTTTAACGCTGCTAATTACACAAGACCTGTTTGGACTAAATGGCCTCATATGTTTCTGTGTCTGCAGAAGTACAGGTACCAGGATGAGGAGACGCCCCCCTTGGAGCACAGTCCAGCACATCTGGCTCCAGGGAAAAGTGCCGAGATGCTTCATATGAGTGACAAGAACCTTGCTGCCATGGAGGCCATACATGGCTACACACCACACACACATATCTCTCCAGTTAAGGTAGGACACACAAACACACCGGCACTCATTGTCGATCAATACGTAGCACTATCACAACACAAACTCTGCACTTAGGAGCGGATCAGTTACTGTATTAAAATAATCACGCTTCCTTTGAAGATGAACATATTGTAACAGATTGCAGAAAGCACCACAGATTATCATGACTCAGCCAGTAGGTCTTTACCACAGTTCTGTACATTCATTGTGAAATCTTTACCTCATATTGAAATAAATTGGGACATATTTCACGTGAGCCACGCTGCAATGTGATTAAGTCCATCAGAGGTATTAAATACACTTCTAAAATGACATTAAATGTAGCTAAGGTAGAAGTGCACTGATTGTATTGATATGATAAGAAAGGCTGATGAAGGTTCAAATGAGAATGTGTCAAAAATATAATTCACAAATGACTTATTTTGCATTACCAGTTTGCTAGTATTAATACAATCTATACATCAAACACCAGACAGATGTACAGTCGTGGTAATGTGGTTTCCCTTATTCCAATTTGCTCCATTCAGAGACATAGGATGCTCAAGCTTGTTAAATGTATATTAAGAGTTTAAGTTGGCTCACACACAAGCGGTTATCTTTTATGACTCTGCACTTAAAATGATGTGTTGTCTGATTTGAAATTCTAATTCTGCAACATACTGAATACTTTGATGAGTATTATGTATAATGTATTAAAGAGGAAAGCCGGCCTCTTGGCGACTTAAAGTGTAAGATCAATTACACCATGGGCAATTTGATATCAGAGCTTAAGAGCATGGAAATCTAAGAGCAAGTGGACACAAGATGCATTTAGTAATCTGATCACCTGAATAATTTCCGGATGTGGTCAAAGCTCAATTTACCCTGATTGATCGAACAGATGAACGTGTAACAGCAGTAATGATTCAGTTTTAAATAAAATCTCTCAAAAGTAGCTGGCAGATGAAGTTCCAGGTACAGAAACAAACAAGAAGTGACACATTTCTTTAAAAAGAAAGATAAAAGTCCACTGACTGAAAGGTACACTTACATTTTGAAGTGGAGAGACTAATCCAGCACTTTGTACATGTGAGACACTGAACTACTCTTACAGATTTATTTAAGGTACATGTAAATGAAAAATCTAATGCAGAGAAAGAGAGCTCTGTGACAGAGAGAGAGACACAGACAGCATAAGGACTACTGTCACACAGTCAAAAGATACAGCTGACATCAGTGGGAATATGAACGGAGTCATGTTGCTTGGAGTGCATTAATGAATACATACTGTCACTACAAACGCAAGCACGTGTAAGCTGTAATGCACACTTAATAACGACCCAGCTCATATGCCCACACATGTTATTTAACAGCCTCACTGGCTATTAAGACTTAAGAGCTCCAGTGTTTATTTGCTCTGGGGGGGGAGGGGAGTGTTTCTCCATTTCCCACATGGGAGTACACTGAAAACCCAGAGGAGCAGACATGTCCATTAAAATGCTCTTTTTTAATGAGCAGTAGAGGGGAGGCTGACTTACTGCTTTACCACTGCTATTTAAAATGCACAGAGCCTGTTAGCCATGGAGATTGTCTTTTTTTTCTCTCTCCTTGTGCTGAGAGGGTGCTAAGTTAAGGAATACTGTCATATTGTAAATGGGTGGCATTGGAGAGTCCTTTCGAGGCATCACACTTTAAACAATTAGCTTGGCACAGTCAAACAAAATTACAGTAGAAACTTTGGGAAACGCTATATTCGCAATCGGCGAAACTTGTTTTGGGTATCACGTTCTGATTCTGTGTCCCTTCAGCCACTCCTCTCTTTTTGTTTGCATCCAAAAAACAGTAATTTGAAGAAAATAGAATGACCTCCTAACTACTGGGGGTTTCACTGAATGGGGATTGCACAATGAACGATAAGTAACAAAGAAAAACGCCATAATTTGTTTTTGTTTTCCATTCTCTGCCTGTCTGACACTTTTGTTGAGTCGACATGCGATTCCAGCAGCCACTGTTGTGCTCAACAACAGGACGGTGACACAGGCTGTGTTCAACCAGATTGTGCATGTTTTAGGGGTGATGTATTGTATGTATGTATTACATACAATGTATTAAGTACTAAGACGATGCAAAACCCTCAAATTGTTTGCTTTTGCAAAGGGTAAACGACACGTGCTGTCCTTCTCTGACCCTTCTTGCTGGTTTGATTAATTCCCTTTGTCTCAGTGGAGTTTGCCAAACAGTGCATGCCAAGGGATCAGTAATTATTCACAGTTGATGTGGTGCACCATTTTTATCACAGTGACGGGGAGGGAGACTTACTCCTTAACCTTAAAATCAGAAAGCAGAAATTTTAAATATGATGTGTGCCCTGCAGTGTTTCAGATCCATGACTCATTCAGTCGTTCCCTCGAGGCTTGTGGTATCAAAAAACTAGGATTTCTATAAGTTAACATACAGGAAATATCATCTCATGCAGCTATAATTGTATTGCAAGTAAGAAGGTTATGTGTAATACACCTCCAGATAAAGTTCATTAAAAGAAAAGGCTGGTTATATTCTGTATTTGTCATCACTATCAAGCCTACATTAACTGTCCTGCTGCCATATACACTCATTAGAACTATGATGTGTATTAAACTGCAGTAAGTCCCCTCCCCAACAATTGTACTCATGTTTGATTAACATTGGCTAATATCTACAGTGCCCAGCTGTTTTTAGACATTACTGAGACTTTTTTTGTTAACTAAATTATGTATCTGTGGCCTGTTTCAAAAGAAAATAAAACATGAGCTTGTGGCCCAGAGGCAGAAACAGGGTGGGTAATTTGAATATTGAATATCAACATCATCGCTTTTTGTCTTTTCGTGTTTTTTTTATTGTCTGGGAAAATATTTTTTAAATGGTTTCTTAATTCAATCAGTAAGATTAAGATTGACCAGTTGTTGTTGAACAGTTGTTAGTGGGAGGCAAACACTTTAGTCAAGGACCTTCGTCAAAAAGAGACGATTTTAGATGCAAGTTCTCCAACAAGATGTTAATGTCACATCTTTGCTCAGCCGAATCATTTTACTGGCTCGACAACATGTCGGTGTTGTCCTTCAGAGTCTTGACCGTCACTAACTTGACTCCTACTGTATATTGCATTTCATTCAAATCAGGGGGCAAGGTGAATTTTGTTGGATGGGTGCTTTTGTATAAGTCATCTGTGATAAAAGGAAGGAGCCAAATCATCGCTTAAAAGGCAGCCGAGCTGCAACGCGACTTTTGACTGCTCATCATCAGTCAGTGGTGTTTTGTATAACTTAACTTTGTGCCCATAATTAGCTCCGTATTCTACATTTGGAGGAGCTTTCTCAAGTGTTGTGTTATCTACCTATCAGGAAAAAGCTTACATTACCAATCAATTAAATAATGAATGTGAAATAATTACATATCACTAAAGCTCCTGCGTTGTGTGGGCTGAAAATGTTTCATGTGTCCTTGTCTGGTTTCCTGAATATGCGCCAGAAAATGTCAGTCCTTTGTTCCAACACATATAATTTACATGTTTGCAGCAGAAGTGTTCATGCGCTTTGCAAGCAATAACACTTTGACTACATCATCTTCTATATTCTATCTTTTATTCGCCAACGACCCCATTTCGATTCCAGCTGGGGACCTTTGTCGCCTGTCATGTGAGCCGCCTGGCAATCATACTGTTTAACTAGAGCGCTAGAGTCCAAAGCACGACATTCCTGCACAAACGATTAATGTGACAAGGAGAAATACCAAGAGCAAACTAGGCTTGAACATCTTTGACAGTGACAGATATGATCAATAAGAATCCAGCAGGGTTGCTTCTGCGCTACCTTGTTGTATTCATAAAGAAAAAGCCACTTGGAGGAATGTGTGGTTTAAAACTAGGCCGCAAAAAATGTTTTCTTCGTATTATTGTCCCTCCTGATGTAACCACTTGAGGTAATACTTTTGAGTAAAAAAACATTTTTTTTTATAAGACTACATCATAAAGTCATAAATCCTAACAGATACTTTGGAGATTTACTCCATTTGCAAAAATGTAATTCTGGTGCTCAGTATGTCCGCAGATAATTGTGAATCAAAACTTTAGAGAGAGATACAAATCTGTTTTTTAAAACACAAACGTACAATATGTGGAGAGGTAGGGGACGGTAACTGGAACTCAAATGATAGCAGTTATTAAGACACCTACACTGCAGGAAAATCCCATCTTGAGGATATTTTTCCAATCACATGAAAGGCAGAATGTTGATGTTGTTCACGGTGTTTTGGGAACCAGGATTGGCTCTCTTTCTATTTCTGGATCACTGTCATTATTTATGAAGTCTTGTTTTTCTCTTCAGGGAGAAGTGAATGCACAGTGAAGTATAAAAGGTCTGGGCTCACTTAGTTCAAAGTGAATTGTTAACATCATTTTGTGCCAGTGGCCTGCGTCATTGAACTGGTATAAAAATATAGATGTACACCAGTAACTCAATCCCAGGCTGATAAGATGACCTAGGACAGACACAGTTAGAGACATTTTGTTTTCCCCCACTGAGCCTCATGCCAGTGCATAGTGTGTCTTCTGAAAGTATGGACTTTTACAACTAACGAGTTATAATGACAAAGATGTTACAGGTTATTATATCAGAGGATAAAATATTAGTTTTTTGTTGTTGTTTTTTTTGCTATGTGTTGTTCGATGATGATTGCGAGCAAGGCTGACAATGTGATGATGATGATGACAAGCAGAGGCTGGTTTCTCTGCACTTTGTGTAACGCGTCGTATTACTTCCCGACAGTCCGTGTCATGATGACCTCATTGTGGCTCAGTCTTGACTTTTTGGATTTGTGACTCTTGTGATATCATGAGTCATTTCAAAGGAGACCCGGGCCAGAATCAATCTCATTTCCCCATGTTTTCCTTTCACGTCTGCTATGAGTTGCATGATTCTCCTTCCCTTTTTCCACACAACGCCCCTCCTGCACACCTCTCCCTACTTCTGTCTGTTTGCTGCCCGTACAAAGTTTAAGAAAGCTCACTTGTAAGCACAAGGTTGTCCAATAGAAGCTATTGACCTGCAAGGAAAGTGATTAAAGCGACTGAATAAATGATAATAATAAATGATTGTTGGTTAAATACTCTTTGCTAGTGTAAATATATTGCTGATGTGCCATTGGCTAAGGCACTAAAGTCCAAAATGTCTCAGTGGAGCTGTTAATAGAAGGCCACGTCCGTATTGGGGAAGAGATGAGCACATATAGTATGTGCAAATATCAGGATCAGCATGAATCCACCTCCCAGGTAGTCCCTACTTGGATCAGCGAATACAGCTGTCCAAACATTCATATTTTAACGGCGTGCTTTCCAGCAATTTAAAACTTTTCCAGTGGGAGGAAAAGTGTCTCCTGACATGTGAAAATGCTGCACTGCTGCCGTTTGGAAAAGGCACAGGGTGCATTGTGAAGCAGCTTCTATTCTAAACTCCACTCTGCCTTAACAGGCCCAAACAGATTCTGAATACGCTATATATATATACGCTATAATATACCGTCCATCAATATGCTATCAATGACTTTTTTTATTTTATTTCTGGGTAACTATGTTACAATCAGTGCATAATATCAGAATAATTAATAAAAGCAATTGCCTCATGTGTATCATTGTTTTGGAACAGTTTTAGTGATAATATATCATAACTCCTGTACTAAATCTATAACACTGATTAATACATTAAGTCAGTGTGCCCTTTCAAACAGATTTTAGGCAACACTACGGCGTGTTTTCTATATGAAACACTGCTGAAAGTTCTTGTTTTTGTTTGTGGACAGTATATCATACTCAAATCATCTAGTACAAGCTTATTATAGATTTTATTAATTATATAGTCATGTAGTGGGCGGTACCCACTGTTCTTCCCCTGTACCCATGCCCTGCACAATTACCCTCTCCGTTCTTTTGTTTTGCAGCCTGTGTTGATGTCTACAGGACACACTCCAATGTACACCTCCGCTGTATCCACACTGGTAAGAGCACAGCGACCCGAGCCTCTCCGTCACCCTGAAAGTTACCAGAATCATCATCGGTCATCATCATCAGTCTGATTTGTGCGCTCATTTGCTGCCTTTGCTGGATTTGACATCACACAACAAACAGCTGCCTAGTTCAACGCCATTGTATCTGTACTGCCAGACTGTGAGGTCATCAGTTTTCTGATATCAGTGTATCCATACTCATTGTCATTAAAATCTCCTTTGTCTAACAGAAGTTTTTAAATGTGCTTCCATGACATTATAATACTAAACTCCTGTTACAATCACATGACTACTCCTATGAACACATCAAAAATAGCCTATTCATTGTGGATCCTGTTTCAGTGTAAGGAAGTCTTAATGGTTCTGACGGCAAATTTTTCCAGAATCTCAGGAATCACCGACACAAACCTATATCCTAGTAAATTCCTAGTAGATAGAGTAGATTGAACTAATCCTTAATGTGTTTCAGTGGTATGTTGAAAGTGTCATTCAGCGTGAGGGTGTAATTTGTCTGCAGGACAGACTGAAACCTGTAGGTGTCAGTGTTAGGCTGTGAAGAGTGACGTTCATAACCTTGAAAAGATGCCTATGCTGCGTTCTCAATAAAACTGTTTTATGACCAGACAGGTTGCATTAGCCTCATGCACCATGAATTGCTCAAAAGACTTTGTCTGTCTTGCAAGGCAAAAAAAAGATTATACAATGTCAGAGGAATTCATACTTAAGTGCCATTAGTTGTTTTCGCCTCCCTTAACAACAACAATCACATGATCATTTATAAACACGAGTCAAATGGAAAGTCTGAATGCAAAAGCTAGTTGGAAGTGTACTTAAATAGAATTATGAATTGTATAAGGGAAAAGACGGGATCGTTGGAAGGAGAGGACTATAAAAACCTGGCATTTAGTCTCTGTTGAACAAGTAGTTACTCTTGGAACCATACATCATATCTTGTCTTTGTCTGCTTGCCCTGACCTCAACCACATCTCATCTAATGGTGCCTGCTTGTAGTTAAACTGATTAACATATGGGGAATATGCACACCCTTCAACACGAAGTCATCAGTAAGAAAAACGTGTCCATACATTCCCTCAGATGGACTTCATCCTGCATATGCATGCATTCAATTTCTTACAGCGGTTAGGTAAAATATGTTATGGGATGCATTACAGTAATGCCTATGCGTGTGCATGCCTGTACAGCTGCTGTACTGCCCGTGCGCTTGTCATTGATGTGTGGCTGGTGTCGTCAGTCTGTCTCTTTATTGCTTTAATGGTGTGGGGTTTGCCAGTACCACTCCGGGCCCCATTGATTTATGGGTAGGGTTGTCTCTGGAAGCACTGCAACGGTTTGGCAAAGTAAGAGGAGGTCTTTGGGTTATGTACATGATTTAGCGAAGAGGTGCTTTAGCTTCAAATGACATCCTTTTTTTTCGCCAACTTGGGGCATAATATAATTAGAAATTATTTTTTTCCACATTGCACAGAACTTTTGATATCGATCTGTGCTCATATTAATGGTTCCTCCTACCTTTTATACGACTCTATAAGTCTGCTGTCCCCTCGTTATTATGGGGCTACATGACTTGTTGTGATGGGTGTTTTTCTTGCTGCTGTGATTACATTGAAAGTTTATGTTCTATCCAACACAAGACCCAAATAAATGATTTCATACACCACATAGTGGACAACATAAAGCATAAAAATATCCATTAACTGCTCGCTTATCCTAAATAAATAAATAAATATTAAGAAAGGTTTTTTTTTTTTAACTAAGGCTAATGAGCACTCAGTCTTCAACCTTCAGTGTTGCAGAAAGGGTATTTCCCTGCCTTTGCAGTGAATCCCTGAGGTATCTAGTTATTGAACTAAGCTTGGCTGAATTCAGCATTCAATATACCCTCACACTTATATAGACATAAAAGAAGGCATCTCTGAGTGCGTGGGACTCTGAGGAAGTGGGGAAAATACCACAATTGCCCCAAAAGCAATCTTAGTCTGAAGGATTCCATTCATTCTCTATATTTTGGATGAGGTTCACTCACACATTAACGACCCTGGAGGCAACTCTCTAGCTGCTTTCCATCTCTTTTCATAACATTCTACTTTTGGCTTCATTCACTGACAGAGAACTGTGTCAAAAATATTCTTCAAGACCCAGTGTGTAGTATTTCAGGGGCTCTATGAGCAAAAATTTAAAAACTACTTTTTCATTAGTGTGTAATCATCACCTGAAATATGGACATGAATATGGAACACAGTAGAAAGATAGTACTAGTAGATAAAGTTGACCCAAACCAAAGACTGCTTTTAGCAAGAGCCATTCCTGTTTTTGAATCACCTGGAAGCCACCATAGTTCTGAGACGCTCGTTTAAGTGTGGTAACGGTGCAAAACTATGGTAACACCAGCCGCAGTCTGACTCACATAAGTGCGGCTTAAAAGCGGGTTTCGTACATACTGTCCCTTTAAGGAAAATCTTTTTCTCGAGCTGAAGACATTTGCCATTTATCCTTCACCTGACGAGCCGGGACGGACAACCAGCAGGCATGAAGTGCTTACTGAAGACACCCACCGCACAGTTTATGTTACACTCACTGTGTCTTCTAATGAAAAAGGATGGGCAACATTTTTTCTTTCTCTAAACATCGAACTGTTCCGTTACACAATGATTTTCACTCAGATCCTCTTCAGATAAACAGTTAACCGACACTTTTTGTTAAAAAAGGATTATGTTTTTCTGTAGTGTTTGCCCCTCCTCCTTCCTCCCTGTCTGCTCTGTGCTCTTGTCTGGTTGGGATCTGGTTTCTATCTTCATTTTCTCCGTCCTCCTTACTTACTTTCTTTAATAAATGTTTAAATATGTCCCTGCAGGTTCGATGTAATTACAGTGCAGCATCAGCTCAGGTCCTTTGGGAAGGAGAGGGAAGAGAGAAAGGGGGGGATATGCATGCAAAAAGAGGAGGGGAGAGCTGTTCATTCTGAATGGCAGAGTAAGACAGATAGAGAGGTCCTTGCAATTGGAAGGGTGAGAAAATTAGATAGGTAGACGGAGGAATTTTATTAAACAAAATGAGAACGTCAGCTGACAGCTTGTCCTTCAGCATGTCCTTACATAAGTCTCTTCAGTGTGTGTGTGTGTGTGTGTGTGTGTGACAGAGAGAGAGAAGATGTGGATTTAATGTGAATCTTACACTTTTATTGTAAGAAGTCGTGTGCCTTTGTAAGGTTACATCCCCTATTTAATCATTTATTTAAGGAATGAATATGACAAGCATGCATGTCGTTTCCCTTTTGAACATCCTGTCCTAGTGTGTGCTGTCCATGGTGCTGAATTCATTGGCAGGAGAAGTCGGGATGCAGTGCTCCAGCTTTTTTAATCCAGATACCTGAGCTTTGGGTGTCGTTCAATACTGAGAACCAATCCGATACCAGTGTGTAATTAGTTAGTTGTACATCAGGCTCGACTCAACCATTACTTTTATAACTCTGTAAAGCAAATTGTAGTAATAAATACATAATCATGTTTTACATATTAAAATAATAAATCTTACAACAAATTTGTTAAAAGTCTACTTTATAACGTGTATAGTATATAAATAGAATTTAATAGATCCCCCGTATCAGTATGTGGCCATCCCTCAGCAGAAGAGCTACGAGGCTTGAGCAGGAGACTAATGACAGTCCGTATGAAGGTCTTAGATTCATTTTGCCTCAAAACTTTGGAATTTGAAAAGGAGATGAAGAATATAGGAATATATTATTAGTATTATTATTATTATATACATTTGCATTTTAGAAAATAATTGTGTGTGTGTGTGGGGGGGGGGGGCACATTGCTGGAGAATATTTCCCAAAATGTCTGATCCTTACTGAAACTGAAAACAGAAAGAGAAAGAGAAAAAGAGCGGGGCTTACAGGCCTCCAGTCCCCTCTCAGTTTCAAGTGCTCCCTAGGACAGGCCAGTTTGAGCTGCTTGTCCTTCTAAGTTCAGCCAAAGAATAATTCCTCCCCCTCTCACATCACCAGCGTCGACATTATACAGAGAGACAGCTAAGTAATTGCCATCAAACTTTCCTGCTCGCTCCTCTTTCCCTGAGCAGTGGGGATGGGAGGGGTACAGTACAGTAGCAGCAGAAAATATGAACTGCATTCTGGCGGAGCACAGACCAGAAGCAGGGAGGCACCGCTATCGCAGTCCACTGCCACGGATGACAAAATGGGAAGGATCTGTTTGTAAATTTTCACTCTGGAAAGGTGATTTCTGAAGACAGGACGATTGTGTCTCTATAACAAGCCATACCGGCGAAGATTAATTTTTATAACTCGTGCATTGGGTTGGAGGATGTTATTGGGCTTCCTCAAATGAAGTCTCCAGCATCGACTCAGCAAGAGGAGGAGGCTAATTGGGCTGTGCTTTTTCTGTGATTTGGGATTTTGAAATTGTTTAAAAAAGGCATATCCTGTGTCAGAGGCATGCTATCATTGGTTTTATTTAGATTGAATGGAAAGAAAAGCTAAAAGTACGGCGGGTTAGGTTAAAATCAATATCATTTAATAACAGCAATCTGCAATCTGGACGCTGTGTGGTTTCTGATCAACTGTTATGGCAGGGCCTAGACCTAATGGCTCGCTTTACAATAATGCTTTTGTGGTATTGTTGAAAGCAGACACTTCTAGAGCATATCCAAACTACTCTAGCCACACACTTGGGCGGTGTGTATGTCATTTTGGGAGGTGAGCAGAGTTTGCTCCCCGTAGGTTATATCAACCACGATTTACATTTTGGGACTGAAGCAGAATGTTCATGTCCGTGTGGTACGCCAAAAAGATGGGCAGCCGGTTCCTCAACAATGTACGGAAGGCCAAGAAACATCGACATCATAAGATGGTAGGCATGTTTTTAACATGTTTACTCAATTTTCTTTCTCCACTATGGCTGTACCTCAACATATTTGGGAAAGCTTAATGAAAATAAGGTTTGGCTTTGTGGCTCCGAGGTGGTGGTGCTTAAGCGTATGTTTGATTATGTTATGTGTTTTGTTTATAGAGGCTATGGCTGCACTTAGGGTGCATGATAGATATTTTAAATCACAGTGAGCCTGAGTAATCAAATTTGGTAATACTAATCAAATCCGGCTACTGCCCAGGCTGTGTGCCCTCTAATGATGTGATGGTGCAGTTTCTTTTATTCAATAATCCAACAGACAAGGTGCTGTGAGTCTCCACTAACTACAGCCACCAATCCATGACCTGCACACATTCAGAACTTCTCCTGCACTCCATAGATATATGTAGGGTTCAATAAGAAGCCAATAAGTGAGCAATGTGCATGTGATGTCCAAATTAATCTAAATTATCCACTAAAAGCCACACACAAGCACAGAGGCAGCTAATTCATCAGCCTTCCAACCTGTCACATGGCGACACATTAAAAAATGCTTGAGCCTCGTCTTCAACAACCTTACACAGCCCTACGGTAAGACTCAGTCTGGAGTATTTGGTACTGTCATCTGTCAGAAGAGGAGCACTTTAGATACACACTAAAACAGTGCAATACCCCAAAACCACCTTGTCTATATCAAACACTTGCCAATTGCTAGTTTGACATTGCGTGTATTTCAATAGAGGTCATTATCTTTCTTATTGACCGGATGGCTTTTACGTGTAAAAGGCTTTCCAGCTTCTGCAAGGTGTGCAGGACACGCAACGTGAAAGCCCCTCTAATGCAACCTTTGGTTTGTATCCAGTGCCAGCTCACACGTGACATCATCCCCTCTGAGGATATTGAAGTATTCTTCGCACGTTAATCTCAACAGGAAAGGCAAAGACAGCACTTGATGTTTTAAATACCCTTAGGCTTAACTAAACAGGTGAATGTTGCTATTATCGGCGTTATTTTGCCTAATTCGACTTAAAACCTCTGTCTTTCTGTCTATTCGACTGAAAGCGACTAGAGGTGTGAGCGTGCACAGAATGTTTAATGAGCCTCGGAGAATCCTGCATGTATGCAGGCACATATGCACTGAGCAGTAAAGATCGATCAGATTATCTGAAAGTTGTGTGATTCACATATTCTGAAGGGAGCGTGTACAGTGTGTAGTTAAATATGAGGCTGAGGCTCATGGTTTGCAGCGCTAAATAACCATTACTAAGTCTAACTCTAAATAGAAAAAGCAATGTAAACATGTTGATTCACTTTTTTGCTGCTCTGTTGTTTTTGCCTTAGCTAGGGGGAAAATAATTAGATATATTCTTTGATAAATGAAATTATGAAATCACAAAGCACTATAGCATGATCTGGAAATCAATAAATCAGGTTTATTTGTCTTTGAATATGCACATTCTGGCACTTGCTCGTTGTGTATAAATCCATCAAGAGGTAAAGGTCTGAGTGTGGATGGATGGATGGTGATGCTGCCTGTACAGACATGGCAGAGAACGGGTTAGCTGAATAGGTGGTGCTTAAATATAGGTGGGCAAGAGCAGCCAAACACTGTAAATCCTAACAACCGCGACGTTGAACGACTTGACAGAGCAAGGCGAGGGAGAGAGGGCTCTGTCAAAATCCCTGCAGGGAAACTGCCTGCACTGGGCTTAGATTTCTGCTGGCTATACTCATTATTTCTGTCTCTAGATAAGGATGAATTTGACGTAATGTTCAGCAGCACGGCCCGTTGGCCACAGCTACACGCTGAAGTTCAGCACAGGCGCTGTTATAATCGAACAGTGTGTGCCGAGTGTGGCGTATTGTGGAGGGCTGGCGATGATTTTTCTTCTTTTCCTCGTGTGGATGAGTCTTTCTTTATAATGGCAGCTATATTTAGTATCATTCAACTTGATTAATAATGAGAAAAGGGGGTTGGAGCACAGGAGAGCGGTCTTGGTAAAGAACAGGGTTTTTACACTACATTATGAAATATTGCGGGAAAATAAAAGAAAGGTGTTGTTATTTACCATACACTCATTGATATAAAATAAAGGAGAGAATTACAGAAATCCAGATCAGTATAATGAATGAAATACAATTTAACAGCACCACAAACTGCAAACATGCAGTTAAATCACCCCCTCTCTAAAAGAGTGTCAACAAAAACTCATTGTACACTTCATGAAGGATTACTGCAGGACGGTTGCATTAGTTTTATCTAGGTGTACCTAATAAAGTGGCAATACATATCACTGTAATAATCCATGCAAAAACAGTTAGCTTTCATTCTTTGAGTTCCCATGACATCTTAAATCTAGAGCAACAGACTGAGTGAAAGAAATAACTTCTCATTACATCACATAACCCATTACCCACGCTGGGTGAGAGTGACATGATTTTTCTTAAAAGCTGAGAGACTGTTCAGTTTCAGTTGTGCGGTTGTTTATGTGTGTGTGTGTGTGTGTGTGTGGGTGTGTGTGTGTGGGTCTGAGCTGTCATGTCTGTGAAGGTCAGCATGCTGATTTTATGCTGCTGTTTGCTACTCTGTAAGCACTTCAGATGCACAGCACCTCTCCAATGCTAATCAGCGTAGCACAGAACAATGACAGAAATGAGCACAGGAGCTTTGTTCTCCAAAAGAGTACTGTGCATTAGCATCATTCAACATCAGATACCTTGATGATGATGATGGTGAATCAATGAAAGGATGGGCTTACATATTAGAAAGAGATTAAAAGGAGAGGAATAAGAATAGTGTGCAGAGGTTAGCTGTCACTTTAAGATGAGCCGACAGAGAAGAGTCCCTGGCAGCAGGTAAACCCAAACCGCATCAAGGCCAAAAACCCTCCTCTCATTGGCTTGTTGTCTTGAGAGATCTATTTTAAAACAACTGGTGGGTGGGAAGCAGAAGGCCGTGTACATAGTATTCACTGGATAGCCTTTCCAGCGTCACTTACCTGAGCTACACTGTAGTTCAACCAAGCTAAACCAAAGACCAAGAGGTCGGGCATGAATTATTTGTGTGTGTCCATCATGGGTGGATAATAACAAATGGCATTCGAGCAGTGCTGTCTATCCTTCAGAGTGACAGCCATAGTGAAAACACAACTAAGAGGTAAAATGGCCATCAGTCCTGGCTGTGACTGTAGGTTCAGGGATATACTGACTGAGATCTCATCCAGGAGCATCCTCATCTCTGATTTTCTGCCATTTTCCTTAATAATGTGTCTCTTCTCTCTGCCTCCAGGGAAATACTCCTCCAGTGGTGGTGAACACCGACACACTCGATGGCTCCCCATATGTAAGGATTATGTTTAATCTTCCCTTTATTGTATTGTTGCGTTAGACTCAACTTAACCGCCTTCGTGTTCAGTCCGTTTTTATCAGTAATTCCATTCCTTTCCCAGCATCCAGGTAGGTCTTTGTGCATTGTTTTAATCTGAATAACAGCAGTAATTAATTGTACCACGTTTTAATTAAAACTAGGTTTCTCTGTTTGATACACATGAGACTGAATAGAAACAGTGCTTGAATTTGATTTCTTTAATGATGCCTTTTCTCAAATGAAAGCGGTGAAATGTCTTGAACATATTGTCATGAATTGTAAGGGATTAGAGAATAAGGCTTCTCAGAGAAAAGCCTCCATGCTCCCACCACAGACCAGTATTTCTGCACCACTACAGCACAAAGAAAAGTTGTTTTCTAGGTCAGACACCAAAACAGTGAAGTCTGAGGTTCTTTAAATTCCCTCTTCCGCTGGGACTTGCTTTAATTGCAGAGGTAAAGCCGATGTGTAGTGGAGTTGTTCAGCCGGAAGGCTAACTAAAGAGCGTTGCTGCTATTTTCAACCAGGTACTGCATTGGTCCACACATACAGCAAAGACGAGCAGAACAATTCTGGAGAGACTTGTGTGAAACTTGTGTTTAAGAGATGCTATAATTAGACACTGGTGTGATATGCTGTGTTCGGGAGCTGATGGGAAATCCCCCAAGCAGAACTTCCGAGTCACTTGATGAAGCAACACATTATGATCAAACCCAGAGGGCAACCGTTGAATTAGCTGACTATGGGATGTAAACCATTATTTTTGCTTATAAACCAACTGTTAAGCTTGTATAATTATTTAAATAAATGTAAAATCTATTTGTCTTCAAATGACGCTATAAATCTAACATCATTTTCTGACAGGTGAACGGGACAGAAGGGGAAATTGAATATGAGGAGATCACACTGGAGAGAGTGAGTCTGTGAATTCTTTTAAACATCTGTATGCAACAGACAAGGAAAAATCTCCAATCTCTAAAGTCACCTTTACATGCCACATGCCTAGTGTGGATAATAACAATGTGATTTTGTTTGCATTTGCAGGGTAACTCAGGCCTTGGCTTCAGCATAGCAGGAGGAACAGACAACCCTCATGTGGGCGACGACCCCAGCATCTTCATCACTAAAATCATACCTGGAGGAGCCGCGGCTCAGGACGGCAGGCTGAGGTAAAAACCCCACACAAAGCCAGCCTTCAGGCATTCATCTTCCCACATTCAACAAATATAAAATCCAACAATCAAAAAAGCCCATGGGCCCATTAGTCCGACTCGGGTTTCAGATAAAAGAAATGCTGCTCTGCTGCTTCCATTCACCCTGCCTTTTCTTTTGAATTCACTGATTCAGCCAGTCACTATTTCTACCAGCAAACACACTAAGAGAAAAGCCAAAGTAGAACTTCACCTCTTCATTTGAAGTCTGAAGTATTGTACCACAGCACTGCAACCTACTGACGGTCAGCCCTTCAGCATCAAAGTTACATCAGAGAAGACCTGCTTGTTAAATTCAAGATTTAATGCCTCAGCCCAACTAATATTCTCTACTACTGTTATAGGTTTATTTATTTTAGTTTCTTTTCTTTCACTGTTTGCATTTTGTTCTAAAAATGTAAAATACGTAGCTATTGTAATATCACCTTTTTGGTTTTTCTGTGAGGGTAAAATGAGTCTGATACACAACATGTATGGTAAATTTTCCTTATTTTAAGGATATGCTATTGAATATGTGAGGACATGGAAATAATCTGCAAAGAATAAGGCATGAAAAGAGGCATACTTCTCGTCCTTGCCTTTACAGTTGATAAACGTCCATCTGAAACGACTTTCTTTCTGCTATGAGCAATATCTTAACTATCTCAAGGTAAATACTGATTCTTACAACTACTAGCATTTTAAAAAGTGGAATTCCTTGAAAACCTTACAAACCCTACAATTTACAGGTGTATAATTTGTGTTGCAGAGTCTCGACTTGATGATTCAAACACAAAAAGATTCTTTCCAACTTTCACATCCAGTGACTCAGTGGATCCTTTGATTTATTCCAAAATGAAAGTGTGGTTTAATAATGCTAATTTGGAATATTTTATGCAGTGCGTACATAAATTATTCTTTATAGCTTCATAAAGGTTGTCCTTTAAAACATTAAAAGGATGCTCAATGGTGGAGTTGCACTAGAATTGCCTTAACTTTTGTTGACTGTATGATAAAATGTGTTCTTCTCTCCATGCCAAAATATATAACAAAAAAAGCCTCATAAACAATATGCAGTTCACACTTTGTCATGTAAGTTCCTTTGTATAAAGATGTCATTGGTTCCCTTTGGAGGTTGCTTTAGTGATGTGTCACACTTCAATCAGGAGAGATGTAATTGAAAGTGTGCCTTAAGAGTAATTAAACTCATGTATTTGATACAGTGTGCACACTAGGAAAAGTTGAAGAATTATGTGAGGAGTCTTAGGCAATTAGTCTCCATCTTGGCATCATCATTTTAAGGGGGAGGTGATGCCATGAGAAGCGTACACGAACATTCCCCCTGATGGAGACACTGATGAAGGGGTGAAGAAGAGTAGCTGAAAATCTGGGTGGATGTGATGTGGAGGACTTCTTATGAGCTCAGTGGACGTGGTGGTTGTGATGGAATCTGTGAGTGAACGGTGTGGAGGATGGTTGCGTCGACTCGACACTGAAATGACAACTGACAGCAGCGGAGAAGGGAAGAGTTTTAAAGTTTGACAACAACAAGATGATTGGCTCTCAGAGGTCGCAGCAAATCTCATTGGCGAATCACTTAGTTGGAACCCGGAGTAGGAGGGAGTGAGAGAGAGAGAGAGAGAGAGAGAGAGAGAGAGAGAGAGAGAGAGAATGTAAATTAACTGAGAAAGCATGAAGATAGTCTTCCTGATTGAAGTTTTGCTAAGCTTCATTTGTTAAACCTTTTCCAGCCCTCAAGAATTATTTCAGTCTTACAAGATTTTACACCCTATAATTTTCATGGCCATGAAAATCAATTTTAAACACTTGAATGGAATAGTGATAAGTAGAGTTTTACGCCCTTGGAGGATGAAATGTGTGCATCTGAAAATAGCTATTTCATCAAAATCTTCTTTGCTTGAAAATCAGCTTCTCTTCTACACACAGGCTGTCACTTGCACTTCAAGTATGAACTCCTCATTTTCAGGAATGGTTGACGCACAGACAGCTATACGGCAGCTAACCCTTGGGCTAGATCGAGCAGAGGAGTTTATACCCTTGTTAATATCGGACGCTGCACATTTGGGGAAAAGGCCAGATGTCTGTGGTGAAACTGGATCCCCAATGCTGCGACAGTTGGAGATCGACTGCTCCTGACCTCATCTGGTGGAGGATTACACCCGATTTCCTTTCTCTCTCCCTCCCTCAGTGTGAACGACTGCATCCTATTTGTGAATGATGTTGACGTGAGGGAGGTGACACACAGCCAAGCTGTGGAGGCCCTAAAGGAGGCAGGTGCTATCGTCCGCCTCTATGTTCTCCGCAGAAAACCAGCAGCAGAGAAAGTCACGGAAATCAAACTCATCAAAGGGCCTAAAGGTATGTTGAAGCCTGGACTGGTGTACAGCACCACCACTTTTATGTGGGATTAAGATTCCTTTCACCAAGCTAAACTGTACCCTCTGGATTTAGTCTGCTCTGTGTTAACCCATACGTCCTTTACTCACTCTCTGTCTTCCTCGCATCACTCCCCTTTTCCAGGATTAGGTTTCAGCATTGCTGGAGGGGTGGGTAACCAGCACATACCAGGAGATAACAGTATCTATGTCACCAAGATCATTGAAGGCGGAGCAGCTCATAAAGATGGGCGCCTGCAGATCGGGGACAAGATATTAGCGGTGGGTCATTCATATAGACTAACTACCAGCATGGAGAGATAAATGCCAACACATATTACACACGTCAGTGATAGCCTCACAGTGTCACCTTTTAAGCACACACACGTGTGTGTGTGTGTGTGTGTGTGTGTGTGTGTGTGTGTGTGTTTGAGCAGCATTGATGTATAAAGAAAGAGCCAAGATAAATTACAGCTGTAATTTTCATTACTTTCAACGTATGTTATTAGCTGTGTAGGATGGGATTTAAATGTTTAACTGGAGGGTTGCCACAATGTGTCCCAAGCAGCATTCATGCCATCTGCTGGAGAACAGAGAGACTGTAAGGTAGCAAGCTGATGGCAACACCAGCCACTTCAAAATGGTGCTTTGTTTCTCTATTAAATGGTGTCTGAGCTGGTGTTTCACCCCTAAATGTGCTACGGCAACATGTTTCTGCTCATTATGAATGTGGTCAAATTTACATTTACCATCAGTGACTATAAATGAGATGTAATAATGTTGGCAACATTAACACACAGAGCTAGTTAAGAGTGGAAATTAGCATAGACTATTACTTTAAAGGCTCCCAATCCAAAGGGGAGCCCAAGCTTTATTTTTGGTTTAGCTGATCTTGACCTATCTAATCAATGCTTAGTTAGCAACGTCTCTTATCATTTGCAGAGTAAAGCATTCATTTTTCATTCAGCAGTTAATTCTACCTTGTGTATGATTTCATTTGAGGTTACACCTATTGTTTTCACTTTCATCACTAAAATAATCTAATTTAGAATTATTGATTTAGATAGAGAGGTTTCTTTTACAAGTCTATGTTAATTTGATCTGTTGGTGTTTTCTCTGCAGAGCGGCTATACGTTAAAAAACATACTTGTGCTGTGCAGTCCTGAATTTGTTTCCCTGCTTGTTGTGAACAATCAGGTGAACAACGTGTGTCTTGAGGACGTGATGCATGAGGATGCGGTGGGGGCTCTAAAGAACACAGCCGAGGTGGTGTACCTCAGGGTGGCCAAGCCCAACAATCTGTTCCTGACAAACTCCTACAACCCTCCGGACCTCACCAGCAGTAAGCCACTCTGTTCAGACCTGAAACAGTCAAAATGAGAGTATGGGATATCTTGTTATTTCTAAAATCACTAGAGATGGCTGTGGGAGTTATGTGAAAACGCTGAGGTGTTCAGGCTGAGGGGTTTTATTTCCCCCCCTTATAAAAACACAAAAACATTTTGGGTGACTTAATGAAATTTTGCCTTTGTAGCAAAATAATCTGAGCATGGTAACACTCTTTGTGCAATAGGATTTCATACATAAAGAAAATATCACATTCCACAAGTGAATTTGGTGGAAAATCCCATTTATTATTCCTCTTTTGGTGTTGTGTGTATTTTTTCCAGCATATTCCCATATGGACACTGAACTCAGCCACCCCAACTATCTTGGGTCAGATTACCCACAAGCCCTCACTCCAACCTCACCTAGTCGGTTTTCTCCTGTTCTACATGGCATGATGGGAGACGATGACATCCCCAGGTGAGCAATGACCTTCAGCTCAACATGTAAATGTATTATTATTGGCACTGTTAGCAGTAGTAGTAGCAGTATTTGCTGTATTAGTGTTGGTAGTAATGCTTATTTTGAGTTTGTGCATAATATCATTGATAACATGACTTTCCTCTCTCCTCCATCTTCCAGGGAGCCTCGCAGAGTTTTGATCCACCGAGGCTCCACTGGTCTGGGATTCAACATTGTTGGAGGAGAGGATGGGGAGGGAATCTTTATCTCTTTCATCCTAGCAGGGGGGCCCGCTGACCTCAGCGGAGAGCTGCACAAGGGCGATCAGATCCTCAGTGTAAAGACTTTTAACTTCCTAAAGTTGTCCCACACACACACACACACACATACAAACACACATTAAAAAGGTATAATATGCAACACCTTCTTAAAAAAAACAATGTGTAGACCGACACAAAAATAATCCCTAACAATCATCCCTTATGACCGACTAGAAGTGTGTTTTGGCAGAGTCTGTATCCACAGAGATCCTGCCCTCTGCCTGTATTTTCCATTTTCTTCCTATTTTGCTGTGTTTGGGACTCTTCTGGGGGGGTGGGGGTGGGTAAACCCCCAGCTAATAAGGAGGCCATGCAGCCCGTTGTAATTCCCAGGTCAAACACTGCCGCTTTATCACGCACCTCGGCCTACTGAGGCTGAAAGACCTCACAGGCCACAGCACGATGAAGCGTGCTCGGGCTGCATAAATCCCAAATGCAGCACCTTCCCACAGGTTTGTGAGGAGGTGTGGAGGTGTTTGTGCTTTAGAACATAACTCATAGCTTGAGAGAACACCACAGTTCTCTCTCTCTCTCTCTCTCTCTCTCTCTCTCTCTCTCTCTCTCTCTCTTATATATATATATATATATATATATATATATATATATATATATTATTATTTGCACCGGAGTGGAGGGGCAATTTTTAAATGCGCTGTCATTACAAACAGCAACCGACAATGACTACATATTATACCTTTAATGCATTGTAAGTAGCACTGGGTCGTTTTTCAGCTGTGGTTGTTAACATATTGTAAATACATCAGGTGAACGGCGTGGACCTGCGTATGGCCACACACGAACAGGCAGCTGCAGCATTGAAGAACGCTGGGCAGACAGTAACCATCATCGCTCAGTACAGACCCGATGGTAAAGCAACAACTGCTATACATAACAAAGACTTTTCTATTATAACACAAGTTCTAAAAGGTCTTTATGGGTTTGTATTTCTGTGTTTCAGAGTACAGCCGGTTTGAGGCTAAGATCCATGACTTGAGGGAACAGCTGATGAACAGCAGTATGGGCTCTGGGACCACAACGCTAAGGAGTAACCCTAAGAGAGGCTTCTACATCAGGTCTCACACAAAACACACACAAATGCATCTAAATTTGCACACACTAACACTGTGTTAAGCTCATTTAGCGAAAACAAATTTCATTGATATGCTTTGTTAAAGTAACCAGCAATCTGACATTTATAAGCTTACAATCAACGCAGCCTTTTTAGGAACAGAGGACATTTTTGTGTGACATGAATGGATTGTTCTGCATTTAAAAAAACTGAATCTTTTGTGGCATCGTCATATATTTAGTCATAATTTGGGCAAAGCGAGTCATCCACTAAAGTGCTGTTATGGTGCCAAATGTTGTTTTAAAAATTATGGAGTAACTACAAAAGCCTTTACATAGCTGAAATGTTGCGTTTTGAAAGTGAGAATGTGAGTCATAAGTCACCGGAGGGGATGTGATTATTAGAAAGACATGATTAACTGTAGACACTGCAGACAATCCTAAGTGGGGCAAGTCAGAGAGGCTCTGAAGTTGTGTGAGTGTAAGCCACAACAGAGAGATAAAATGGCAACGCAGTGGTACTATGTACAAGAAATCACAATAAACTACATACAATACCAGGAAGAGATATTGTCCAATGTCGGCTGTGTGAGTAGAATAGGAGTTCAATTCATTCAAAAAGTCTAAGCAGAGTTCATTCCCCCTTAAAAAAAAACAATTTTACACAATTTGGCCTTTTCATGTTTGTTTTTTTTTTTAAATGGCCAAGATTTATAGCTTATGTAGGTCTGACTAATGGCTCAAACCTTTTAAGAAAAAGGATTATCTGAAATGTACACAGAGAGAATTAATGGAACAATTAATGATCAATTACAGGCTGTACAGCTAGACACCCGACCCAACTGGCATACCTTTAAGAAACTCAAGTCAGTGTTCAGTCCTGGGTGAACATAATATCCATACAGGCTACATTAAAGGCTCCACACTGTACAGGAATAAATAACATACACTTAGATGCAAAGCATATGTCTGAGCTAAGCTGCTAACACAGTCCAACAAAGTCTGAAGACACCAAGAACCACAGTACCACTCACACTGGCTTTATAAGTATCTTGTATATTTACTGTAATGTCATCACCCCATGCACATCTCTGTTTCAGCACCATGAACAGCGTCACCAGCGCACCAACCAACCAGCGACACGGATATGACATAAACAGATTAATGCAAAATATAAATTATGTTCCCAATAATTATCACAAGCTGAGCTACAGGCGACAACCCGAAAACACCAACAAGTAAAGGGAATATGCGTCTTACCTTTAGGAGAACTTCTGACTTGATGTGCTGTGTAAACTGTTACTAAAGTCCTCGATAATCATATGGGTTTCAGCAACCTATTGATGCCGATAACCGCCCACAGCTCAGGATGTCAATAGAGTTATCGACACGTTGTCCCGTTGCCATTTTATTGTGGTTTCCCTCCAAAAGTCCAGCAGTCTGCTTCTCCCGTGGTCCGGGTTCCGTCTCATGTGTATTCTGTCGTTTAAAGCTAGTGTATGCGTCATTATAGGCTTACTACGCATCGGCGTCAACGTTAATAGCGTCACCTGTCTGGCTCCTGTTAGCGAAGCTAGCTTAAACCGTTTGCCGCTGAAGAGAAACGTTAGCCGGGCTCCAGGTGAGTGTACCTGCTGCCGTTCTTCGGGGCCCAGAAGTCTTGTTTATTCTCGGACTAACAGGCGGAAATGTCTAACCGTGACGTAGACTACTTTACCTATCACTGAACTGAACGGCTAGGTGACAGAAGCAGCTACCAAAGGCTTCCTGTGCTAAACATAGCTTAGCTTTTTAGATGGAGGCTAGAAATAAAAAAAAATATATCATCAACTTCAACTTCAATTTCATCAACACTTCCGCAGTAGAACAGATACGAGCAAACAATCAATCACACGTTAAAAACCGGTATGAATCCAAAATGGCGCAGGATTTCTTCTTTACATAGCGACCGGAATCACGAATACAAGCACGAGCGCTTCGTGCTGCCACTAGTGGCCAGAAATAATATTGCAATCGTGTGCTCTCTTTTTCTTTCTTTTTCTAGTGTCTAGTTGCTGTTTTGTTTTTGTTTTTTAGTCTTTATGAAAAACAGATTGTTGGTGTTTAAGTGGTTGTATGTAATTTCAATCATTTAAATTTAGTGACTGATTTTGAACTCTTCCATCACCCAGGGCTCTTTTTGACTATGACAAGACTGCAGACTGTGGCTTCCTCAGTCAGGCACTGGGCTTCAGGTTTGGGGATGTGCTGCATGTGTTGGACTGTGGGGATGAGGAGTGGTGGCAGGCCCGTAAGGTCAGCCCCCAGAATGAAGCTGAAGAGGTCGGCTTCATCCCTAGCAAGCACAGGTCAGACTTTTCCCTGTGAGTGAGCGTGCGAGGTCTGATTTTTCTTTCATTGTGCGTCAACAATTTCTAACTGGGTTAAACTCATATTACACTTCCATGCTCTGTCTCAGAAGTTAAATATCTTTGTTCTTCCTCCTCATCTCTACAGGGTGGAGAGGAAAGAGTGGTCTCGTGTTAACACCAAAGAGAGGGTAAGTTCATACACCGGAGCTGTTTGAATGAGTTGTGTCTCTCAAACTGCCTCCCAGTGGGTAAATCTATGCTGCTGTGGTTTCTGTTGCAGGACCATGGTCGAGACAGCTTGGGCACTCAAGGTGATTAACATGAAGCACAAATGTACTGTGTATTGAAACTGCAGGCTACCATTTATACATGTATACTAGCTGACCGCTGGGCAGCAACAGCAGTATATTTATTTTTTATTTACAAGCACTTTATGTACATTGATGTGTAAATAGTAAAATAATACAGCCACACACTGTACTATCCATGACCACATTGATAGCTCAACTGGAGGTGACTGCCAATAACTGCAATTACAGAGCAGGCCCTTCCCTACCTTTGCCCTACTCTTTGGCATTGCTGTCATCTGTAAATGCATCAACGCCAATTTGTGGACATTTCCCAGGCTGCCAAATATAAACACAAGCAGTTTTTTATTTTCCTCTGGACTGTAGTCCAAAGAACAACTTCATTCCTCCTACTCTTGTCAATACCAAACATCTGATATACTAGCTGCGACATCTGGAAAAGAAAAACCCATTCGCTACACATGAACACAGACTCATACACCTAAATATCATTTCTAATGGTGAAATGTTATTTGCCTGAATGCTGAATGTTGTGTCCTGTCACCAGGGAGAGATAAAACCTCACAAAGTTATGAGACTGTCACCCAAGTAGAAGGTAAGGTCATACAGAAGTCCCACTATTCAGGCTTTATATCACATTTCATTTTTGTTTTATTTCACTTTTCTGAATGCTCCCACTCTCTTTCTACTTTCTCTTCACGCTAAGTTCATTATGCGAGGCCCATCATCATTCTGGGTCCTGTGAAAGACAGGATAAATGATGACCTGTTGTCTGAGTTCCCTGATAAGTTTGGATCTTGTGTCCCACGTAAGTAATTATGCTGTCAGTCACGGAGACTGATCTGGTATTCTGTATTTTATTCTCATGTCACTGCTGCCACCTGCAGCCATTTTAGGGTGATGTCTGCATAAAAGGCTTCATCCCCTCCAACGAAGTAATTGCTTTAATTTTCAGATTCAAAGTGTACGTGCTGCGTTTATTGTTTCCTTCTTCCCCTGACAGACACCACACGGCCCAAGAGGGAGTACGAGGTGGACGGGCGGGACTACCACTTTGTGTCGTCACGGGAACAGATGGAGAAGGACATCCAGAGCCATCGGTTCATCGAGGCGGGCCAGTACAACAGTCACCTGTATGGCACTAGTGTCCAGAGTGTCCGTGAGGTGGCGGAGCAGGTACGCAGGAACCTGTGCTACCAGGAAATAAGAATGAATGGCAATGATAGAAAAATAAAAACATTTCCAATCATTTTAAACAATTTGCTTAAAGACTTTTACAAATGATTAATCCTTATCATGTCTTTGCTTTCATGGTGCACAAGCAGCAGGGGAAACACTGCATCTTGGATGTATCTGCTAATGCTGTGCGTAGACTACAAGCAGCTCAGCTTCATCCCATCGCCATCTTTGTCCGGCCCAAGTCACTGGAAAATGTCCTGTATGTACTTCAAAAAGCATTTTCTGAACTGTTTGGTTGGCAGACATGGAATATGCTGCACATCACACAAGAATATGCGTTAGAATGAAGAGTTTGTGTGTGAACTTCACAGAGAGATCAACACTCGGCTGACAGAGGAGCAGGCCAGGAAAGGAATGGACCGAGCCCTAAAACTGGAACAAGACTTTCTAGAGTGTTTCTCGGGTAAGAGTGGAAAGTTTGTGTGTATTTGTCGTGAGCACACAGAGATGATGTGTACACACACGGAGCATGGGATTTCAGTAGCAATCTGGAATCATGTACAGGGTTTTGGTTTGGATTATAGCAGCATCAGATGGTAAATGTGAGCTAAGACACCCGTGTTGGCACTCCACTGTACGCTAATCTATTTGATGTGGAGCGGTGATCCAAAAAAATCCTCCATTTTATGATTACCAGATTTCTGAAACGATAGGTTGTCCATATTTTAAGTTTATTGCTGCCACTCAAGTGCACGCTTTAGAGGGTGATAATTATGTGCATTTCACTGCATCACTTTTTTCTCTTTTTTTAAAGTTGTTTCTAATGCCAACAAATGCCAATGATAAAAGAAACCACGAAGATTAAAGACATTTTTCCATTTTAAGGCAGAGCTGAATGAGCCTTTGGAATGCCTCCTGGGAGGACTCGGGGCATTTTAACATTTAAGGGACACATTTAGGGCAAATCACAGCGGACGCTGGAACGGGGATGTGAGGTTTCCTCACAAATCCACCCCTGTCTACAATTTAGAACAAATGGTGAACAGCTGTCATATGTGACATTTTAGAATGTGCGTGAGACTGAATAAATATGTGGGAGAATTTGTGGACATGCAGAATGGACATGAACATTGTGATTTCACACAATATTTACACTGTCATGCAATTGTATTTATAATTGGTTATCCCTCTCATTGTCTTGGGAACAAATCTGATGACATGTTTTTCCCCCTTTTGTCTCCCTCTTTCTTTCCACCCAAATGACTCCATTTCCCTTCCTTCTACTGTCTCTTTTTTCATTGCTTGCCTTTTTTTCTCGTCTTCTTCACCCCTCATTGTCCTCCCTCCCCCCCCCATCCTTTGTCCTGCTGCAGCTGTCGTGGAAGGGGACAGCTTTGAAGAGGTCTATCACAAAGTAAAGACAGTGATTGAGGAGCAATCGGGGCCTTACATCTGGATCCCCACTCGGGAGAGGCTGTGATGCTGCACCCGTCCGAACCACCCCTTTCTCACAACCACCAACCGACACCACCCTTCACCCTCACGGCCAAGCCAGCCTCGCCTGCCTGTCTGTCCTCCAGCAAAAGTCAGTGCTTAGGCAATCACTGAGAATGATACAGAGAGACAAATGCATACCAAGACAAACACAGAGACAGAGACAAACACAGGAAGTGACACAGCGAGGTAAAGAAGGAAACCAAAAAAGAGGCTCTGAGACAGATGTGACCGCAGCGATGTGTAAGAAGACTGAAAGAAAACGACGTAGCTAGTATTCCACCTTAATGAGGCAAAACTGAGTGTGGAGGCCCTGTTCATGCTCAGCATTAAAATGCATCTTGGCCACAAGTGGACAGCTTTAATTACAGCCGTGACTGCACCCAAAACTGGGGGGGGGGGGCGCAAACGTCCTAAACACAGTTGATCTAGCGCTGCTGACAGTTTAGTGTGTAATGTGTGTTCTCCCTTTTTTCAGATGCAGTCGCGGTTTCCCAACAGATTAAAAGCAAATGTGAAGCGAAATCCAATCACTAGTGATTAGTTGAAAGATTGCAGATGCATTCTGATGCCAGGTGTGAACTGCAGTCCATCTGCACCTCAATACGCTCCGGATGTATCTGGGCATAGATTGAACAGGGCTTGAAATAGAGTAGAGGGTGACCCAGCAAGTTCACGTCCCCCGTTGAACACCTCCACGCACCTATGTTTGAGATGAAGGTGCCCGAAAAGACTCTTTTTATATCACCTCCTGGCTTTCTCTCCTCCTCCTCCTCCTCCTGTCAGCTCTGCCTTGTTTCAGCACAGGAAAGGGGGGAGACTGAGAACGGGGCACCGAGATCCTGCTGAGTCCCTCTTGATGAGGAGTCTTTTCTTGGCAAAGAGTCCCTTTTCTTGTGAATCTCCTCTGAGGGGCGAACTCAGAATAACACCTCAGTGACCAAGACTGACATTTGCTCAATCATCCATGTTCAATATTGCGAGGCATTATTTAAAGGCAGTTCAAATAATTATAATGATTAAAAACTCATATGCTGAATTTGTGCATGCATCCTCAAAGACAATGGAGACAGGAGACAAAAACAATGGAAAAATCAGACTTAAAAAGAAAAAAAAGAAGAAAAAATGCTTTAAAAAAAGAAAGAAAGGAAGTGGGGTGTGTTCTCCTCCTCCACCTCCTGATTGTGGAGGAGTTTTTTTTAGCATGTCTCTTGAAGGAAGAAGAGAGACACGGTCATGACAAATGGTCATGAGAGGCCAAACCTGAGTACAGGAGATGCTCTGACATATGTTTAGCCTCTGCTCTCTAATGCACACACACACACACACACACACACACACACACACACACGTAGAGTTGTAACCTCAGCTGTAACCTAGCACACTCCTCCATAGGGCGACGGGCTGTTCTGACCTGCTAGTCAGAATCCAGGATGATTGATATCTCTCTAGGCACAAACAGCAGAGCTGTTAGCTTCATCACACCGCAGCCGACTCACTGATCACTCTTCCAAAAGAATCCCTCAGCCGCAGACGTACACACACCGTTTCCAGTGGCCGCAGTAAAAGCCATGGTGTGTGTGTGTGTGTGTGTGTGTGTCTATATGTGTGTGGGGGGGTATGTGTGTGTGTGTGTGTGTGTGATTCGTGTGCGGAGATTCCTCTGTGTGGGAGGAATAGGTCTTATTTTATTCTCTCTCTTCCACTTTTTCTCTGCTTCTTTCTCCCTCTTGTGTCCACACAAATTAAAGCTAAGTCATGTTTAACAAATAAATGGCCTCTATATATATATATATATATATATATATATATATATATATATATATATATATCTTTTTTTATGACAATTTCTAACGGGACTGAGTCTGTAAAAATCAGCCCCTCCAAACAATATTCCATTGATTCCTTTGGTAATATTGCAGTTTGGGTGTTGAATTGACTCAAGTCCGCATGTTATTGTTGTAAAACATCAGAAAAACGCGACACAGAAAGAACTGAACCGTTCAATATGAAGCAGACCTCACACTCGAGCTTTGAACTGACATATTTGACATGTTCTCGTGTACGTTGAAAAATCAATTGAAACACATGTACAATGCAGCTGTGCGTGTGTTTGTGTGTGTGAATGTGTGTGACTGTGTGCCTATGTGTGTTTGCTGCTTGTGTGTGTGTGTGTGTGGGGATGACATGAAAACGTGTGTTGTGAATAAAATATAGATGATGCTATATGAGAATATCTATCCTTTATAACATCCACTGGTGGTTATAATGTATAATACATTAATGGGTGGTGTGCGTATGTGTGTGTGTGTGTGTGCCAGAGCGAGAGAGTGAGACACACACATGAAGATGTAGTGCAATACTGCTATGATGTTATGCAATGAAGATGGTTTTACGTGTGCGTCTTAAGATTTAAACAGTATTTATAAAGTTTGCACTGACGGCATTATATGCTACAGGTACCGGAAAGAAAACGACATGGACTCCGAGGTTTTATGAGCATGTGTTTGTATTTAACTTATAATTTGTTCTGAATTATAAGAGTGAAGGTGGAAGTATTGATGGAAGTGACCATTCATATGTCTTGTTTGTTTATTTTTGTTCACTTGCTTCACAGCTTGTGAATGACAAGTATTACGTTTTTTGTTTATGATTCATTATTTATTTAGATCTGTCACAGGTTCCTCTCAAGTCTGTATATTTTTGTATTTTTTTGTTTGTTTGTTTTTGTTTTCTTTCCACATCGAGAGAGCTTCAGGGCCAGAAATGCTGTAAATATAATAGAGATGTTGGAGTGCTGTGTGGCTTTGGATTAAGCCGCTCACACTACTGAATTGATGCGTTGCGTTCAGGATCCATCAGAGCCACAGCCCACTTTAACTGATCAAACACAGAAACAACATCTGCATACACACACACACACACACACACACACGCAGACATCAGCACATTCATTTACATTGACACATTGAGAGAATCACAGAAACAACACATGACAACACATCCATGAATGGAATAATATGTTTTTCAATTTCTTTATTTGAGGGTTCAATGTATTTCTTAATATCTCCTCAGCCATCCGTATCATAGTGTGATATTCCTTATAAAATATATGAATTTTTACAGAAAAGACTGATTACAAAGTTACAACAAAGTCAACTGATGCAGAAAAATATATTTAACAATGACAGTATCAAGCAAAATAAAATGTTCCAGTTCAGTGAAGCGCTTGTTGTAAATTAGCTATAAAATAATAAAATGAATTTAAAAATGCTTTCTGAAAACGGACTCTGCAGCCTTGTTTCTATTTTTATTTATTTGTCTGTTGATGATTGGATGTCCTCACAGTTCCACAGGTGAAGGCAGCATTACGACCAGGGGAGGGCACTCATTCTCCATTTTCAGCTGCTGAGAGCTCTACTCAGCTGCATTTGCTCCGCCACCTCCCCCTTCTCTCATAGGGGAACCATTTTCTCTTTAGAAAAGCATGAGGAAGAAAATCCTTTCATTTGACTGCACGTAACGCTATGTGTGTGTGTGTGTGTGTGTTTGCATGACAACAAGCAGACATTCACACTGTTTGTGGGTGTTATATGATCATAATCCCTATGCCATCAGATTTAAAGCACATTTCTATCACCTGTACAGGTTTCAAAGGCCCAATCTGTAACTCAAATGTAAAGAAAACCGAACAAATGAAGTGTTATTGGTTATGGAAGCGACAAATGCTAAATGGAGTCATAGAATTGCATATTGCTCCCATTTTAACACCAGAAATGAGAAGAAATACCACAAGCTGTTAAAAACCTGTCCAATTCCACTTCAGTCTTTAGAAGCACATTCTTCCCAGGAAAGCCCACATGTGTGTGTATCAAATGATGCACAACATATCTGGTGAAGGCATAAGCAAGCCTGGATTTGAATATCTCCCACAGTGTACAGCCTCGATAAAGAGTGTGAATAAACTCAGACAGTGTGGAATACGATTATTTTCTCACCTTGAAACTTGTATATTTTAGGTTAAAAAAAATACTGTTTATACATTTTCTCAACCACTTATTCAGGGTTGAGGGAGGCTGAGGTTTGACTCCTGAAATTCCAACCATCAATCACCTTGTTGACCACAGCCAGGTCTCTGCTGTATTACACCTGTGTGTGTGTGATAGAAAGGATTTGACAGAGGGAGGGAGAACATCCATCAAAGGCCATAAAAAAGGGAGTTAAACCTGCAAATTGATATGTATCTGAGGCTTTACAGCCACCTGGGGCCCGTTTCACAAAGCAGGTTCAACAAACTCTGAACCTAACCCTGAACTCTGAGTTGAACAACTCTGAGATGGGAAACTCTGAGTTTTCGGTTTCAGAACAGCGGTTTTGAATTAGTTCACTCAACTCTGAGTATGTAAACTCTGAGTTACGCGCGTGCCTGCCGACTCTACAAAGCCATCATCAATGGAGCTCCGATACTACGATTCACCATGGCAACGGGGAGAGCGTCATTAGATATTACCGAGTGTTTATGTAGAAAACGAGCTCATCCTGAGAAAGCGGAGCAACGTAACTGCAGCAACAGTAGCGATAGTTGGCGTGGCAGACATTTACTGCCCGATCTAATGTGTATAACTGAATTAAACAGTCTATTGATCTAAAGGTAAAAACTGTTTATTTTCTGAGTTGCATAGCGTCACGGTGGTGTAATGGTTAGCAACGCCGCCCACAGTGCTGGCGACAGCGGTTCAATCCCCGTAAATCACAAAGTAGCGCAACACATAAATTATTATTTTTATTGGGTGTAATCCCCCCAGGCACAGAAAGAAAGTGGCTTCAGTTGAAAATTAAGCATAAGAATATTGCGCAAATACGTTGACTAAGGCATATGATTTTAATCATATTTCACATATTAAACAGTAAATATAAGCAGGTATTTCAACACAGGAATGTACTTAAACATTTCATAAATCTCCCGTTCGCAAAAACACTACCTCCGCAAAGAATCTGGTTGCGGATTATGTCCGCGATATGAAATGTTGAAAATGTCGGAGAATATTGTTTAGATAATATCTAATGTGATTGAAAGGAAAGGTAATCAAAATCCTCTCCCGACGCAAAGCTGCTAGAATCACTTTTATTTCCATATCGATTAGGTTGGCGATGAAAGGACGGCACATTTTTTTCAGAGTTGGTTCAGATTCCGGAAAAAGGCGGAGACATGTAGGGAGAAACTCAAGGTTTGTTGAAGCAAACCTGCTAGCGAGCAGGTTAGTTTCACGGAGCATGTTACCCGGGTAACTGACCCAGATTTATGCTGAACTAGCTTTGTGAAACCGAAAAACCAGAGTTTCCCTCATCTCAGGGTTAACTAACTCAAGGTTTTCACTAAACCTGCTTTGTGAAACGGACCCCAGGTTACTCCCATCCACATGTTTCTGTTATCCTCCTACCAGCCATTCACAGGTGTCTGCTCCATACAGGGCATGTAATGCATCTTCCCCACAAGCTGGTGGGAGAATGCACGGTTGGATCCCACAGCAAGACAGATGCCTCACAGATAGATTATTGGAAAACGGGTCAAAGTAATGCTGTTACTTCAAATTTACAACTCTGAAATGTCCTCCCAATTAAGTAACTGACTCACTGGATAAACTCTCTTTTTAATCATTAAACTGATTCGTGTTTTGGGAAACCTCGACAAAAAGCCCTGCATGTCACAGATGTACGCATGGTCCGCTTCCAACTCCCCGTTTCACTGCCAGAGCGGACGGTCATTTCAAACTAGGCAGGGATGAGAAACGAATGCTTCCAAATGGAATAATTAAATCAAGCCGGTGATTCAAATTTCAGTCCAAACACGCAAAAAATGAGGAAGCTTGCCGGAGTGAAATTAGCAGGATGATTGTCAAACTGTTAAATCTCACAATTCTAAGCGGGATCAAGGTGATAGTCATTACACGTTGCGAGTCGGTCCTATTACTGTATCATCGACAATTACTGACAGCCTGTCTCACAATAGGCTGGTAATGGAGTAGCACCTCTTTGTGCCTGCTGCTGGGATCCAGAGCCGCAGTGACAGGGCCCGATTTGGATGAAAGAACAGTTGACATGTGTGTCTTGGGAGTGCTGGAAAGAAGAATTAGGTCCATGTCAAGCATTCAGAGCGACCTCACTGCTCAAATGCAGTAAAGCATTTCAGTACAACACAAGCTATCGCACAACTCAAAGCCAGTATTATCAGCATGAAGGCACACCAACTGAACCTGAACCTTTACTTCCTGACTTGCAGTGCACACCCTCAGGTTTATCACAATAAGTGCTGAGGTCTTCTGGATATATATATGTATGTGTGTGTGTGTGTGTGTGTGTGTGTGTGTGTGTGTGAGTGCACAGGCAAGCTTTCAGTAAAGAGGTGCACATTATGTCAATTCATCACATTTATAAAAATGTCTCCCTTTCAAGTTCCAGATGGGAGTGCTTGTCGTCTTCAGCTCAAATCGAATTCTTTGGTCAGGGTAATCCTATTAGGTCCAGGATGATTATACAGCAGGCGTGTTCCTATAAAGGAGTTTCAAGAACCGTCCTTCATAAACTTCACAAAAAAAAAACAATCAATCTGTCTTCCAAACACTTTGCTATACACGGGAGGTTGTCAGCAGCATTTGTTACCTTCATTACAACATGACAGCTCCAGCGTGGAGTAGATCAAACACAGATCCTTTTCCATGTTCATATTTTATTATTCATTTCAGCTTGCTTTGTCTTCCTCTCTACTGCTACGTCTTTTTTCTCCTCCACCCGTGAGGTCTCAGCTGGCACCCGTCAAACGTGTTTGTTTAGGACAACTCCAGCTCAACTCTTTTGTTTATGTCTTGTGCTCCACATGATGTCACTCCAGCGCTTTTCATTCACGTATCACACCGACGGCATGGAGATCAGATGATTCTTTCCTCAGATCGGCGTGTGCAGGGTGTGGTGCAGAGTTCTCCATCAACACGCTGCTTCATGCTGTTTGAAAAGAGCTCCCTCAAGTTTAAGAAAATACTGACTCCTGCAGGGTTTGTGTCACAGCTCTCAGACAGATGTTGGATTAAACCTAATGTGTTCTTCTGCCTTTTTCTGACTCTCAAAGGCATACTATGATAATTTGGCAAAAAAGAGGAAAATCCCACGGTGTGTCCATACCTGCAGAAGACATTTCTGTGCTGAAAAAATGTGAGAATGGAATGGATTGTGAGGAGTGTTTTGGCATTTTTACATCTGTTGGAAAATTCCCATCTGTTGAACTGCCCGTTCCACTAATTAAAACATGTCATGTTTGTTTCAAATGAATATTACCTTCTGCATTTAATATTCAACTACCTTGAAATTAATGGAAATTGACAGATATTTGGGTTTATTTTTTGCACAGTGATGTTTCACCAATGAAAGCGATTTTCAAACACAAAACCCTCATTTTATAAGCTGCATCTGCAAGGGCAGAGTTTAGCCCATGAAGGCTTATAATGTCACCTAGGCCGAATCCACACTTTCATTTTGTAGTAGCAAAATGAGTATAGGCATGCCAGCATTTTTAATTTTTAAATGGTGCAGTTCTGTCTCTGTATAGTGCCTATCTGACTCTGTTAGGAGTCAAGGAGCTCCTTCATTAACATGTCTGATTACAAGCTGTTCCATAAGTTGTCGAGTGCCAACATAAAAGGATGCAAAGCATTCAGTTCACATCTCATTGTGTTGCTACTTTGAAAGAGCCACCGTTCTATGTGATGTGGAAAGAATACAGAGACAAACACGAATGCAACCATGCATGGCTTTAGCTCGGCCAGAGGGGGTCAGGTCATTCTTTGCAGGATTGTTGAAGGTTCAATCCCTGGCTCATTCTATCCACATGTCAAAAACAACAATATGTGTATGCTACAGCTGCTTTGAGCTAAACGCTAACATCAATGACATTTCATAGCATGCTAATGTTTAGCTGGTATGCTTATTTTCATGTGTTAGCATGCTAACATTTGCTAATTAGCTCAACCCATAAAGAAAAACTTAAGTTTGTGGGAATATTTTTGTTTTTGTCACAAACCATAACCAACCAGATTTTGACCTGATGGTGGCGCTGTTTTTGGGGTGCATGAATGACGGAAAACATGTAGTGCAATACAACAGTTGGATGTCAGCCACATGGTGGCGCTAGAGGAAAAGTAGGGGTAACCAAAAACCAGCGAGATTGAACTGTGGTCATTCTAGATTGTGAAATATTTAACTGGAGAAGTGAAAACTGACCGACTGACGTCAGCTGTCAAGTGACATTCAGCTTCTGCAACAACAAAGAAATTAGTATTTTTAGTATTAGACGTTTTCTCCCGTCTGTGGTCAATCAGATTGCAAACCTTTTCTGTCTCACACTCGAGAGGTTCTATAAATCATAGACTAAGTGTGAAGAACAAACACGTAACCACCCAGGGACATTTCTGCCTTGTTTGTTTCACAATTATTTCCCACTGAAGCTCCCACCGCAGCTTTCCAGTGCTGGAAGTGAAAGCTTAAGGAAGAATTTCATGCACTGCATACAGCAAATGTGACAGCTTTGGTGACTGGAATACCCCAAGCGTCATCCTTATGCTTGCTGCTTTGAGGTTCTATCCATTTATATAAAACAAACATATTAACACAGGGACAGAAAGGAAAAGGTTGTTTTCCCCCCAGAAATGAGCAACAGGCTTTGTTACAGAGTCAGGATGGATATCAGACCTCTTTTTATTTATTTAATTCATTCCTTAGAATTTAGAATTTGCTGTACAGCTGATCATGCAAGAATCATTCTCATGTGTCATATAGATATCATGTTTGTAAGCTTCTGGGAGATGCAGCATTACACCATTTGTAAGCTTTTGATGTGAACGATAAAATGAACGTGTTTCATCCAATACAAACCTTAGAAAATAACGCATCAAAACAAGTCTGCTCCAAAAACATACTGGCCTTGCCAAAATTAAACATCGGTCTGGCCTTGTTAGAGAGCTTGAATTGCAAATGTCTTATTTACATTTTGTAATTTACAGTTAAATTAGCATTTTCTCTCATTTATGCCGCTGTCTCAACCAGACCGTCTTCAAAAAACTGATTCCGTTCAGTTCCCCTTGAGGAAAACTCCCATGAATTAAATAAGAACATAGGCTATGCTGCAACACTAGTAATTAATCTGTAATGTTATGGCTGTCATTAGAATATGCTGTTCTGAAAACATACACATTGAAAAGAGAGATGTCATTAAACATACACTTTTTAAAAGATGGTCAGTGAGGTGGCACACATAGCTACGTGGTAGCTCATTTCTAATTCTAACGGAGCTGATTATGCAAAATTTAAGTTGAGGCCTATTTTCATTAGACTGCAAGAAAACAGGCAGGTTTAGTTGGTCTATCTGCATTTCGCAGACTTCAGCTTATTTGACCCCGACTGGAGACCATGCTTAAATCCCCAGTGTCAAAAGTTATCAGGCCTGCAGAGGTGTCCTTGAAGTCCTGTATCATACTCTTCACCGGTGCTGCTCTGTGGCTACGAGTTGCCCTAAATGGAGAGTCCTAACATGTTGCAGAGAACGCATTTCACTAAAGATGCTCCTTGATTTTTGGCACCAGGAATGATTTCTCAATCTGATTGCTTTCCCTTCCAGCTGGGCTTCGCTCGGGCCAAGTTCAGGCTAGAATCAATATATGGTTAATTGGACTCAAGGACTGTCTAGGTACCACCACTACCTTCAGATTTCACCTAGAGGACAGTTTACAGCATACCACTAGGCTGCTTGTGGATACTAGGAGCTTAATTGTTGTTTTGGAGCAGTCAATGCACTAAAATACTCTAGATATCACAGAAAGTAGTGCCAATTTGTTGTCAAAATAAAAGCTTTCAACTAAACAAGAAACTCCCGTGTGTGAGAGACACCATGTGGATTACAGAGGGCTGCCACAATAAAGTGAAAATGTACCAAACGGGGGAATAAGGTGAGACACCTTGCTCATTCTATGAGAGAACAGGTTACTGGATAAGTGACTTTCCTACAGTGCTATACAGAAGTACATAGCACAAAGAATTTCAGGTGTGACACAGCGGAGCTGGCATGGAAGGCCACCTTGAAGTCATATGAATGGGTGTATCTGGATGAATGAATAATGCTAACTCAACTCCATCAGTCTCCACAAACAGAGACATGGGACAAGAAGGCTATGGTTGGAAGATAGTATATTGTTGCATTGGAAATGTTTGTATGGTGTCAAGTAAGTTGTAGTTACAGAATGGATGGTGTATATAACTCTAAGTAAGAGTTGTATTGCTTTTTGTCATGCATATAGACTAATGTATGACATTATTAAGGGATCTGATAAATCTACACACATGTTTCTGTACTGTGCTTCCATTTCTATGTGTTGAAGTTGGATGTTTTTTGCAAACTGTGGCAACTATGCTAGTAGTCCACCTGTCAGACCTGTGTGTATAGCCTAACACATCACAAAGTTCCTACAAAATAACCCCAATCAAATCTTTAATGTTTCATTTCGGATATTCATTACTATCCAGATGTTTATCAATACGGATTTTATTTTGAAAGATCCCTCCGGAAATCTTGCATCTTATCACGTGCCCTTGACTCTGCTGCTATGGAAACGACAGGCTGTAGGCGGAGCTTGCTGCTGCCATTCGACTCCGGGTTTGACGCGGTGATGAAGTCCGCTGTGGCCGGCGTACAGTAGTCATCCCTCCGAGCTACTTCAGCGCACAACTTTTATTACCCGCCGTCCGTCCGGTCTGCCGACTTTTCCGGGGAGAAAGTAGACATTGTCCTCCAGTTTCTTCCATGTCTGTTGCCTGTTAACCCAGGCTAGACTAGACGTGTCTACATCCCCACCACCTTCCTGGGGTTTTCTCCCCACCCGCAGCCAAATAGTGCTTTAACGGGGGAACACACACACTTTGGTGGATTGTTGGCCGAGACATGACGATGTACGAGCCGGCCGATAGTGAGGATCATCCGCGCTACTAACACACGCAGTGAGGGTGCTCTGTTGGCGGACTCAGCCTGCTCGGCCATCGGGCTGGGGCACAATTTGGGGAGAAGTGGTGTGGAGCACAAAGAGCTGTTTTAAAGCCAACAAGTCCCGGACCGTGGTCTCGGAGGACCGAGGAGCGGTTTACTACACAGTCGTTCACCGCCAAACTAAAGTTGGACGATTGAGAGAAGTTTCCAGTGTCCGGAGCCGTGTCTGACCACTTAAACGGCTCTACACCCACCGAGTCAAAGTGGCTTGTTCCTTTTTATTCTTTTATTTGATTTTTGCTGCAGTGTTTTGACCCCCGTGTGAGTCTCTGAACCAGAGTCCACTTTAAATGCGGACTGGTTTGCGGTCAGCGAGTGCACAGCCGAGCCGTCAGCGCCACTTGGTTTTTAATTCAAGGCCAAGGAGAGCACCACAGAGCAGCAGGGTCACTTGTTTGCACCGCCCAGCTTCACCACCATGGAGCTGACATACAGGAGCATTGTGCTTCTGGGCTCCATCTTCCTGGACCTGGCTCTTCTGGCTTCTGCAGAGGAAGGTGAGTCTGTTATTTCGTGGTTGCATGGCTGAGTGAGATGTCCTTATAGTCTATAGTCTTACATCCTGCTCCTCACCCGAAGGGGAGACCAGGGAAACCACGAGACAGCTTAAGAGCATTCTATGCAAAGATAGCCAAGAACATTAGCTACATCTCAGGGGAATAATCATATCAAGGCAGGATGTGGCTGCAGCCTCACTGATTAAAGGTACTCTATGTTACAGGCATAATCACAACGCCACCATGGACGTGTTCCTGTAATATAGCAGTGGGGGATTCATCTTGTTCTGATAGTTTATTACACAGTTGCCAAATAAATAACACAATTATTGGTTCCCTCTCCTGGGATCTTCAGGAAAAGTCCATAGTCACTAGAGTTGTTCTTTAGGGTCATCAAAAGGTCCTCAGGCTGCACCCTAGGGACCCTTAAAACACTTTAAATCAGTACGGTGCACCGAGACTAATGCAGGGCTGGTTTTCTGTGGGTCGATGTAGATCTAGGTGACACATCATTTAGCTTGAGAGGAAATACATCAAGCACTTTGCATCACACGTGTAGCCCGGATCGTCACTTACATTAGTGTCTGGCACCAACGTTAACAGGTCCACACGGGCTTGGTGATCTCCCTAAATAAGACATCAACTGTCATCATTTTAGAGAAAATGATGCTTTCAAATGCTCTGGTTTTGTCCGGGCGAGTATAGCTCGGCATCATCAACATAACAACGGGGCCAGTGTCTGGATAATTGGCTTAATGCAGGGGTGGACGACTGAGCCTCGGTGAGCCGCATTGACAAATCAGAATCCACTAGAAGGCCTGGGTGTCTATTTATTTTTAATCTCCTGCCATGTCTCTTTCTTTCGGTGATGTTATTGGGGACATTTCAGCACCGTGGAGTGAAGTGAAAACTGATTTAAGTCGTTTAAGAATGCTGCAGAGACAACGTCTTTGTAAACCTTTGATAGAAACGGGTGTTTGGAAATAATAGGCCTGTGTTTTACTGAGGATCAAAGGATCACTACCGGGTTTCTTTAAGAGCTGTTGGGCCGCAGGGTTTTCAAAAGTACCTTACTGCTGTGTAGGCTGCATGCTGCTGTGCTCCTGTGAAGACTACTACTTATTCTCCATCATGCTATTTCTGCCTGATACCGTGTCAAGCTTACAGCTGCTAAGGTTGACATTGTGGTATAACAAGCATGTTTTTCTCATTTTTACGAGTTAGCATCACAATGTGAAGAAAGCTTATACTTAATACAAAATATCGTATAATACAAACCTAGTTCCCAACCTTTACTGGGTGTTTTGTGACTAAAAGAAAATAATTAATTTGCCATGAAAACAATGGGCTCTTTAACAATGAAACTTTTCCCCCTAGTGTGTTCATTCCAACCAGTAGTTGCTGTAAACAGGAACATCATGAACATGCATGACTTCACACACTCTGTGGCAGGAACACAGATCTGTCAACGGCTTCTGGTCTGAGTCTGGAGGTCGCGTATCCGCTGGCACTGAATGCCCTTTCATGAAAGGGGGTAGACTTAGACAGCATTGCTTCTACTACAGACTGTACAAACACATGGACGCAGCTTACTCTTGGTCTTCTGGAAGCTTGGATTTGCAGCTTGCACACACACACACACACACACACACACATCAAAAGAAGATGTAAAGGTACCGCAGCTACTGAGAGTCGGGAATTCTTGCGGGAAAAGCCAGTTGTTGACTTTGTCTTTCAGGAGAGAAGTTTGGGATTTCCCCAGACATTTTACATTTACTCGGCGGTTCGTGGGAGCGAGGGATCGGGGTCATTAAAGGAACAGTAGCTTCTTCCACAGCTGTGGTTGCAAAGGTCCACAGCTGGAGCCCCACCTCTATGACTCAATTCTTCAGTATTTGGTCCTCTGACAACATGGGAAGGGATGCTAAGTGGGTTTGACATAATTATCAAGCATGTCCCCTTCTTTAGAAAATCAAGAACATTCTCAGCAGACTTGGCGATATTTTACCCCCTCGCTGACGTTGACGTGGGTTCCAAACAGGTGCAGCGCAGGCTGGATGTGGAGGGCGGGTTGTAGTGCCTTTACCGATTGACTCCAGAACATCTGTGTCTTACCGAGTGTGAACAAGATGTCTGGTTTCCATGTCTTGGGTAATGGTCCACTCCTCTGCCAGCACACTCTGGATCATCCTCCCCCTTGTTTGCTATCTAGTAGGGAATTCTGTAATGAACTGATGGGAGGGTAGATGAAGCTCACGCTGCCAAATCTCTCCTCCTTTTCCAACGAAAGGATAAATGACTCACTTACACACACCACTTGCTCGTTCGGCGCATGGACCTCTCTTCACGAAGATTAAAACACAGACCCCTTGATCCGATAATTGTTTTGGCTGGAAATTAATAACAGGCTTTTGGTGAGAATTTGTAATGAGGATGCACACACTTACACACACACACACACTTACACACACACACACACACACACAGAAATAAAACGATTCTCTGCCTCGCCTTGGGAATTAATGTATCATGTACAAAAAAGTACAAGCCTTACATTTAAAGGCAAAGCCTGTTATGCAGGATTAATAATTCTCACTAATGAAGCCTAGATGCAATTTTAAAAATCATTTGACATTATAGATGTAAGCTATAACTGTTCCTTATCCTCCCACATGCAAGCTCAACCTGTAAAGTACCCATTTTGTTTCTCTCCCTGCCCCTCGTTATTCCTCGCACATACAGTTTCTCTCTCTTACCAGTAGCGAGATGCAGCCGGTGACAGAAACACTGCAGTCTTTCCCACCTGCTCTGGTCCACAGCAAGATTATATTAACATAATTTTTAGAAAGTTGTGCAAACTTGTCGGCAGCCATCTCAACTTAGAAAGACCACTTTCCACCCTTTCCAAATGTTTGAATAGGCATTTTTGTGAGAGCGAGTGCTCTTGGATTACCTATATGATCATTTAAACGTGCACGCCTCAAGTTGAGTGCCTTAAATCATTTCAGAAGAGGAGGCTGCAACGAGACGACGGAATAAAAAGCCAGTCAAACTCGAACAAAAAGGGAGGGGATATTGTGATGGAAATGGTATTTTAATGTTGCTTTCATACTTAAATTTGAGGAGGGATACAGCCTCCCTATTGCTCCTGCTTGCCTGCTCGTCTGTTTGAATTGCACTTTTTGTTACATTTATTTTATTCAACTCAAATGTATAACCCTTTTTGCGATATTTACACTTTAAGAAGAAAGAATTCCCACATTTCCACTCAGGTTTTAAATGTCCAAATTTAAAATGTGCAAAACATCAGGTGAAATCTACCATTACAAGGCCCTTATTACATGTGTTCATGCAACCTGACTGGAGGTGAGTTGCTGTGGAGATATGGTGCGTTCCATTTACCTTGGAAGCCGGAGCTGGGAATGACGTCACGCCCGAGTTATCAGTGTTTCAGGTACAAAGTCTGAAAAAGTAGCCAACGGCCTCAAACGGAAGAGGAAACAAGATGGCTACATCTACAAAAGTTATTCTCGCGCTAGCCTTGTCCGAATATAAACACCTTCTGGACAAATATGCGGTCCTTCTGCAACCTGCAAACACGGTGGATTAAGAGAAAACACAAAGTCTTTCTACGTATTTCATTGTTTACATAAAAGTATTGATCGCCCTTTGATCGGTCATCAGTAACGTTACTGTTTACAACCAGGGCAGCCATCTTTAAATGTCAAGTCTTGTGTGGATCGTCCGACTTTCCGAGTCGTAAATCTGACCTCGGGGCTAGCTCCAGTTGAAATTTCCGACTCGGAGCTCGGATATCCCGAGTACAACTGGAACACACCAACACATCCATGATTCTGAAGCTGACGTGTGATTGGCTGCTGAACATTTGTTGTCATGTAAAGGCAGTGTCTCTTTAGCAAAATGGATTATTTTTGACTAGGAGGCTTGTACTAAGTGCTTATAGTTTTTATAGTGCTGTACATCCATCTTTCTATAGCAATCTCCTGCTTCTGCAGTATGGTATGTTACCGCAGCTGTTACCTTCTTCCATTTTAAATCATCTTTCCACATAATGCAACAAGAGAGTGCAGCTGTGACTTGTTTTTGGGTTAAAAAACAAAACACCATCAGCACTTTTTAGCCTCCGCTGGTAGAAAGAGGGGTTAAGTGTCATGCTGTCTCGACACGTGGCGGCGGCTTGTTCCTTATCACACTCTCCCAAACCAAAGCAACCCCTCCACCAAAGAGTTGACATCGACATCTTTTGTTCTCCACTAGCAACGACACGTGCTGCCTTCCATTGTGAACACTGAGCTCACACGGCTACCAGTAGATGCACCAGGGGCCAAGTGGGAGTAATGAGACAACTGAGTAATAAATTCACATTTCCATTAGGGTTGCATGATTTAAAACATAGTGTAAATTAAAAATAATACCTCCATGCATATTTGATGAGGTAAAGAGAAGATATATGGCCATGCTCTAATGGGAGTGGGTTGACAAAGATGCTCTAATTTCCCCACAAGCACAGGCATGGTGAGGATTTTGTGCAGCGCTGTTGACTGGAAGCAGCGAGGGAAGCCAATCTGTATCTTGTCTTAAACAAACACTCACCAGTTGCTTGTATTCAGTAAGACAACAGGTGTCTTTACATGGAATTACATCATTCAGTGCTCAGATTTATGTAATCCGCTGATAGACTGCTTTCCAGTGGAAGGAAAGATTGACATCAACCCTCTCAAATCTAAAATTGTCTCATATTTTCGATACAGACTGTCTTCTGTTTATGCTTTCACCTTCTAACTCCTCTGTGATATAACTAGCATGATTAATAGCATAATACTACTCAGTCTGAAGCTCCAATGCTGAAAGGATGTTTTTTTCTATCAAAGAGGCATTACTTGAGCCTCAATCCCTTCTTTCACAGACATGTAGCCTTTTCTTTTGCTACTCTTTCCACGTCCTCTGTCTCCTTGATGTTTGACTGCTGCTATGCTGTTTTCTCTTGCTGACTGTCTCCCCTGCCGTGGAAATGTGGATGGTTTTCCAGAAATCCTTTTAAACGGAACCGATTTTTATAAGAAAGGGATTTGCATTTAAAGCACCCCCCCCCCCTCCCGAAAGCCTGTAGCCCATCATCCTCAGTACCTCCACCCGATGATTAGCTTCCTCAAGAGTTAAACAGCCATCCGAGTGCCAGAAGTACTCTCAGTCCGTGTCTTTCTCCCTCACCCTTTCCCCTCTCGCTGTGAAGGATGCATATGGCAGCCTGCAATTGCAGGTGGATGATATTTTAGCTGGGTGAGAGGATACATCCCCCAGCCCATACATCCATGTCAGGCATTCACTTTGGAGAGCCGGTCTGTCCTCCACCCACACGCTACTCTCTGAGAGTGGGACACAATGGGGACAGGCTGCAGCAGCGAGGGAATGAGGCCACAGCCTATCAGCCATAAGCACCAAGGAGAATGGCACTTTTAGAGGGATGGGGCTTCTCTTTGAAGTGAGTCAAGGGGAGATGGAGAGACCGGCGTGAGTCAACGAAATAGAAAGAGCAAGTGCAGAGAGGGCAAGGGGGATGCAAGTATTTGCACCCCGTCACACTGCGTAATTTGCAACGTATGTCTGTTGCCTATTTGCATTCCGTAACACACACCTAGGGCCAGATATGTGAGGTGTATGCGATGGGGATGAATATGTGATTATGACAAGGAGATTAAAAGGGGCTTTTAATTAGGAGACAACAAGTGAGAATGGGCTATTTATCTCAGGTCCATCTTTCTCATTTAGCATGCACACTAATCACAGCTGTTTGAGGCACGCTGAGCATTGTCTAGCGAAATATCCTTTGTGAAGTGTTTTCTACCTGCCATTGTTGTCCTGTGCCTTGTGGTGTTTTTGTCATTACGTTCTGAAATAGAATGAAATCTTGAAGGCGGTTTGGAGCAATATGAGGCCGACGAGATGTCTGAGGCTGGATGTGCAAGAATTGATTAAAAACAGCAACCTTGATGGGAAAATGTCTCAGCTTGTACCAATGCACCATCGGTAGGCTTCATTCACTTTGAGTCTGGGATATTTTTCTCCCTGCGTCATAGGTTGACCTACATCTCGTGTTTGATATATCCACTTTAAGTTAAAATGCAATTGACTTGGTTCGACATCAACCTAGAGACCCACGTGTATTTTTTTTTTCTGCCTCCACCTTCGTGCATGTACTCGGGCTTCAGCACGTCTCCCAGGGCCTGCTTCCATTTACCGCACTGAACCGCATACGGCATAACAGAGCCATTACTGTGTGCTAGCTGCCCTCCTACAGCCTGCACACAGCTAAGAGCTTGAAGAGGGAGTCATGCTCCAAATAGGAGTGGGTCAGTTGAAATAAATAAGCGTTAAACACCTTTTTTTGAGGGCCTGGTACTTGGTTTTAAGGAGCACTGCACACAAAATGTTCTTTCCCTCATGTTCCTACATATCCCCATTGCTTCAGTGATAACTGATTGCTTTCTCCGCTCAACTCTATCCAATCGTTTGAAGACGAAGTCATTGTAATATTAAACTCTGTCCATTTTTCAGAGATTGGGCGAAAGTGGATTTGAAATTCAGTTTTCAAACTACTGAAATCACCCCTTGCTGAAAAACGCGGCGTGGTTGGCTGATGAAGGAAAATTATTCCCTTTGTACTTTAACAAATGGCTTCACAGCCTAAGAGATGAATCCATCTTTATTTGAGATATATCGGTCACCGCCACACAAACAGCCAGTCGGCAGGCTTTGCTGAGGAGGAATGCATGGACTGAAGAAGGAAAAATTAGCTCAGTGTGTCTGTTGATGTTTGAATATGAAAAAGCGTAATGTGTCGAAATACAAGAGAAAATTCTCGCAGCGAGTGTGTTTTCTTGTATCTCTACTTAGATGTGTCAATCCTTAGATGGTTTATTTAGCTGGTGTCTGCAATGTTAGCTTCAAGCTGTCCACCTCCCACTGCAGATTAGTCACTGAAAGCTGTGTGTGTGTGTGTGTGTGTGCTTTCTTCTGCAAGATTTATTTTTTCCTCCCAAAATGAATTGTAGATTCTGCTTTAGTAAAGGCTTTGATAACACAACTCTGCTGTAAGTACAGCAGTAGATATTTTTGGACCTGGTTGTTCGGCGGATGCATCACAGCGGTAGATAGAGCTATGTGGGTTTTTCATTAAGCCAGATATGAAACCAGACCAGCACCACCTGCCATGCATTAGTTTAGAAAAGTTCACAATTCCATCCTTTTGTTCACTAACAAATTCCAGTTTATTTTGCTGCTGTAACTCTATAGGATAATGTGTAATTCCAGCTCCGTATGTGAACACCACGTCACTACATTTTGGAGTGGATCCCAGCCTCTCCTCTTCATGACTGACACAAGACACATGCTAATAATTCATTTATATGGTCCAATTATTGGAAGACACAGCAAACACAGAGATGCCAGAATCTCCTGCTGCTGAGGTAGATCATTCCAGAATGTAGTGCTGCTCGTCTCCAAGGGGTCCGCCCTGCAGGGGTGCCTGTCTGGGACTGAGCCTGACCTCAGGCCTCCCACACCACGGGAGCAGACAAGACCATGAATATCCTCTTGAAGGATGGAGAAAGTCTTTGAAGACAAGCATCTTTTCTAATGGCGCTACAGCTACGATGCCGCAGCGCAGCGTATAACCTTTCCTTTAACCCCAAACACCAAGCTCAGGGCTCAACGACGGCAGTCCACAAACCACTGATGTCACTACATCCATTATAAACAGCCTATTGCAGTAGAATGAAGCTGGATTTGGTTGGTGGGGGTCTTGGTGCTGTGGTAAAACATACTGGCAGCTTTCCATCTTAGCACTATTTTCTTTTCTTTTCAGGATGACAGATGATCTTTAAATTATATTACTGAAGGAGTGCAACATCTTTTTCTAAGTGGATGAGTGCGGCTTTGAGTCTCTGTTTAGCTAATTTTCTCTCCTACTCTGCGGTACCGAAGACTTTAGCCTTTGACAACATCTAACCATGTAAAGCCTTTTATCAAAACAAGCATGCCTAGAAAGACCGCCATCACAGAAACCGTCTTTTTAGAAGACTTAAGTGCTAAAATGTGTTGTGCACACCACATCTGTCTACGAAGGCACCTGGCTTTCAATCTTGTAGAATCAAGGTCCCTGAAAAGAAACAGCACACATCTGTCAAGCTCAGAGGAAGTTACAGCATGAGTTGCAAAGATTAAAAGGTGGGACAGGCTCACAAAAACAAGTCAAGCCTTTTCCACGTTTTCCAGCAGAGTTACTTGAGGATGAATATAAATGTGTCTGCCACACGAATCAATACATGTGTGACCTACATTTGGAGGAGCATTCCTCCTCCTTTCTACTGCGGCAGGTGGGATTTAGTGTAGGAAATTAAACAGGATACAGAAATACAATAACGTGTTGAATATTGGTGGGGATGTCTGTAGTTCTGCGTTTTTAGGCGTTCGGTTGATATAGTTTAGATTTGTCGTCTGAAAGAGGGAATTTAAGGTTGAAGAAAGATTGGATGACGTGGGCTGGGAGAAAATTAAACAAACAATGAGCAAACAATAGGAGAAGAATGAAAAATACGGGAGATGGTTCGGATGGGACGGATTGTCGTGGATAGATCTGCAACAATTAGTCGGAAACGGTCTTGACTGTAGAATAATCATTCCAATCATTTTCTGAGCCAAACGCCAAAAATCTTCCAGTCCCAGACCCTCATATGTGAGGATTGATGTTTTTCTTTTTAATGCATCGTAGTAAATGGAAAAGCTTTGGATTGGTCTGCATCATCTCGAGTGTTGTCTCTCTTTACCTCATATAGAATTCTTTTTTTAAAGACAGAGAGGCAGCGTACCCTCCCAAAAATCTCCTTGAGTTGATAAAAAAGTCTTTTTAACTTTGCCTGTGTAAGTCCTTCCTTCTCTTATAGGATTCTGTATCAGGAATCCACCGGGGAGTTGGTGTCGCCTGCAACAATGTTCTCCAGAAGGCTTCCAGCTTTTCACAGAGTCGAGTTATTTTTGAAGAGGGGTTCAGAGAGCGGTGCCCATAATTGGTAGTAGCAGGAGGTGAATTCACTCAGTGGCAGATCAATATCCCAAAGTAGCTGAAATATGCTGTCAAGAAAGATGGTTTAATCAATCACACTGTACGAGTGATGCTTCAGAGAATTATGTGTTTAAATCCCTTAATGTCTCAAGTGAGTTTACCAATGATAACCAGTGCTTTCCTCCCCTCCTCCCTCCTGTTGTTCAACTAAATGTTCAAAATCGATTGCCTTCGCTTTATTATGACAGAAGGCAGCTCCTGTTGCACACATGTCCAACAGCAGGACTTTCTATAATAACGCCGTCCTCTGATTGTCATAGATGTCACCTCCCTGTAGATAATGTTCATTTCTCATCTGGTGTGGTCTCTTTGGGAGTATCTCTGGCCTCACAGCCAAGTGGGTTTGGTTAGAGAGAGGGAGAAAAGATGCACAAGTGCTGTTCAGCAGCTGACACCGTGGGTCGAGACTCATTACTCGCAGGCAGCGATATAAAAAGGCACAGAACCAAGTTGATGTCTCATATCCTCTTAACCTCTCATTTTATGTGGGGGTCAAAACGTTTTATTCCGCTGTGATTCAAGTAAATATTCACTTTGAACGTGCGCGCCTTGAATAATGCAATAGTTGTGGTCTCCATTTTACATTTGTTTTTGTGCTCCAACGCCAGAGAGAAGCTGTTTGTGTATTTCACATTTAACACTACATCCAGAAAAGGCGTCTGCTCGGTGTCGAGAACGTATGTTTGGCTGGAAAAGCCAGCTGTAAATCAAGAGTTCCAGTGTTGTGTATTTGTTGTTAGCTTAATTATCGGAGGATTGATTCTAATCCTCCGTGCTTTGGGTCAGTCGGTTTCATACACATCTTTGGTTTCTGTCCATGAAGCAGGGTCACATCCTGTCCTGGGACAGAGATCAACCACAACACGTATTGATATGCGTCCTTAAAGACAAGGCAGAAAAACGTGTCAAACATTAACGCCTTTCCTCCCCCCCTTCATCTCACTTCTGTGACACACACACACTTTAAAGTAGCTGAGCTCATCAGCACGTGCTGCAGGAGGCTTTTGTTCCACAGTAGACGAGGGGTTAAACAGTGAATGCTGTGAGTGATGTGCTTGTTGGCGCTTGTTGCCCCCCCCAAACCAGACCAGGAGACAGGAAAGGAACTACAGGAAGCTGAGGTCTAATCTCAGTAGACACAACTTTTTCAAAGACACACAGACAGAGCTCACACACACACACACACACACACACACATTTCAGTGCATAAGTTGTTTTGTTCACGTGAACACCAAGCTTGTGAAGGGAAATCATGTTTCATTGAAATGCTTTATGTGCACTCTGTTAGATAACCTGAGTGCCAAGGACGTCTAACATTAGCATGTTTTAAAGATTAACCAACCATTGTCTTTGTAACATCCTCAATAATACCTGGAGGACAATCGCTCCCGACGCATAATGAACGTGATCATCTTCTGCAAAGAAATGATCTCAATACCCCAACAAACAAAACTAACTTTACTGGCTCTTCAAGGAGCGGCTACAATCCATCAAAGAGGTTTTAATACAGACAGCCTCATTGGTTTTCACCTATAGCTAATACTTTATGGACGTAGGCCTTGGAAGGATCTGTTATTATTTCTTTGAAAAGAAAAAGTTAGACAACCACTCTGAAGCAGCTGCTTAGCTTAGCTTAGCAGAAAGACTGGAGCAAATACAGGCGACTTGTTTCCCATCGTTTGCGCTATAAGCTAACAGTGTAGGCACGAGAGATGTATTGATATTGCCATCCAACTCCTGGCAAGTAAGAGAATGAGCGTGTTTCCCAACATGTTGAACTATTCCTTTCATTTAAATGCGAAACATGTATTAAATTGCCCGAGGCAGCAGAACATCCCATAAGCAGGTCTGATTTCAGCCTTTGGACATTTTTAAAACATGTGTTAGCAGTTTCCCCTGAAACACACGAGGTGGTGAGTTATACCTGAGGACAGTTAACTCTCCTATTAAGAAATGTCATATGGGGCATGGAAGGGAGCAGCTATTAAGCCCCAAACCACCAGACCAATGAGAGCAGATGAGATTCCTTTGCCTAGCGATTCATGATCTAGTTCATTTTTTAATGTCAGTGTTTGATGTTGAAATAAAGAATCCAAAGATGTGGTTCATATCAATACTTTCATTGTGTGTTGGGTGATGTGATACAGAACTGAATTCTAATGAAACCAAGATGTTATCAGCCCGTCACGGCTTCATGTTAGCTAACATACGGAATGAGATTGTGATGAAGGACGACGTTGAGAGCAAGTAGCTCCACGGACATAGCTGCAGTATTGGCACACGTATCATATACATATACCCATATCAAGCATATCTAGCGTTTTGTCATCTGTACATCCTTCTACCATCTCATCATCCCCTTCTCACGTTCCCCCCTTTTCATTATCCCTGTTCTTCCCCTCTGTCTCCATTTCTCTAGGTGTATGAGGGTAATTGGCACTCTGTTTCTTTAATTAAAATGCGGTCTAATTGTAGATGAAGCAGGGTAAACGTTCACAGGCCTATCATTTCCAGAGCCATGGAGAATGTGTAAAATAGGGAGGGAAAGGCCTCGCAGGGAGAGCAACGAGCACAAAAGTGAATGACGGGATTCAATGCAAATGAATTGGAGCCTCGGTCGTCTGAAGACGCCTCTATAGAAAACGAGGGTGTAATATTTGCCATACAGTCCTGCTTTGAAAGAAATACAGGGTCAGGTTTTACATTTCAAAGGAAAACACCCTCTATTGTTGTCTGCCTTCAATCCAGAAAACACAATACCTTTCCCCCTTGGCTTGTATTTTCTGACATGGTTTATTTGTTAGTATAAAAATGATGGCATGCTATTTCTTATATCTCAACACAGCTGCTTCAGATCTGCCTCACTGTGTCAATACGTTATCTATTGATAATATATGTATTTAAATGTCCATAATCCCAACACTCACTTCAAGTCTTCTTGCCAGCACCAGTATCAGTGTAGACCTCCCTCCTGTCTCCTAATGTGGATGATTGTACTGTAATTACTGTACAATTGTTTGTTTTGGGTGTTAAATACGGCCGGATGACGAGTTTTCATTGTCCCTACATTTTTCTAACACTCGGGGCAATTTTCCGGCGGTGGGTGGCCGCCGCTGCTGTAAGAATGTAGGGGAAACGCCAGCTTCCTGACAGGGCTGGAGTCTGAACCTACTCCAGTGAAAGGCAAGGCCGTGCATGCACATAATAGAAACACTCATCATCTCATCGAAAACACTCAAGCTCACACATCCTGTTTCATAAGCCTTAATGGTAGAGCAGTGATAAACAGTGATTATCATGCTGATGTTTTCATTCCAACAGAAAAGATCAGCATATGAAACCGAAGCAGGTGTGCATGCGATAGGAAGAGACGGGCCAGAGTTTTCTGAAGGTGTTTTTTTTTAATTAAGCTGGAGTGAACTGGAGGTAGACTTGACGCGGGGAAAGCATCGGCCTGAACTTTGTCATCCAATTATCCTCCTCACCCACCTCTCTCTCTCCTCTTTCCCCTCTGCAGACTTTCCTTTCTCCCTCTCGGCTCAGGTTGTTGTAAAACCGGTGGGCTCCTGCGGTTTCAAAGTGGACGCGGGAGAGAGGCGTGAATGTACGCCTTTCTTTACGAGGAGTTTAAACAGAGAAAGCGTGAAATTAGTAGATTGTAAAAGGGTAACGGGGCTATAAGTAACCGATTTAAGTCACATTTACTTCCCGGTGTGACGAAGCTGCTGCATACGCGGCTGTAATAAAGGGCGATGCCGTGTGCTGTGCGTGAAACGGGTCACCCGGGTGATGGGAGCGAGAGGCAATGTCAATGCTATGAGAGAGATTTAAATAATCTGGCTGTTTAGCAGTGAGAGAGGGGACGGAGAGGGGATGAATGCTGCTGTGTGTGGGCTGTTCACCGAGGAAGTGTATTAAATTAGCAGCAGCTCAGATTTGAGCAGCAGTGGGCGTGATCGAGTGATCGTTGAAATCAATGTGAAAAAGCCAGGATATAAAGAGTCGGGTATTTATAGGTTACACTTGATGGTTTCCACTTGTTTTTTTACTGTTAATTTGTATTCAAATGTTCATGTGCTGCAGTTTAGCATGCTTTTTTGTTTAACTAAAGGGGGAATAGCAGTGTATATTTTATACATGACTCCCTTGTAAACTGTGGGATGTACGATATCCACTTCAAAAAGTCCAAATATTCCTTTTCAGAATATTTGAAGCTCAGTTTAAAGTGCTGAGGGACCAGAGAGCCAGTTTAAACAGTCCATCCTGAGTAAACCAAGCAGTATCTGATCCGACAGTTTAACGTTTATCGCTGTTAAACAATGTCATCAGCTGCAACGCTTGTCTCCGCGGAGAGCAGCAGTCAGACTCTGCTTTATCTCAGTGTTTGTTGTGCAGTTCTTTGGGATGTGGGTTGCTAAATGGTAAATGTGATTGCCTCTCACTTTGCACGGGATCACAGGGATTAGTGACCGTAGGCGTTGCTGTTATTTCTGTAAAATACTACAAGTGTTGGTGTTAAAGTGTATTCATTGAGTGTGGAGCTTCATGTATCCACAGTGTTCTCCCTAAAAGGGGTTTTCCAAACCACCGTTTCCTGTGTAATCTGTCATCTTTTCAACAGAGAATGAGTAACTTGGACCCTGATATTAGGATGAGGATGCATTTTCATGAGTCTGGCAGCATCAATTCTCATCATCAAAGATGTGGGGACAACATAAATTAGCTTTATTTTCTATAAAGCTGCAATAATCTATTATTCTTATTTGTGTTTTATTATTTCATTTTATGTTATGAGTGTGTATTGACTGATTGTTTTTATGTGTGCCAGAAACAGAAACCAGACAATGTGTTGATTATCCAGATCGCTGCTGATTTGCTCTGTGTTGATTAATTAATTAATCAATTAATTCATGTACTAATCATTTCACTGCAAACTCAAGTGCCAAACAATGGGAAGCGTTTTAGATACACATTTCAAAGACGATAACTCGAAATGTAAACCACAACCATTATTAAACCAAGAGAAGAAATAGATTTAATAACCACAGAGCCATCTAATAAAGACACACTACTAATATGAGCCTGTATACGGAGCAGAACAAGGTGGTAACACTTCCTAAAGTCAAGAAAAAACAACTTAAGCCTTTTAGAGGGAACATTTTTCAATGAGTGTTCTCAGAATTAATGTTTTTTTTCCCAGTTTGATTTTAAAAAATGGCTTCAGTGAGTTGTGGGCATATTTGACTAAAACCAATAATTTGGTGGAAAATAAATACTCATAATTATATAAACATGCCAGAACTCAAATTGGGGGAAAATAAACCCATTAAAGAAAACTGGAAAAAGAGTTTTTTTAAAATGCTGGGTCAGATGTAGTGTGTGTGTGTGTGTGTGTGTGTGTGTGTGTGTGTGTGTGTGTGTGTGTGTGTGTGTGGAGTGTGTATTAGTGGAGGTATTGGATGCCAGACTTTACGGTTGAGCCTTTTATTGGGAGCCTAATTCGACCAAACATCTTAATAACCCCGATGATAAGCTCGCACTGAAACCCCCATTTCCACCCGCATCCATTTCCATGCGAGTGCTCGCCTTGATCACGGCACACAGGAGAGCCGCATTAAATCCTGTTTATTGGTAAAACCAAACTGCCTCACCCTTGAGATGAGCTTCTGTGGGGAACACGTAGGGCTCTAAAAACCAGTCTGTGACAGGAACCTCACCCCATCAGCATGAATACTAGTCACAATTCAGCAGAGACAATCTGCCGAGGCAGCTGGGGGAGAAAGATGTCCTACCATGAAACAAGTCCTAACCTATCTCTGCACCGACGTGCATGCCGTTCAGGTCCTGGGTTTTTATTGTGATACTGAATCAAAGCAGAACTCCTCCGATTGTTTGTGAGCTGGCATCACGCCTCTCAAAAGATTACAAAAAATCAATCCTATTGTAATCACAGATCGTGACTGGAAGGGCTTAAATCTCTGTAGTCGTACCTCCTGTGAGTATCTGTGCAAGTCTGGTCTGCTCTCTCGTTTGAACTGCTCTCCGCGGACGAAGGCGGACTCTCCGCAGCGGGTTTTAGCGTGACCACAGGCGTGGTGTGTCGCCGGGAACACAAGAGACGTGGGGGGAATGACAACAAACACAATTTTAAGGGCAGCGGGGCTGTTCTCTGTGGATGTAGTTGACTGGTGAAACTCCATCTTCTCACCGTAATCCCACTGTAAGCCATGGCTGATACTTGGCAGGGAGCTCGGGACTTGAAATATGTTCACTCTTGGATTTTAAATCCACTGGCGTGGTTCTCTGAATGTAAATAAGTCCTGTATGTGTCATGTTTATATATCGCCTACGCTGAGTGATGGTATATTTTCTTCTTTTCCCACAGAGGTCCTGATGAACACCAAGACGGAGACTTCTGATCTGAAATGGACCATCTTCTCCCAAGGCAAACCGGCGGTATGTAACCCCAGCTTCGCCATGTTATCTGTATTACTAACAGACCTTGGTGACTGGGGATTTTTAGCTTCCAGCTGTTCCTTTGTTACTCTGGCTATAAAAGAGCTCCTTATATGGCAGGTAACTGACAGGATAAAGGAAACGCCAGAGCCAATGTGGGATTCAAAGTACATTGAAAGCAGATGCTTTGATATATCCCATCAACCTTGGAGTTGAAGTTTCTGGCTGCCCACAATTTTGAAAAGTGCTGCCAGAAAAAGACATATTTGTAATTTGATCAACTCAGGAGTGGTTGTTAGGGTATTTTTTGCCAACAGCGTCATCGGCCCAAACTGCTCAACTCTCTGATTTCTCAGAAGGAGAACGGTTACTGCGATTCTGGCACGGAGATATTCTGGAACCAGAGAGAAACGCTCTAAATGTGTCTGCGCTTGTGATTGAGATGCAAAGCAAAACAGACAGTCTCTAAATAGTTTGCACAGCTATTATTCATTCCACTCCGTGTATCAAAAGCTTCACATTGTTGAAAAAATATGGCTCCATCGCGTTTTGTGTTTCATAACACTAAAGAGTATGGAAGTGATGGAGTCAGTTATGACAGGCGGCAGTGGGGAGATGCAGTGAGCTGTCTGCCTCCAAATTCTATAAATGTGGTTAATAAATGGTTATTTATAATATTATACTCTCATAGTAGATATTTGTGGGAACTTCAGATATAAATGATGTCTCCTCAATAGCAAAAATACTTCGTTAAATGTTAGTTGTTGTATTTACTTTTAATGAGAACCACAAATAAAGTATTCATGTTTATATATATATCAGAACTGTTATTCAACTGTATACTCTCTCTCTCTCTCTCTCTCTCTCTCTCTCCGTTATGCTTTAAAAAATCCACCTTTAACAACTTCTTTAAGGATTTCTGTCACATCCAGATGAGCCTGTGGGATGTTTTTCGCACCTTCATCACAAAGAAAACCCTCATTTTGTTCACAGAAACATGTGCTGCCAGAGTCCATAGTATTTATTTTTTGGAATTAACAGGGAAATTCTTCCCTCCGAGTCATTCAAACCTGGCTCTCAGTGCTCCGCTGCACTGTAATTCATTCCGACCAGAATTCTGCCTCACTCAACACATCATCTGCAAATGGATTTGAAAGATTTACATATTTACATAACTGAATTTTTGAGCCTCAAGTTCAGCGAATCTGCTCAATCCTGCCCTGAGTATGGTAATGTCTTGCTTGTTGCCTGCTCTGGGGAACATAGTGATGGTGAACATGTTTGCTGTTGACTCAGAAGTCAGACATTAAAGCCTTTTTTTCTCTCTCGTTGCATTTGGCTCCCTAACGTAGTTTTCTGGGGAGGAGCTCCGCTTCATGCATGCATTTGTGACGTCCTCGTCAGAATTCTCGCATTTCAGTCTAAAAGTGTATTTGAAGGGTGAAAATGTGTGTCTGTCTTGGATGCTGTGTGCAGCTGTGTGCTCTGTTTGACAAGTGAGACTTGTATTCCCTCTTGCTGGGCTGCAGCTCGGCAGCAGAAATGATTTAACAACCCAGATTCAAATTTGGGCTGGATCTAAATCCATAGCAGGCCAGATCTGTCCCACGGGCCTCTGACAGGTGCAGTAGAGCAGAGGGCCAACAAAGAGTCACAACGTTATTAAGATGAATAGGGCTATTAATATGGCCATTTTTAAAAAAAAAAAAACCTTTTGAAAGTCTTTCCAGGAGAATTAAAAATGCTTTTTTTTGGGTCAAATGTCATTTTGACTGGCAAACTTTTTGACAAGCCTTTGTGCTCCTCTTTGCCCTCAGTGGGAGGAAGTCAGCGGTCTAGATGAGGAGAACAACAGCGTGAGGATCTACCAGATCTGTCAGACTGACAGCACATTCAGCCACTGGCTGCGCAGCGGCTTCATCCAGCGAAGAGGAGCGTCTCAGGTGTACGTGGAGCTGCGATTCACCATGATGGAGTGTTCATCCAGGAGCACCCACCACCGCAGCTGTAAGGAGACCTTCAACCTGTACTACTACCAAGCAGACTCCAACGAGGCCACGGCCTCTGAACCGCCCTGGATGGAGAACCCGTACACCAAGGTACGCCCACGCCCACACCCACGCCCACGTATGTCAGATAGTCAGCGATGCTCATCGTTATGGGATGCCCTGTCAGTCTTATTAGAGAGGAACCTTTATCTCTCTGTGGTTGTGAAAGTGATGAAAGAGTAGGAAGGAGCGGCTGTAAAACGGTGGTTAAACACGTTTCATTTCCTATAAATGATTTGTTTTTTTTTGCTGCTTCCTCTTCCTCCCTGCAGTATTAGTAGATTTGTCTTATTGAAGAGTAGCCGCTCACAATGCTCTGCTAATTCGGTGGATAAACACATTTTCCTTTTAAATGAGTTACAATAAAATCCCCCGTTATTTTGTTCTGGAATGGGTAAATGTTTGGTTTTCATCAGCAGTAACATAACACGACTCAGACAGCGGCTCTCAGCTCCAGCCCCGGTTTCCCTCCTCTTTTCCCTTTTGTGCTCCTCGGGAGATGAACTCCGGTGTGTGGGAAAGATGATGCGAGACTTGCGTTTGATAAATCGTCTGGATTGTGCCCACATGCTGTCCACACATCACTGAAATGCAAACTCGATGCGAGGCGGGCCTCCTCAGCATGCGGTCGAGCTGATGGGATCCCAGCACGAGCAAGATCCGATCTCGGCGCGTACAGACTCCACAGCTAATGCGTCCCGGCGTGATGGGATGACAGAGAGATGAACCGCGGTCTTTGTTACAAACGAGGGATGTGGAGTTTAAAAAACATGAGTGTTTACCAGGAGACGAGGGAACAATGGAAATAAGTCATTGAATTGCATTATGGGAAGTGTAAACCCAGTTTTACCCAAACTAGACTAAAAGTGTGGATTTGGGCCTCAAATTTGACCATTTTAAAGAAACCTTTCCCTCCAAACTTTATGGAAGCGCGTTATTAGTTTTGTTAAAATCCCATCTAATGCATCCAAGAAAATGGGAAATGGAATGCATTTATATAGCACCTTATAGCATTTTACAATTTGCCATGCGAGGCCTGGGGATTGACTTCTAACCTTGTGTTTATAGGACGGCCTGCTCTTCCTCTCGAGCCACAGCCACCTTATGCATAACTAATTCAGAAAAAGGAGCAAGGCATGATTTGCAAATAATTGAAAAAGGTTGACAAATGACTATTCAAAAAATCCCAATATTAATCATCAACGTTCCCGTCTTCCCTTTGACAGTATCAGTGCAGTTCAATCTGTTACGCAGCCTGCATATTTGCTTATTCTTCAACATTCAGGCTTTCAGGTTTCTGAACACAGAGCTTATGAGTAAAGCGCTTTTTAGAATCTCATTATGAACCTCAGATGTTGTGGTGTCCTTGAACACACCACCAAAGAGGGTTTTCAAAATAGTGCCTGCTCCATGGCTTCGTTGCCACTTAATTATGTAACCTTGGCAGGAAAAATAAAAGTGATGAAATGTTCACTGTAATTAATTACATTTCTCCCGAGCGAGTTTCAAGTCCCTGCAAGATGAAGTTTAAAGCGTAGTGTAACAAATGGGGAAACAATGGCTGCCAGGAAGGTAGGAAATCAATCTGAAATCGTAGTGGTATGCTTTGGAAAAGGTCCAATAATGTAAAGCATATGTGATGTCTAGTTAATGGGCTGAAATGGCAAAAACATGCAAAAACCAAGCCAGCCTGGTCCTTATTTAAGACTGAATCCTTTGTGTTGGAATCAGGCCATTACATAAGATCTTTTCTCTTTCTTCCTGTTCTAGGTGGACACAGTGGCTGCAGACTTTCTGCTGAGGAAGGGCGGGGAGAGGAAATCCAATGTGAAGACCTTAAGATTCGGCCCTCTGTCTAAGAGGGGCTTCTACTTGGCTTTTCAGGCTCAGGGCGCCAGCATGGCCCTGCTGTCCGTCAGGGTGTTCTTCAAAAAGTGTCCCCCCCTGGTCAGCGCTCTGTCCTCTTTCTCCGAGACCGTGCCCCGCACTCTGGTGCAAGAGGCGCAGGGTGAGTGTGTGGAGCACGCCGGCCAGCAGGGGCCTCGACCTCGGCCGCCTAAGCTCTTCTGTGGGGAAGACGGCCAGTGGGTGGGCCAGCCGACCACCTCCTGTGCCTGCCTGCCAGGGTTTGAGTCCACTGAAAGACAAACTAGATGCACAGGTAAGAAGGAGGCTCCATTCCTAAGTATGTTTACAGACGCAGCAGAGCGGGCAGACTAAACAAGAAAACAATGTTAAGCCAAGGGTGGGGTTCACTGGGGGATAGAAAGCAGAGAAATGAGAGGAGGCAACTAATGAGGCGAGGGAGCGGCGGTAACACGGAGCGGACAGAGAGAGGTCAGGTGGAGCCGCACTTATCTCAGGGAGGAAGAGCAGGGTCAAAGGCTCGCTGCTGCCACAACTCACGCTTGGGCTATGCTTAGAAGGAGCACAGGGGGACCGGAGAGGTGAGGGGGCGAAGGGGGGCAACGCTCGGGGTAAAGATCATATCACTTTGAGAACATCAAAGCAAAGCAGACCGAAAAAAGAAGGGAGAAGCAGGACGATTCTCTCAGGAGCTTTGCTGCAGCTCCTTCTAATGAGTCCAATTAACAAGCCTCGCGCATGAACACCCCCCACGTCCACACACACACACACACACACACACACACACACACACACACACACTGCATCACACCAACACTGATAAATGTTGAGCTCTCAAACCACAGAGAGAAACACAAGAAGAAATGCTACGCTTTCTCAGGAAAGTGTGTGGTTGCATCCGTGTGTGTGTTTGAAGGTTGTGTTGGGTTTGATCTCTGCGGGAGGCGTAATGATTTTTCATAACAAAAAAATAAATTCAGACATTTTTCTTCTGGTTGGAGTGGCGGTGACATTTCCAGCGTCACCGAAGAGAGCCGTGAGCAAAAAATACTCACCAGACCATAAAGGGAAATTGCCTTTATGCCAAGATTGAACTGTTAATTTGCTGTTAATTTCCTGACACATCGGGAATGAAATTAATGTTTAAAATTAAATTACTGCAGCTGTAATCTAAAGTAATCTAAATATATTTTTCTGGGTCACACACAAGCCCTTTAATGTTAAACGTGTGAATGCTGTCAGGTTGATTTAGTGTTATAGAGGAGCTCGATTAGTATATTTTTACATGTCTTTGAAGCAAAGCTGCAGCAGGCCATAAATACTTGTTCATGTGAGGGTGAATTTCCCCACGTACCAGGAAACACTAGCTTTACCGATGTTATACAAAAAGGGTACAAGACGTAAAAGTTATGACAAAATGTTAGCTAACTTCATCAACCAATCTTCGTATTTGAAACAACCAGAACCAAAGTGAGTAGAATAGTACTTTTAAATCATTGTTTGTTCCAGATAGATTTAAGTGAGAGAAAGGACCAGAAGAAATCAGAGAAAAGGAGTGAATCCTCACATTTGAGAAGCTGAAACCAGCCTTTTTCAATGGAGTTGTCGGTCGACTAGTTGATTGATCTAGTAATCCTTTCAGCACATGTTCAGACTCATTTCACCCTCTTTCCCTCTTGAATGCCACCGTGCTGTTTTTGGTTTTGGTGTACCGAGAGGCAGATGTATTTATACATGCAGCACATTTCAGCAACAAAGCAATTCAAACAGCTTTACATAAAACATCAAAAGGCAAAGTGCAAAAGAAACATACTCTAAAAGGACATTTAAATGCAATTAAAAAAAGCCATTTAAGAGCCAAGGGAATGGAAGAAGACAGGTATAGAGAGGCGGACAGTATTTGCATCAAAAAGCGAAGCCATGTGTTGGGTGTCGTTATTCAGATATGGTCGGGTAAAGTCAATGATAAGCAGCAGGTCAATGTCAGACAGGTTTATACACTAAATTGACTATTACTTTCGGCTTCATTACTGTGATTGTCCTCAGTTTATGGCCCCTCATTACATGATTCTGTCTGTCAATCTGCAACCATCTGGCCCGCTGTACCCTGAAAAATAACAGCAATGGATTCAATTCCGTTTGACCCGGGAATGTTCGGGACACAGTGCGTGTCGTGATTTGGTGCGATATTGTGCTCATGTCACGTCCGGTATCAAAAGTCATGCTAATTTGTCTTGGTCTGTCCTGCCCAGCCTGTCCTGTGGATCATTTCAAGTCATCCTCTGATGACCACTGCAACGCCTGTCCAGCATTCAGCCACGCCGCCGGCAGAGGGGCGTCCGTGTGTGCGTGTGACTCCGGATACATGCGTGCCGACTCCGACACCCCCGACTCCCGATGCACCAGTAAGTACTGCACGAGTCTATGTGCTAAACAACACAAGCATCCACTCGCTTGTTTCCCCTCCCTACTCGGCTCTTCTTCACGTTTCTTCCTCTCTCGTGCTATTTATCTTTTTGCCCTGGTGTTATTTAGTCAAACTCTTTTAATCTGCTTTATGTCCTTTGTCCCGATGGCTGGGCATTGAGATGCAGATCCTTTGTGACAGGTGGGTGGGGGTAGGGCGTTCCACTCCAAAGTGGAGTAGGCATTGATGGATCAAGTGACACCTCCATGCAGATTCGGGAATTTCAATTCAGCTGCGTCTGGGATGTGTGAATGGGAGGGGCTTTTTAATTAGGTGCACTCTTTTTCTTTTTGGAGGATGTGAAACAAAGTGCAGCACGGTCAGGATGTTGACAGTTCCTGTTCTCTTCAGGTGTGATATCTGTGGCAACTAGAAGTTACAACCAATTTTATTATTACAGATAACTTTAATTACAAAGGCTTTATCTTAATTATTAATCAGTTAATTAGGCCATTCTCATTAGAAAGGCGGTTATGTAGCGGATAGCCTTGCAGTTCTGCATGTCACTTATATTTTCAATTTGTATGCCGACCGTGCCGTCTGTATCGCATGCGGACCTTTCCCCCTGAAAGTTTGACGTTACTGTGACAGACTTGGTGGTTTTTATAGCATGGATTCTGAAGTCACCTCTAAAGAAACCCCTGTTCCCAAATGTTACATTCAGAATTCATCCGCACCCAGATTGTCGATGTTGCTGCCCCACTTGGGTTTCCAGTGTGAACACTATTAACACTTAAGTTAGCTGCAGGCTCAGTGACAAAGCTCTGTCTCCTTGGCAGGAACAGAAACTCATTCACTGGGGCTGAGTGGTATTACTGTTTAGTTATGCTTGGCTCCAGGCAATAGCTATCTTCTTACAATTTTCAGACGGTGATCATTATCATCCAGTTTTAGACAAACGTAATTGCATCAGTTAAATTCTGCAACACATAGCCACATAAATTCTGCAACACATATGCTTCTGTTGCGACGCGAAGCCGCTGCGGGAGCGTTGCTCCGCTTCGCGCCTACATGTGCAGACTGAATAAAATGTCTTCAGCGCATATGGAAAAACATAAGCGAATGGCCTGTGTGGGTCATGGAAAGGTAAAGCTGCAGTAAAATGACACAGAATAGATTATAATCTGATTTGATAGAGACATTTCACGCTATGATTGCATCTGCGCTGGGCGATGCCTATATATTACAATGTGATGCCTTTTTTGACTGATTAATGTGACGAATATTTGAGTGATTTTTCTTAAGGGCATTTAGTTCTTCTGCTGATTTCCAATAGGAACGATATAAGGAGTGAAATGAGTTGAACTTTGGCGTTTTCTGTCTCTGTAGAACCTCCCTCGGCTCCACGCAGCATCGTCACCCAGATCAACGACACCACGCTGAGTCTGGAGTGGAACGAACCTCTGGACAACGGCGGCAGAACCGACCTGAGCTACACCATCAGGTGCTCCGTGTGCCGGTCGCCCAAGGGGCCGTGCCTGTCCTGCGGGGACAGCGTCAGCTACCGGCCCGCGCAGCACGGCCTGCTGGGTCGCCGGGTGGAGGTGTGGGGGCTGCTGCCTCACACCACCTACACTTTCACAGTCCAGTCGCTCAACGGGCTGCCTCAGGTCAGCGGGAAGGACCCCGCCGGCGAAAGTGTCAACATCACCACAAGCCACGACGGTAAGAGGGTCGAGAGGGGCAGAGGCAGAAATGTGCTAATGGTCTGAATTTCATGTTGTATTCATAACTCCTCTGACATCTGTGCAGTGCCGTCGCTGCTGTCTGTGATTCGGAAGAGTGACTCCACAGAGAGCAGTCTGACTCTGCACTGGTCAGTCCCAGCTCAGCCTCACTACACCATCCTGCAGTATCAGCTCCGCTACTGTGAGAAGGTAAAGCATCTCTCAACCAGCTTAAAGGACAGATGCTATTCAGCTTCCCGGCCCAGGATTATACTCCTAACTCCTATCAGACTAAACTCACAACGTTTTACAAGAAACGGGGTGGATTGTTTTTACTGTCTAGCCCAGACATCTTCATCATGGGGTCCAGGACCCCTAGGGGTCCGCAGAGGTACTGCAGGGGAGGATTTGATCCCAAAACCTTGTTTCTTCCAAAAATGTAAATATGTCCACAAATACACCTTAACATGAATACAACCTAAATGAAACTAGAATATAAGTATGAATCTGTCATTATTATTTGAATGGCTTAGCATTGTATACATACATCATTACGAAGACTTGAATGGCTCTATAGGCTGCACTACACATTATTATT